>JAPFRF010000005.1:122393117-122838117 GCA_029282475.1 Phrynocephalus forsythii | reverse complement strand
GATGTTCCTGGACTGCAACTCCCAGAAGCCTCCGCTGCTGGAAGGGATTTCTGGGAGTTGCAGTCCAGGAACATCTGGGGACTGACAGGTTGAGAACCACTGCTCTATATTAAAGCAATGAAAAGCATATTTTTTTAAAATTCTACAAGTTTTTTCCACTGACACTCCCATGAACTTAAGAATAGGGATGAGCCCCTTACGAAAAACGACATTCTATTTCATTGTTTTGTAAGTTTATGAAACATAACAAAATGAAACAGCAAACAGCGTGTCATCAAGAAACAAAACAAAACACCATTTTTGCTTTGGAAATGAAATGATTTGTCCTAGTGGCAAGAGGCCTCTTGATCCAGCTGTCTTGAGAGAAGGAGTTTTATTTTTAAACTGATTGATTTGTTTTCCTTCCTTCCCTCCCTGTTCTTCAGCTGTTGAGCTAGCTTATCTCTGACCCTGATCTCCCTGCAGCTAGCCAGGAGTTGAGCTCTGCTGCTGCTCTCTTTCTCTGGGCTGTGGGAATGGAAGTTTGAAGATCACTTTCCCTTCCCTTCCCATTCCCTTCCCTTCCCTTCCCTTCCCTGTGCTGGCTCTGCCTGTGTCTGCAAGTTGATTTATTAAACTGAATGTTTTCCTTTCCTGATTAAGTAGGAATGTGGAGGTTATTGTTTTTTAAATGTTTTCCTTCCTTCCCTTCCTACCAAACAGCTGTTGAACTTATCTCTCCAATCTCTCCATGCAGCAGCTAGCCATTAGGTTTCCTACTTGTTTACAGAGCAAATTGAAAGCAAATTGATTCGAAAATTTAAGGAGGGTCTTTCATTTAGGGCAGTGGGTTCCCTATGAAATAAAAAAGTAAAACTCCCCATTATTTATATCATTGTTTCATTATAATTTTTTTTAAAAAATCATTGACGAAACAAAATGAAATGAAGACTGAAACAAAACAAAACAAAATGCTATATTTCCATTAGGTGCCCATCTCTATCTAAGAACAATCTTTTAAAAACAGTGGCACCATGCCTATGCAGAAGATGTGACTGCCCTGTTTCCTTAGGAGTTTTTCTGAACCTGCAGCAGAAACCTCCAAACATGGGTGAGGTTCCTAATGAAGTTTTGCTACACTCAGATCGCAAAACCACTACCAAAAGCAAATTATTTCCATAATATGTCACCACCTCTGCTTAAGATATCCTCACAAAATTCAATTTGGTTGCATAAAGCTGCCATGTTTGACAAGAACATGTGGATCCAGTAATCCATTTCTCCATGCACATACATAATGTTCTACATTTCTGTCTTTTTCAATTGCAAAGAGCCTTTATGAAGGGCAGGAGAAGTAATTGTGCTGTTGAGCTACGCTGTTCTCCCTCTTGTAGGCTGCTCCTCCTTGGCCAAGGTCATCTAATCTCTCTCTTTAAAATAGCTTATCCCTTTGCAAAATCTCCATAACACTTTTGCCGACCTTCTAAAGCAGCATTGAGACTTCACATAATTAATGTTTGTCAAACTCCAGGGTCTGAGACGAAGGGAGTTGCTAAGCTAGTGAAAAGTGCTGTTATGGGATTCCCTGGCAGGAAGAAAAGCTGTTGAAAGCAGAGGTAGAAAGGAGATCTCAAACAGCAGTTAGAAAACCTACCCGGCATAATAGATCACTGTAAATCACAAAGCCATGGATGTATGTGTTATAAGTACCTGTATCCCTGGGCTGCCAGTGTCTCCTTTGTCTCCTTTAATGCCTGGTGGTCCCTTGAATCAAACAGGCAATGATAAAAATTATATATCATCTAGACTAATGCCTGTGCTGGCATGCATCCTCTTCAATTATAGGAAAGTTGCCTTTGAGTATGAAACTCTAGCTGCCTAGATGCCCTAAGCACATCCGATCTTGCCTGATTTCAGAAGCTAAGCAGGGACGGTCCTGGTTAGTACTTGAATGGGAGACCATCAGAGAATACTAGGTGCTGTAGGCGACTGGAATAGGAACTAGCAAGCCACTCCTGTATTCCTGCCAAGCAAACTCCATGGACAACGAAGAATCGGTCATGACTGTAACGACGCAACACACACACACACAACACACATGAAACTCTAGCTGTGGGTTTCTGAGCTGAAGATAAATCAAGTAACTTTGCCACATTCTGAATATTCTACATGCCAGAATTTCACAAATAAAAGCAAAGACATGGCTCCCTAAATTTGTAACAACCCACATTCAAACACAAGGGGTGACCCTAACCTTGAGAACATCTCGGAAAGTGGAAAGTTCGGGTGGAACTGATGCTGTTCTAGCTGGCTCATAATCTCTCAAATTTTGCCCAAAGATTTCAAACAAGATGACGTCCTGGCTGGACTACTCTATGTGGGGCTACCAATGAAAAGTCTCAGGAAACTTCAATGGGTCCAAAATGCAGCAGCCAGACTGCAGACTGGGGCGGGGTACAAAGATCACATTACACCCCTATTAAAACAGCTCTACTGGCTGCCAATCAGCTATTGAGCACAATTCAAGGTGCTGACCTTGACCTATAAAGCACTGTACAACCTGGGTCTTAGCTACCGCAAAGATCAATTCTCACAGTATGAACTGGCTCAGGCTCTCTCCATCCTGTCACCCTCACTTCCAGAATCATTTCCCTGAACAATGGACTACCATGTGTATTTTATATGAATCTATAGGATCACATAGACTTTGTGTTTATAACTACTTATAACATAAGAACATAACCTTGTAGCTTTAATGTAATGTTGTATTTTAATGCAGTAAGATGCCCCTCAATTCCCTCAATACTTGAATATGCCTAAATAAATAAATAAATAAATAAATAAATAAATAAATAAATAAATAAATATGGATAACACTTTAGGATGTTGATGGCATTCCAGTTTGTGTACTGCAACAACCTGTCTTGGATGAACTCTTAGAACTGGGGTCATGGGGAAAACAGAAACAAAAAAAAAGAAGATGGTCAAAAGATAACTTACGACAGGGCCCTGCACAGTCAAGCCTTGGGGACCAGGTGTTCCTTGCTGTCCTCCTGGGCCTTCTGGTCCAACTTGCCCAGGGGGTCCTGGATCACCCTGAAATCACCCATTGGAGATCAAGAAAACAAGACAAGCATCCCAACATCAGTATCTCCCAGATCCCAAAATCTCTTTGTGCAGTCATTTTTGGCAAATGCAAAACTCCATACTCTGGAAGACACAGCAAGGAGTGGAAATCTCTGCTTTCAGCAGGTGATCAGTTTTGATTCATTTGCAAAACGGATTGCAAACATGACTGGTCTCAAGCAAAGGTAGACTGTGGGAATATCATTATTCCCCCATATTTCTGGGCCCCAACATTGGTCAAGCACAGAGGAAACTGAAGGCCTGGGAGGCCTGCTTGGCCTGGATTTCCCAGCAGTCCGAGCAGCCCTCAGAGCCAAGCAGATACCGATGTGCTGATGCAGGCAAGAAGGCCAGAGGAAAACAGGATGGCAAACAGGATGCCAGACCAGGGGCAAGAACAGGATGTCAGGGTCATCTCTCCTATCACCTTTGACCCCACAGCTTCCTCTCCCCCGGGTCCTCATCAATAGATGGGCCAATATGGTCTTACAGATAGGCGTGCATTCCCCCTCCCACCAGGGATGTCTTTCTGTATCTATTGTTCTTCTCTTATGAATAAAACACTGGTCGCTCAGGCAGTGGGGTCAGCACACACACACACATCACACATGCTCAGCATGCCCACACATTCATACACACACCCAGATATCCATGCATGAAGCCCAGATAGAGAGACGAACAGGAATGCTGCCTGAGGATCAGATCCTTTCACCCTGAAGCTCTGCGTCCGTGTTGTTCTTAACGCAACAGTAGACCTGTCCCATACCAAAGGGATGGTAGAAGACAAGGTAGTGTCACCAGAAACCTGCGGACTGTCTGGTGAGTCTTACTTCAAAACTGGAGATGGGCCAAAGTTTCCTAGTGAGTCTGAAAACAACAGATGAGCCTAGAAGGTACAGAGCAATGATGCCAACCAATATATTTTCTTCCAGTTGGCTCTAGGGTACATCCTTCACACAGCTGCCAGACCCCAATAATCTCCATCGCTCGTCTGACACTCAGCATACCGACATAGCAAAACAACCTGTGTTCTGGTAACTCACAGGAGAACAACCACCTCTAGCAACATTATATAAAACAGAGTGATTAACCACTTGATGCTACCAGATGGACAAACCAAGGCAGGCGGGAAAGCTTTCTTTCATAGAGACAAAGCCCCTGCCTAGGGTAGATGAGCAAATCCTTGTGTGTAATACTTGAATCTAAGTTAAATCTGGCATGGGAAGAAGAGGAAATCCCATAAATGCCTCTCCTCTTCCATGATGATAAAAAAATGAGAAGAAACTAAACAAACCATTTGCTCTCCTTTCAAGGCGCACTAAGTCTCCTAATTGAGGTTACAGGCTCAGGCTCACACTTTATAATGGTAGGGCCGGCCCTGAATACAGGTTATTGTTAATGTTCATGTGGTAAGGGTGTGTGTGCGCGAGAAGAACCTGAGAAGTCAGTACTTGGTGCCTGAAGCTGTCCAGATTGCACTTGCAGAGTTAATGAAGCCACTAATTGATTTAGATGTCACATCACTTACCTTGGGCCCTGGCTCACCTTGTTCTCCCTGTGGTCCTCTCCTTCCTGGACTGCCCTAGAGAAGAAGTAATTTAAAAAGGCCATAAAATCAGTTCTACTGGAATGGGTGGAAAGGTGGACATCCACAAATACGGAGAGAGGGGGGGAGAGAGAGAGAGAGAGAGAGAGAGAGAGAGAGATTGGATGAAACAAAAGTAGATGGCACGAAATGTCAAAATGGCATTTTGTTTTGTTTTTCATTTTCTTTTTTTGTTTCATTTCATTTGGAACAAAAATCATTTCATTTTTCATTTTGTTTCATTTTTTAATGTTTTAATTTTTTTTTACAGCTGACAAGCCCAGCACTTTATTTTTAACCTAGCACCGACCAGCAGGCCTGCAGGGCGGGCTGGTTGGTGCTTATTTTTATTATTTATTTTGACAAGTGCCGAGATTGGCGCTTGTCAAAATAAACAATAAACGAAAATGAAACAGAACAAAATGAAAATTTCCGTATTGTTTTGCTTCTTTTTTTTTAAAAAAAAAGGCACTTCATTTTTCATTTCATTCTGTAGCAAAACAAAAAAACAAAAAATGAAATTAAAAATTTGTTTTGTTCCCATCTCTAAACAAAAGCTGTAGGCAATATTTGAAATATTGGAGAGAATTTTTATAAATTTGCATCCTGACTGGAGACTAACCAATTGTTTCATCCTGCCTCTGAATTCAAAGAGATCCCCACTTCTCTGCTCAGTGCTTTGCCCCTCTCTTGAGTCTGTTAAAATCTGTTTGTGAAGGCAGTCATGTTTGTCAGTTTTCAGCTTGATCTGTTCAGTTGTGGGTAATAAAGCTTTTTATTCTTTCTCCTCTTAAGGTCTCAAACTGAGTTATTGAGACTGTAAGTACCAGTTGATGAGAAAAGGAGCAGTGTACTCTGGGGACAGTGAAGCTATTCTTCTCTGCGAATCTCTGCACATATCCTGCACAGCTAAAGGAATTTTATCAGAAATTCAAAACTCTGCAACATGGAAAAGTTACTTTAAAGCACTAATGTTCTCAGAACATGCCACTCATAACGAGTGAGTGGCTATGCTGGCTGAGACATTCCTGAAACTGTGGTCTAAAAACAAAGCAAAACCCTTTCCCAACCTTTGTTTTTCACATTATTTTTACTCACAAAGACTACCCTGATGATCTGGATGTAGGTATTTGGCACAGAACATGTGATTAGAAATACCCTTGGTCTCGTCCAGAAGAAGAGAGGAGATGGGGACCCTCCCCCCAGCCCCCAAATCTCAGAAGTGGGGCTCAGGGTGTGTGAAAATTTCCCTTGGTCTGCATTCATCATTTGGGCCACATTTTGAACTGACCTAATTAAAACATCTGGCATTAAGACACTTCTACACTTCCCCGGCTTTTGTGATCTAGAACTCTAATCAATGAATCAGTCACAGACTAGAAAAGTTACTAATTGCAATGCGAATCCAAGAATTCCTCCAATCAAGCGTGGCCTATGCTGAGGAGTTGTACTCTCAAAAAGTAGCTTTTTTGAACTTGGAAAAGCTTAATGTGCTTTAAAAGAAATAGCAGACACAAATGGTAGCCAAAAAACTGGTGCAGGTGGAAAGGGATATACTTGCAAATTACTACATTTTTAAAAAGTGTACAAATGTTTGTATGCACAAAAAAGTCACGAATTGTTCACAGGTGGAACGAATGCACACTGAGTTAAGAAGGAACAAAGAGCATTACAGAACGAGAGTTTTGTCTATCAGCATGACTGAACCTGACCTGACCCTGGCCATGTGGCCGGGAATACAGCTGCCAGCTTACTTTGCCAGCCAGCCAACCTACTTTCACTCCCAACAGACATTCTCTGCATTCAAATATAACTTATTTGCTATGCTCCATCTAGGCTAAAAGCTGGGAAGTCTGCTGAAGACGAACATGGGAAAACATCTTATTACACTAATGGGGTCAACATTCTCATTTCTCAGAGTGCCTCCAACTCTGCCAGGCAGCCTAATATGGATGATGATGATGATGATGATGATGATACTATAAAATACTATAATCAATTCCAGATGTCTGCGGGAACAGCACAGTGATTACCCCAATGTTTAACAGATTTCTAGATTTTTGGTTAAAACCTGTACAGTATCTATCATATGATACCAGGCAAAGGCTGAGTTTTGGAAATTTTAACAGCAGCAGCAGCAGCAGCAGCAGCAACAACAACAACAACAACAAAAAAATCATGCCTTGTGGTGCTGTGGTTAAATTGCTGTACTGCAGCTAAAACTGTGCTCATGACTTGGGGTTCAGTTCCATTTTAGGGAGATGGCTCAAGGTTCACTCATCCTTCCATCCTTCCAAGGTTGGTAAAATGAGTCCCCAGTTTGCTTGGGTGGGGGACAATGTGTAGCCTGCATAATTAAATTATGCTTTAAGCACTATGGGTGGTATATATTTTGCTTCGCTCTACCCCAGAGAGCTTTCCGGTAAAATCAATAAACATAAAAACACAAACACAGCCTTCACTTGCAATGACAGTCACTGGAGGTAATATAAGGCTTCCATGTGGGGATTCTGGTGACAACACAGCACAGATGAAGTAGGGCCACAGAGAAAAGAGAGAGACTAAAAGTCTGTCTGGATCAGACCTTGGAAACGTTTCTGGGATGGACAAACTATCCCACCAACCCTTGACATTAGAGAGATGTATTGTTCTTTTCAGCCATTGAATTAAGGACGTCAGCTTAAGCAAAACTGAATGGAGAAGGTCATAAGAGTGCTCCCAGCAGTGGCCACAAATTTTCACCAGGACATAACTTTCATTTTAAACAGGACAAGCTTTGTTTAGAAAGTAGGTCATTAGGAGAGGATGAGCTGGCTGCCTTTAATTGTTCTGCATTTTTGCATCTGAAACACTGCGCCCAGCTTTGTGGCTGGAGAATAAAAGCAGACAATAGGCAAAGAGACAGATGTCCTCATTGGCAGAAATCAGAAAAGGGATTTTTTTTTGTGTGTGAGACATTCTCTTGAAGCGTCTCAAGAATCTTGCCCAAAGACTGACCTTAAAAAAATTCTGTGGACAGGACAAATGTCCAAACTCAACCCCACTTCCTCAGGTTTGATTCTCCATTATACAAGCAGTTGTACTGTGGTTGAAAAGTTAGGTGTTCAAATAGCTGTACTAGTATGATGTTAGATGTTGTACAAAAGGCAACGCACAAAGGGAGAGGATTTCCAATCTGACTGGCCCTTGCATGTGTCCTTTTATGGGGAAATGCACGTAAAATTGGATGAGAACATCTGGATGCCCTCTGTCTACTTGACTCAGCAAATGATGCTCATCTGAATCAATTGTTGAGTCCATCAAGAACTACCTGAGATGAAGTCATCAAGCTGTCCCCAAAACTTCATTCTAAGTTAGAAAGGTCCTACTTAATAGGTGTAATAACTTGGCCCATTGAACATCAAACCATTCCAAATTTGGGGAGCTTCCAGGGAAGAGTCCAAGGAAGCTCCCCAGTTCTGAATTCTTTCATTTCATTTCATTTCATTTCATCCCCAAAAAAAATTGTTAGTAATGAAATGAAACAAAACTACTAAAGAAACAGAATGAAATGGAATGCAATTTTTTCATTTTGTGCCCATCTCTAGAAACAATCATTGGAAGCACAACTCACTGGAGGGCCTGGGGGGCCTGGAAGGCCTGGGATGTTGGATGTGCAGCTGCAGGAAGGAAGTTGACTGGGACAAGCCTCTTCATCCCTCTGGAATTCGAGAAGAAAACAATTTTTTTCAATATTTAAGAACAAGGGGGTTCTCATTTGCTGATTCTGGAGAGAGTGACATTGTCCAGATGAGGCCTGAAACTCCTTTTAATTATATTCATACCAGAAGGTGCAGTAAGAGCTGAACAGGGCTTTCAACTCATCCCCAATCTTTTCAGGATTCTAGTAGGAAGGCTATCACAAAAGCCATTCTACCCTGGTGGTGTACATGTGGTGTTTGTATATATATATCCCCCCCCCGAGGAGCACTGGTCTCTCCATTCTCACCAGGGCTGGGACTTCACAGCACCGGTCCTCTTCCGCCCAAAAGGTACTGCACACCATCCGCAAGGACTGCAGCTGAAACTGCCAAGGAAACAAACAAACAAACAAACAAACAAAAAATGAGACAACCAACAATCATCAAAAATGGGATTCCCAAATTGAGGATCTCATTCAACTCTCTCTATCACTCATGCTTGGCAAAATAAAAAATAAAAAGAATAAAAAACAGCAGTGGCAATTGCTTTGTTTTTGCATGAGTATTGGTTAATGGATGGAAAATATGGCTAATACATATTAGCCTGTGAAGATTCTCAGTCATCCAGGTGAGTTTATCTGGAAGTTGAGTCATGGCTAATGGACTTCTTTTTCTTGAAAGATATTATATTTTTATACCACCCATCTAACCAAAGGGCTACTCTGGGAGGTTTACAATATAACAAAATAGAAATTATAAACAACAAGCAATAAAAAGTGAAAATTAATCAAATTTAAATTTAAAGTGCATCCATAAAGGTAAAATAACTGCAGTCAATTTCAGTATTAACAATAACAAACATAATACTGTGAAAAGAAATTAATAACCAAATTATACACAACAAGAAGAAGGAAAAAAAGATTTTGGGGCATTAGCTGGATAAAGATTAGGGTTCTGGGAAAGCTATTCCAGACAGTCAAGTTTTTAACTGGCTTTTGAAGATCTTAAGTTTGGTGGCCAAGCATATATCTGGGGTCAATTTATTCTGTAGATGAGGAACAACTACTGAGAAGGCCCAGTTTCTCCTTGATGTTTTTCCAGCTCCTCAAATGCATTGTGTGAGATGAATGAATGGCTCAAGCAGTTCTATTTGGAAGTAACTGTTCTGGCAGATATCAAGGTCCCACTCCAAAACTGTTTAGGGCACTTTGTGAATGAATGGCAGTGAGCACAAAAGGGTACCCTGTAGTGTAGACCTTCTTGGCTGCTGCCACTGGTGTTGTCAACATTCAGGCTGCCCTTTGCTGTGTAAAGCTTGGGACCCTTTCATAGAAGTTGGAAGAGACCTCAAGGGCCATCTAGTCCAAGCCCCTGCCATGCTAGAACCCCCATCACAGTATTTCCAATACATGGCCATCCAGCCTCTGCTTAAATACCTCCAAAGAAGATGTCACCACCCTCTGTGGCAGCATATTCCACTGAGGAACAGCTCTAACTGTCATGAAGTTCTTCCTAATGTTTAAATTGAATTGCTTTTCTTGTAGTTTGAGACTGTTGCCCTGAGTCCTACTCTCTGAAGCCATGGAAAACAAATCAGTCCCTTCTTCAATGTGACATCCTTTCAAATATTTAAACATATCTATTAGAGATGGGCACGACTTAGCGGTATTCCCATTTCCGTTTCCGTTACTCGGTTCCGTTACTCTACGGAAACGGTAATGGGAATTACTCCGCCAGACTTCGAGCTCGAACCGACGAACGAACAATTTTGGTCTGATTTGTCATGCTCGTTCCTTGCATTGCGCGATCGCGCGATGCCACGCGGCACAGAAAAAAAGTTTTTAAAAGTTAAAAAAACCCGGTTCCCGGCCGAAAAGCAGGCGGAAAAATGCCTGCCGTGCCTCAGGGCACCTACCAGAGGGGTTGTTTCTGGAGGTCCCCGGCCTCCCCACCCATCCCCCGTCCTGGGCTACTCTGGTGGGACTCGCCGCAGGCTCGCAGGCAGCCAGCAAAAAGCCCAGTCTCGCTGGCCGCCAGCCGCCGCAATTAAAGCGCAAGCAAGCGGCACAGACGGCACAGGAAAAAACTTTTAAACTCTCCCCCCACCCATTCCCGGGCCAAAAAAGCAGGCGGAAAAATGCCTGCTTGACTAAGGGCCGGATCTGGAGGGGTCCCGCCTCCCCCCGTCCTGGGCAGCCGGAAGTCGCCATGCCATGCGGTGTGGGCGGGGGATCCAAAATGGGGCGGCGAAGGCAATATTGTTTTTGAAATCGTGGTCCAAAAACACACAAGCACAACAGAAACACGCGAAAATTTATAAACTGCCAATTGTTTCACAGTAGCAGTGGGTTTTTTCTTGCAACAAAATGTCTCTCCTCTCCTCCTCTGTCCTCCATTGATTTTATTTTATTTTATTTTTTTTACACCTGCGCAGTGCGCAATGATGGGCTGGCTGAGTGGCCAGCCATGTGGGAGTGGATGACCATGCAAATTTTTGGAGCCATCCCACCAAACGCATGGCCACTTGGCCATGAAGACTTCTGGGATGTGCCAAAAAGCCCCCTAAAACCTGCCCTAGCCCCCTAACCCTAACCCTAACCCTTGACTCCTTACCCATACGTCACAGACTCTCTTCTTAGTGGGTCAGAGAGGCACCCAGAGGTGGAGCCCACGTAAGTCACTAGCCTAAAGCCCTGTAACCCACCTTAACCCTAAGCCAGATCTACTTGCTTGCATTGCACTACTACACGCAGCAAGTACAATTCCCTTCTGTGTGAGACATGGTGGTGCAAGAGCCTTGTGCAGGGAAGGCATGACGCTGTCACTCTCACTGGTCTCATAGCCTGCAACTGGTATGCAATATCCATATGGCTATTGCATACCATTTTGCAGCAGCAGCAGGTGAGGAGGGGAGACCCCCATGTAGAGGGGTCTCTTGGAGCCTGCTTCCCCTTCCTAGTGGGTGAAGATAGGAGGCACCCACGGGTGCCTCCAGGAGCCCACTTTCCCTTTATAGCGGGCCAGAGGAGGCACCCACCCCACAGAGGTGCCTCCAGGAGCCCGCTCCCCCCCCAAAACCAGTACTAACGACAACAAAAAATGAAAAAACGAACTGACTAATTTTTGCGAATTTCGAAAACTGGAAACGAGCCAAACGGGATCCTTTCAATTTTTTTTTCAAGTCGTGCCCATCTCTAAAATCTATCATATTCCCTCTCAGTCCTCTTTTTGTAAGGCTAAACATTCCCAGCTCCCTAAGCTGCTTCTCGTAAGACATTTCTTCCAGACCCTCAATCATCCTGGTCGCCCTCCTCTGGACCTGCTCAAGATTGTTAACATCCTTTCTAAATTGAGGTGCACAGAGCTGGACACAGTACTCCAGATGGGGTCTGGAGTACTCCAAATGGGATTGTACATGTGTTTCCCCTCCTAGCAATATTTTGCAGCATAACAGGCCATTTCCCCGTGTTTTCAACTATTGATACACAAACACAAGATACCAGAGTCATAAATTGGAGGTTGTGCTCAAGTGGAGAAAAAAAGATGGCCTACAGAAGACCCACTTGTGCTCGATACCATACCCAGTTATTAAAAATCAGCCATGACAATTGCTTTGTGTTTGAGTGAAAAGTGGGATTTTTCCTTCTTGGTGTCCCACAGTCTTAAAACAGGGGTTTTCTGAATTCGTATTCAGCTGGTGTTGCGTTACGAATCACACGGACACAGTTTCAGGGTGAAAGGATCTGGTCCTCAGGCAGCATTCCTGTTCATCTCTCTATCTGGGCTCCATGGATGTCTGGGTGTGTGATGGGTGTGTGCATGTGTGATGTGTGTGGGGGCTGATAAGGGCTTGCCTGAGGATCAGTCTTTATTAATAAGAGAAGGACAATAGATACAGGAAGACATCCCTTGGTGGGAGGGGGAATGCACGCCTATCTGTAAGACCATATTGCCTGGTATTGATGAGGACCCGAGGGAAAGGAAGCTGTAGGGTTAAAGGTGATAGGACAGATGGCCCTGACATCCTGTTCTTGCCCCTGGTCTGGCATCCTGTTTGCCATCCTATTTTCCTCTGGCCTTCTTGCCTACATCAGCACATTGGTATCTGCTTGGCTCTGAGGGCTGCTAAGACTGCTGGGAAATCCAGGCCAATGCAGGCCTCCATGCAGGCCTCCCAGGCCTTCAGTTTCCTCTGTGCTTGACCAATGTTGGGGCCCACAAATATGGGGGAATAATGATATTCCCACAAGCTGGAACAAGGACAGAATGACAGAAGGACTGAGTGACAGAGACTAAACCTTCAGCTTCCTGAAACAAACTGTGGATCTTTCCAATTATGGAAACAGAAGGAAAAACTTGCATCACCTCCCAATGAGTCCCAGTAAAGCACTTTTGAGAATAACATCTCATCTTCCCTGCAGCCCACGGATGTTTGTCTGCCAAAATTTTTCCGTCTGCTGCGAAACCCAAGCATCTTCACATAGCAGGCGCAAAAATCATTAGTGTCTTTGTTTTCTCCTCTCCAAAGCTCGGGAGTTGTTTGTTTCATATTCAGTTTTGCACACTGTTGAAAAGAAGACCTGACCAAAGTCTGCATTATTCACAATTCCTATGGCCAGAAGGCTTGGTGGGCTTATGGAACATGAAGGTATGACATCAAGTAAGCTGGGATACAGTAGCAAAATCTTTATTCTTGCATGTCCATCATTTTTCCTCTGGTGATAACTCAATAATTCATTCCAGATAGATAGATAGATAGATAGATAGATAGACAGACAGACAGACAGACAGACAGACAGACAGACAGACAGACAGACAGACAGACAGTGGTACCCTTATTTATGATGCGCCTGACTAATGAGTAAACCGACCTACAAGCGGAAATCTGTTCCTTTTTTAAAAACGCCCCCTACGAATTCCCAAACTTACGATGGGGTGGGGGGGGGCAGGGGAAGGCGGAGCAAGAGCAGGAGGACCAATTTTGCCCCTCCCTTATTTCTTTCCTCTCTAGGAATCTCGCTGAGCTTGGCTGCTTTTAACCCTATCCTGATAAGTCTGAATTTTTCGGTATTTTCTAAATGGGTTAACTATCACAGCATTATTTTAAATGTACATTATATTAAATATACAAGGGTGGCAGCTTGCTAACAACTTCTGCATTCTCTGAGAGACACAGAGCTAGCAAGACAAGAAGTTGCATAATTTCCTTAACACCTGTGAGGCCTAAAACCACAGAAGTTTAACCACAGCTTCCTGTGCTCAAGAACATGAAAGAGGAAGTTTGCAGATGGCCTTGTTAGTGAGATCTTTGGTCACTTTGCAGAGATTTAGATTATAAAGGTCATCTGAGGTATGGAAGTGTTGGCATAGCAAGGCCTACATCCAAACATATGGCAAAAGTAAACCTCAAAGTTTGCATGTCTCTTTAAAACCTTACTACTTAAGTAATGGTTCCAGCCTCAAACACACACACTCCTCGGCCACGCCCTGACGTGTCTGATGCTGGTATTGTTCCAAAGGCACAGAGAGAGCTGCAGAATTGCTTCTGACTTCAATGTTGTATTTTATTCTTTTGTATTTTTAACAAGCAAGGCAGTATATATATGTGACATTGCTCCTTACTCCCTTTTTATGAGCTTTATCACAACTGCTGTTGCCCTAATTTTTCTATTTTGTATATTTTTCTGTACAGATATTTAATGAGTGTTTTATTATTCTCATAGGTCAACCCGTTTACCTTTTCCCCTTAGAATATATATAGATAAAGTATATTTTTCATATACCAGTTGTGTCTACGACTCCTCCTTTAATCAGACTGCAGCACATAATACCCAAATAATACACCAATCTCCCAACAATCCATCAATATATCCCAACAAAATTGAGGCTGGAGCTAGCTGGTCTGATCTGGTTTGATCTGGTTCCCATAAAAGCGGAACTGCTGTGGAAGAAGGTACATAAGCAAGTGCCCAGCTCCATTTGCCTGTCCCAACTCTTGGGATCATTGTTGATGGTCTCCAGACTCGGGTCCCTAGACATGTCTAGCATTTAGTCTTTTATTATTTGCAATCACCATTAGTATTGCTGGTTCCAATTCCCCAGATGGACGGTACCGCCATCTGGCTTCTTGTCTCTCTGTTATGTGTTGTGTTAATTTCCTATGTGTTGTGTTAACTTCCTGATCTATTGCAATAAAGCTGTATTTGACTTGCCCCAGAAAGCAAGATGATGATGCAGAGTTATTTTTTAAAATCAATTTTTAACTTATCATCCGTACATGCACACATGGCTTGGGTGGGTTGAAAGGGAGGAGTGCCTCCCTCCCAACCCACCTGAGGTCTGCATGCGTTCACCCATCCCAGGGATCCATGCATGCACGCGCGGCTCAGGTGGGTTGAAAGGGAGGTGTGCTGTTCCTTCCAACCCACCCAAACCACACGTGCATGCATGGATCCCTAAGTCGGGTACCTGCATGCGCGGCTTGGGAGGGTTGGAGGGGAAGGCATGGGATTTTTTAAAGGTCTTCCAGCAACCCAGGTAAGTGGCGGTGGCAGATCTGATCCATCACTGGTGCTTGCCTTGGTGGCTCAAAGACATTTTAAAAACCCTGCAATTCTTCCCCCAATGTGCCCAATGGGGGGAGGTGCTGGTTTTTTTTTAAATGTCTTCGAGCAACCAAGGCAAGAAGCGCTTGTCTCAGCGGCTCAAAGACATTTTAAAACCCCATGCTTTCTCCCCCAATGCACCTGATTGGGGAGGGGGAGGCACGGGTTTTTACAAATGTCTTTGAGCCACAGAGACAAGTGGCTTGAAGACATTTTTTAAAAAAACCAGTGCCCCCCCCAAGTTGGGCATGTTGAGGGGGGGGGAAGCATGGTATTTTTAAAATGTCTTCCCATAGGAGTGCATTGAAATCCGTTTCTTCAAATTTACGAGTGTGAGCTTGGAACGGATTACTCTCACGTCGGGATACCTCTCTCTCTCTCTCTCTCTCTCTCTCTCTCTCTCTCTCTGTGTGTATATATATATATATATATATATATATATATATATATATATATATATATATATATATATATATATATATATATATATATATATATATATATATATATATATATATATATATATATATATGCATGTTAGGGTGGATTCGGGTTTCTTCCCGTGTAGAAATCTGGTTGTTTTGGCGACGTTTCGACGAGGTCTCACTCGTCATCTTCAGGCTGGTGTTCTGGCTTCTTTCTTCTTGAAGCAAGAACACCAGCCTGAAGATGACGAGTGAGACTCTAAAAAACGTCCTAAAACAACCAGATTTCTACACGGAAGAAATCCCAATCCACCCTAACATGCATACCTATACCCGTGAAAATCTACGAAAACATATATATATATATATATATATATATATATATATATATATATATATATATATATATATATATATATATATATATATATATATATATATATATATATATATATATATATATTTTTTTTTCGTAGATTTTCACGGGTATAGGTATGCATGTTAGGTGGATTCGGGTTTCTTCCCGTGTAGAAATCTGGTTGTTTTGGCGACGTTTCGACGAGGTCTCACTCGTCATCTTCAGGCTGGTGTTCTGGCTTCTTTCTTCTTGAAGCAAAGCGTGGTCTCAGTTGAAGTCCTTCTATAAATACTGCTGGGGGTGTGTGGTTTGCTTGCTCTGTTGCTGATTGCAGGTTCCTTTGTTCCTTTGTTCTTTTGTGATCTGCTGTGTGGCTGAGGCGATCGTTAAGGGATTAACTGCTGATGGCTGTTTAGATGGCTGTTTACATGCTGGTGGGTTAGATGGCTGGTGGGTTCTGGCAGTATCCTGGGCTTTGGTGGAGTGGGGTCCTGTGTCTTGTGAATTCATTTTGGTCTGGCTACGTGTCTGTGGTCTCCCAATGTTTTTTTGGGGTGTGTGAGTGTGCTCCATGTGGTGACTGGAGTGGGGTGCCGCAGTAGATGGTGCAGTCGTGGTTTTGTTATTGGATGGTGGTTTCGTTTCATCTGTGGGAAGGGTCTGGGTTTGTGTTTGGTGTGGATGGTGTGGATGTTATCTGGCCACACGGGAAAGATAAACTGAACAACTTCCTCACACATCTCAACAGCCTACACCCCAAAATACAATTCACTATGGAAATAGAAGCCAACAACCAACTTCCCTTCCTGGACGTCCTAATCTACAAAAAACCCGACGGCTCCTTAGGACATACCATCTACCAGAAAAAAACACATACTAACCGCTACTTAAATGCACAATCACACCACCACCCTGCACAGATCAACTCCGTAGCAAAAACCCTCATCTCCAGAACCAAACGCCTCGCTGACAAAGACCACCTAAAAACTGAATTACACACTCTCTCGAATGTTTTAATTGCGAACGGATTCCAAAAAAACACCATCACCAAACGAATCCAAAAGGAAACACCCCCCAAGAACCAAGAAACAGAAGAGAACAACGGCACCGCCCTCCTCCCTTACATCAAAGGCACCACAGACAAAATCAGCAAAATTCTCCACAAACACAATATCAAGACAGCCTTTTGCACCGACCAAAAAATAGCCAACATTTTAAGAAACCCCAAAGACAAGATTGAGCTAGAAAACCAAGGAGTCTACGAAATACCATGCAAAGTCTGTCCAGCCACATACATCGGACAGACAAACAGGAGAATAAGCGCACGCATCGCAGAACACAAGAACGCAGTCAAAAAGAAGAAAAATCTTCCTCTCTCTTCCAGCACATAAAAACAACAGGTCATGAAATTGACTTTGAAAGAACCAAACTCATCTCCAAAACTGAACACTTCAACAGTCGAATAATCATGGAAGCCATTGAAATAGAGAAACACCCAAACAACATGAATAAACGTGATGACACCTCCCGCTTGCCTGACATCTGGAAACTAGCCCTGGTCAACAGACGAGCCTCTGTCACAAAGACTGACACCAGGTCCAAAAGGACACAAGATGCCACCACCTTCCATCCACACCAAACACAAACCCAGACCCTTCCCACAGATGAAACGAAACCACCATCCAATAACAAAACCACGACTGCACCATCTACTGCGACACCCCACTCCAGTCACCACATGGAGCACACTCACACACCCCAAAAAAACATTGGGAGACCACAGACACGTAGCCAGACCAAAATGAATTCACAAGACACAGGACCCCACTCCACCAAAGCCCAGGATACTGCCAGAACCTACCAGCCATCTAACCCACCAGCATGTAAACAGCCATCTAAACAGCCATCAGCAGTTAATCCCTTAACGATCGCCTCAGCCACACAGCAGATCACAAAAGAACAAAGGAACAAAGCAACCTGCAATCAGCAACAGAGCAAGCAAACCACACCCCCCCCAGCAGTATTTATAGAAGGACTTCAACTGAGACCACACTTTGCTTCAAGAAGAAAGAAGCCAGAACACCAGCCTGAAGATGACGAGTGAGACCTCGTCGAAACGTCGCCAGAACAACCAGATTTCTACACGGGAAGAAACCCGAATCCACCCTAACATGCATACCTATACCCGTGAAAATCTACGAAAACAAATATATATATATATATATATAAAGGTAAGGTCTGCAAGCTGTGGCATTAATGTAGTGCTATGGCACTTGCAGAAAAATATTTAAAAGCCCAATTATAAATGACACTCTAGGACAGTGGTGGCGAACCTGCAGCACTCCAGATGTTTTGGACTGCAACTCCCAGAATTCCAAGCTTAGATTCCCAATGACAAAGCACAGTGGGAACTGTGGTCCAAAAATCTAGACTGCTAAAGGTTTGCCACCTTTGCTAGGGTATACTCACCATTGTCCCTTTGTTACATGCTTGTACACACTTAGACTTTTTTTTTAAAAAAAAGCAAAATAAAGCAAGGTGGGCAGAATCACTGCAGAAGTATTTTCTCAACTGCCATAGAATCATTGTGCCCAGGGGTGCTGATGGGGTAGAGTGATACCCTTCTAGAGATACTCCATGCTAAACATGGCCTTTGTGAGGTTAAAGAAATTGAAATGTGTAAAACTGGCATGAGGAGGAGGAGGAGGAGGAGGGATCCATTCAGTACCTCATAAGGTAGATGCTGATCTGCCACCAAAGAATGAGACTGATCACTTTATCCAGCCCCTATCCTCTACCGAGGGGCATATCTAGACGGGGCAGAAGGGTACATTTTGCCCCTGGCGCAGCAATCAGGGGGCAACTGGGGGAGAGCAGGAGGAGGAAGCCACACACCCTTCTGCCGCCCAGCAGTCCTCCTTTCCCCTAAAGCTTGGTGATGGCACCCCCTCGACAGGCAAGCGACAAAGCAGGCAGGCAGACAGGAGCGTGGTGGCTGCAACGCCCTCCTCCTCCTCCTCTTCCTCACCTTGGTGAGAGATGTGTAAGGCACATGCACTACCATGCGCATGTACAGGCAAATGCACATCCACATCCACACAAGCACACACGTGGCATGCACCCACCCCACACCTGCGGGGTTCGACCCCTGTTGCTGGGTGGGTGCAATGGGGGCATGAAGGGAACTAAAATGAACTTTGTCCCCAGGCGCTCCAAATCCTGGCTATGCCTCTGCCTCCACCCACAAATCCCAAGCATCTCTCCTATGTACTCCACTCACTGAGGCACTGTGGGGGGCTCACGCCCACCGCCAGCCAATTTCACTGGGATTTTCTTTAACAGTGCGGGAAGCAGAGGACCTGCATCAACGTAACACATTGGCCTTCTGTTAAGAACATAAGAACATAAGAAGAGCCATGCTGGATCAGGCCAACAGCCCATCTAGTCCAGCTTCCTGTATCTCACAGTGGCCCCACCAGATGCCTTTGGGAGCGCATGAGACTAGATATCTGTCTCCTGATACCACTCCCTGCATCTGGCCCTTGAAGTACCCTGGTTTAAAGCCTAGAGATTACACATCTCCATCATGGTTTGTAACCTGTGATGGACTTTTCCTCCAGGAATCTGTCCAATCCCCTTTTGAAGGCATCCAGGCCAGATGCCATCACCACATCCTGTGGCAGGGAGTTCCACAGACTAACAACACGCTGGGTGAAAAAATATTTTCTTTTGTCTGTTCTTACTCTCCCAGCCCTCAATTTGAGTGGATGTCCCCTAGTTCTGGTATTTTGTGAGAGGGAGAAGAGTGTCCCTCTATCTACTTTACTCATGCCCTGCAGGCACCCTTTTTCCAGACTAAAGAGCCCCAAATGTTTTAGCCTTTCCTCATAAGGGAGGTGCCCAGTAATCATTTTAGTCACTCTCTTCTGCACCTTTTCCAGTTCCACTATGTCTTTTTTGAGATGCGGCAACCAGAATTGTACACAATAGAGATGGGCACGAAATGAACAATTTTTTGTTTCTGTTTTCGCTTTTTGGTTCGTTACGTAATGAATTTTGTCTCTGAAATGTAACGAAATGAACAGAAACACCGGAATTTTTGTTGTGCATTTCGTTTCTGTTACTGCAATATGAGTGAATTGTTTAAAATCCTTTAAAAAATCACAAAAAATTAAAATAAATAGTAACGAACCAGTAATGAAATGAACAAAAACGAAAACAATTTTTAAAAAAATTCGCAAAAAACGGAAATGAACCGAAATGGACCCTCCAAACGACAAACGACAAACGAAATGCAATTTTTTTATTATTTGTGCCCATCTCTAGTACACAATATTTCAGGTGTGGCCTTACTCTCCTTTGTAAAATGGCATTACAATGTTGGCTGTTGTTCTTCAGTTCTATTAAAATTATCTTTTTTCCCCAGCTGCACCATGAGGGCTGAGTATTTTGCATAGAGATGAATCCCTGTGTTTTTATAGGGGGTTGCACACTTAAGGTAGCATTCTCCCTTCCTCTGCTTTGGTTTAGCTTTTTGTGTTTTTCAGTGACGTCAACTGCCGAACTTCAGAGCAGCCCCCTCCTCCTTTTTCTCTTTCATATTCTTTGTGATGGAAGTTAGCAAATAATTCAGCCAGAAATTCTCCTGAATCTAATGGTGCCGTAGTGGTATGTTGACACTCAAGACAACCACAATGTAGACAATGATGTTTCCCTATTTGTGGGAATAGATCTTTTTTCACATAGATTTGGTAACTCACAAATACCAGCATTCACCCTCACATTGGACTGAGTTGGAGGGTCCTCAACAAGGAATAAGACCAAGGGGGTGACAATTTCTGTGCCCTTCTTTGACCACGGACTGCAAGGAGGGAGGGCCCTAGAAATTGCCTCTTTTTAGAGCCTGGGAAGTGGCTGCGTGATTAACAGCAGAGTGGTTAACCCGGAAGGCCGGAGGGTCAAGACTGCACAGAAAGGCAGTGACCTACAGATGATTTAGGACACTTAGTGATTCAGTTGCTGGAAGGCTGGAATTTATTTTCTGCGGTTCCGTAGGTTGTGATCTTGACATCCTTAATATTGGGCCCCATTGCTCTGTTTTAGGGCATGGGTCTTGACTTCGATACACATTGGAAAGCTCGCATCTTAAATTTCCAATAAAATTGCAGAGCCAGGGCTGAGCATGAAGTATTTATTTATTTATTTAAAGACGAGCCCCGTGGCGCAGTGGTCAAATGGCTGTACTGCAGGTAAAACTGTGCTCACGACCTGGGGTTCAATCCCAGGTAGCGGGTTCATGGTTGACTCAGCCTTCCATCCTTCTGAGGCCGGTAAAATAAGTACCCAGCTTGCTGTGTGTGTGTGGGGGGACAATGTGTAGCATACACACTGTGATTAATAAACTGTAAACCACCAAGAGACTACTTGAGGTGATATGGGGCGGTATATAAGCAGAACACTTTGCTTTTTGCTTTGCATTTATTTATTTATTTATTTATTTATTTATTTATTTATTTATTTATTTGTGTTTGAAGGGGGAACTAATTCAGTGTGTGCAATCTAATTAAGAGGTGAGCTGAGAGTGCTCATCCAGCCATAAAACGTGATTGCATACTGTCCTGTACCAGGGCCCCAGGGGTGTCCAAACTTCAGCCCTCCAGATGTTTTGGACCACAACTCCCAGAATCCCAAGCCTGTATTGCCAATGACAAAGAACTGTGGGGGTTGTGGCTCAAAACATCTGGAGGGCTGAAGTTTGGACACCACTGCGTACAACCAAATGTGAAACCCTGCCCAGATGTGCTTCTCTGCTTGAGAGGGGTGTGACAAGCTTGGCAGTTCCAACAACTCACAAGCACATTTGGTGATGTGGAGAGGTGCAAAGCCCCTGAAACCGAACTACAATTCCCAGTGGTGCCCGCAACAATGTACATCTAGACAGCACCATCTGCACGCATGTGCCAACATTAGAATTTCTTTTTAAAAAAAAATACCAAATCTCCTTCCCTCCTGCCCAGTCCTTGACAAGAAACCTTGCTTGCTACTAAAGCCAAAAAGCAGGCCACCCAACACTATGAACAAGGTCACTCTTTGACTGTCAAGATGTTTTTCAACATGTGCCTTTTTGTTTAGGAAAAATAATGTGTGCATTTTATCATGAAGGTGAGACTGCTTCCGTGGGAAACAAACAGCTTTAAAACATACTCCAGAGATTTAAATGATGTTTTAAAATCTACTGCCAGCCGAATAAAGCTAGGTGATAGTCCACAATGAGGAATTCTGCCAATCTGAAGACATCCATTTTGAGAAAGAGAAAGTCTATTCGGAAAGTAGCTGCCTAAATGCCCTAAGCACATCCGATCTCTCCTGATTTTGGAAGCTAAGCAGGGTCAGCTCACGTTAATACTTGGATGGGAGACCACCAGGGAATACCAGGTGCTGTAGGCGCCTGGAGTAGGAACTGGCAAACCAGTCCAGTATTCCTGCCAAGAAAACTCCATGGACATGGAGTCACGAAGAGTCGGTCACGACTGTAACGACACAACACACACACACACACACATTCGGGAAGTGCTTAGCAGCGATTGAGGTCTACACTGGTTATGAGTTATCTCCCTGACCACCCACCTCCTCCTCAAACATGCTAAATATGCTCATCAGACAGATGCAAAAAGGGGGAAAATAATTATGTCTTTTTTTCTCCCATTGCACAAAGCAGCTGTCAGTCTGCAAGAGAGGGGGATTTGGGGAATAGAATTTTAAACATCAGAAAAATACCCAAAGCTTGGTCGAATGGCATAGAATCTCATCCTGCAGACGGACTGGAACGGAAATGCTGGAAGCTACTGCCTCTTGTTATGGAGGTAATTAACAGAAGGTAGACATTCAAAGGGGACATGCTTAATTGTGCCAAGACATTTCCTTACAGCAATTATCCTCTGCTTCTGCAGGATTTTTAACCAAAGACAAGCCCGTTGTGGCCCTTGTGGCATCTTTGGTTGATGACCCCCAGCAGCTGCATCCCTCTGGAGGGCTGGAAGTGGTCCATTCATGCACTACAGAGCATTGTTCACTTGGGATCAATGTGCCCATGGCAGGGGGTTGGACTGGATGGCCCTTGAGGTCTCTTCCATCTCTAGGATTCTATTATTCTATTCCTTCCATGAAATGGATGTGCCTTGGACTTACTGCAGCCGAGCCACTCCTTGGTCCTCGGGTCCTTGTCAGCTTTCCCAGCATAACAAAGCCAGCTGTTGAGATGGTCTCCGAAGTCCCCAGAAGCTTCTCGGATGTTTTCTTGCAGTCGATGTAGAGCTTGACCCGGGAGCGGCTTACCGATACATGCACCTGCACAACAGACAAAAATAGTTACTCTATACCAGGGGTCCTCAAAGTTTTCAAACAGTGGGCCGGTTCACCACGCCCCAGACACCACTGGGGGCCGGACCACAGTGGGTGGGGGGAGCGGGGGACCTTGCCGTAGCCCTCCCACTTTGAATGCCCCACTAGCCAGCATGTTGATCATCTAGGCGGTAGTTGGGGGGAGTGGGAGAAGTGACATAGCCCACTACTTTGAACTGCCTCAGCAATAGAAGCAGCTGCGGAGGCTGGCTTGCTCGCAAAGTAGGGGGTAGGTGGGGGGGTTGCAATTGGTCCCGGGGGCCGGATTCAGGACCTTGGGGGGCCGCATCTGCCCCTGGGGCCTTAGGTTGAGGACCCCTGCTCTATACCATACCTGGGATTCTCAATGGCATACAGTCAAGTCAAAGACTTCTGGACTTGCCAGAATAACATGTTCAGCCTTATGTGCACAACTAGAGGAATAGGTAGAGAAATTTAGCCAGAGAAAAGCAAAAGCCACTCTTTTGCACTACGGATCCCATGCAATGGGGCATGGAGTGATGTCTTAATTCACAGCACCCTGTCACTAAAAGCCATGCCTTTTGTGTGACTGCACAACAGGATTGGAATTTTGGCTTTCATCTCTTCATCGGTTGGATGTGAGAAATCTCACACGGCTTTGAAACTGCTCCTGATTTTCTCATTGTGTTGAGACAACCAAAATCGATGGTTCCCAAACTTTTTCATCTCTCAACTTATTGACCATTGGCTGTGGCTCCCCTAATGTGGTAGTTTGGGTTAGAAGATAGAAAAGGAAGGTAGGCCCTAAACCCGAGTTGCACTTTTGTAGATTCTCCATGGCAGTACTTTCAGGGACTTTGCTGCACCCCCTAGCTGGATTTGGTGGCACCCCAGAGCATTGCAAGACACTGTTTTGGGGACTGCTGACCTATTGGCCACTTTCACATGACCACTAAAATCCGCTGGCAACTTAAACAGAGACTCCAATTCCTCAGAAGAACAATGTGAAACAACAATTGATGACCTCCTTCTACCAGTCTACAATAGAAAGTGTCCTTACATACTGCATTACAGTCTGGTATGCTGGTTTGACAGCCGCGGACAGAAAGACTTTACAGAGCAAAGCAAAGCAAAGCAAAGCAAAAGCAAAGCAAAGTGTTCTGCTTATATACTGCCCCATACTACTACAAGTAGTCTCTGGGCGGTTTACAATTTTAATTACAGAGTGCAGGCTACACATTGCCCCCCCCCCAGCAAGCTGGGTACTCATTTTACCGACCTCAGAAGGATGGAAGGCTGAGTGAACCTTGGGCCTGCTACCAGGGATTGAACCCAGGTCGTGAGCACAGTTTTCCTTGCAGTACAGGCATTTAACCAGTGCGCCACAAGGGTAGTGAACACAGCACAAAACATCATGGCCTGTCCCCTGAGTCCACTGGATGACATCGCCAGGGACCGCTGTCTTAGGAGAGCAAGGAAAATCATCAGGGATGACTCACACCCCGGTCAGCACTTCTTTACTCTCCAGAAGTATAGCAAGCCGTACCAACAGGCTAAAAAACAGTTTTTATCCGTGGACTGTTCGACTGTTAAATGAGATGTGGGGCTGGCGAGTTGTGCAGAAAGCACACAGTGTGAAATCATATTGAATGGCTTTTTAGTGGGATGGTGTTGGGGGGGGAGGGAGGCTCAGCCAATTTCACTGTACACTGGTTGTACAATGACAATAAAGGTTATTATTATTATTATTATTATTATTATTATTATTATTATTATTATTATTATTATTATTATTATTATTATTTTAAATGCGGATCCCCCCAACCAGAGATCATGTGGTTGTTGTCCTGGTTCCTGTGTTCCTACCCTCCTGCACTCCGATTCTATTGCTTCTGTCTGCTGTGGATTGAGGGGAGGAGAAAAAATATGCAAGCTCACCTCCGCCTGCCCAACACGCTTCCCCCAGTCGGCAGCAGCTAATTGTAGCAGGTCAGGAAGCCCTTTAGGGATTGCTGTCTGTTAAAGGGGGGGGGGCAACAAAAACAAACAGAAGGCAGAGGAGCCAGCCAGGCATGCACTGCTTTAAAATCTGCATAGGAACAATTTTACCTCCTCGAGACCAGGTACTTGTAAAATGTGCTTGGTCGCACTTAAGTGGGCATGGTCGTATTTTTTTTTTTAAAAAAAGTCTGCTGCTGGTGGGAAAACAATTTTATGCTCTGCATCTGTGAGCACTTTGTAGTGGATTATAGGGGTTGTGTGAAAGCATGAAAATGATTAGTTGATCTAGTATTGTTTCTATGCCTACAGATAATGTAGGATAATTGGTTAAGCAATCAACAGAGGTGAAATTTTGCAGAGATTTTTCAAAATTGATCATTAAAAATTGGCTTGGATGTTTTGCCATAGAATCAGACACTTCTGCTAAATATTTGTGAAGATATATTTTTATCAATGTCACATACAACATGTTTAGAGATCTAGGTACCTGAAACTGAACCAGATGCCCCCATTCTTGTCCAAAGACTCAGGTGTCTGCATGGCTCAAGTTTCCTTGCACACCAATGCACTTATCAAAATATTGGTCCAGCATATTGGTCCATTCATTCCAGTAAATGAGGAAAGTCTTGACAAATTGAGACTTATCTATCAGACTTCGCACCCAACTAAGGGCCTTTTCACATGACCCCTAAGATCCGCTAGCCACTTAAATTTGGACCAGAGATCTTAGGGGTTTGTCGCTGTTCCTGCGTTCCCACCCCCTCCGCACTCCTGGCTGCTGGCTGTGTGAGGGGAGGGAGGAAAAAAGGAAGAAAAGAATGCCGCTCACCTCCGTTCTGCCGTCCCGGGACTGCATTCAGATCTCTTAAAGGGGCGGGGGCCAAAAAAAGAACAAACAGAAGCAAGGAGAACTGGGCAGTCACTACGTTATATCCGCATCAGGAATTTTCACCTCCAGTTAGCAGGTACCTGAAAAGTGTGCTGGGACGCGCTTAGGTGGGCGTGGTCGCACTTAATTATCTGTAAACTCCGGAGCTGGTGGGGAAACAATTTTAAGCTCCGGAGCTGGGAGCCATTTGCGGCAGAGTTTAGGGGTCGTGTACAAAGGGCCTAATTTGATCTTATGTATTTAGTATATTTCTCTATGTTGAAACGTGGACTCTTACAGATGCATTATGCAGGAAGCTGGAAGCATTTGAAATGTGGACATACAGATGAATTCTGAAGATATCTTGGACAGCCAGAGTCACTAATGGGGCTGTATTATAGCATGTGAATAAAAAGCTAGATATCCTCAATACCATAAAGAGAAAAAAATTGCAATATTTCAGACGCATAATGCACAATAAGAAATACTATCATCTGCTGCAGGTGATCGTTCAAGGAAAAGTAGATGGGAAGTGTGGCCTGTGGCATAGAGAAATCAGCCTCTCTATTTAGAATAGCTTTAGATAATAGCCAGATCATGCTACTGATCAGCAACATTCTACAAGGACAAGGCAGTCAAAGAAAGAAGCAGAAGCAGAAGCAGAAGAAGCAGAAGCAGAAGAAGCAGAAGAAGCAGAAGCAGAAGCAGAAGCAGAAGCAGAAGAAGAAGAAGAAGAAGAAGAAGAAGAAGAAGAAGAAGAAGAAGAAGAAGAAGAAGAAGAAGAAGAAGAAGAAGAAGAAGAAGAAGAAGGTCCAGCAAGCAGCATGAAGCTGGGCAAATGAAACTATTTTATGTAAATTAAGCTACATGAAAGATACCTTTTGATTGGTTGGTTGGTTGGTTGGTTGGTTGGTTGGTTGAGACCCACAAGCCAGCACAACCAGGGACTCAGTTTTACCTTGAATGTCTCCAACACTGGAGAACCCACCACCTCGCGAAATCATTGTTTCCATCATTGTACTGTTCTAACAATAAATATGTGTTTTCCTGGTGTTCAGCCTAAATCTGGCTTCTTGTAGCTTGAGCCCATTATTATATGTCAGGCACTCTGGCATGATCAAGAACAGACCCTAAGAACCCTCTGATTGGCTAATTTTCAAGTATATGTTATGTGCTCTCCTATCTCCACTCATTCTTCTTTTCTGGGGGCTACACAAGCCAAGTTATTTCAGTCTTTCCTCATAGATCTTGGTTTCCAGCCCCCTGTTCATCCTTCTTGACCGCCTCTGAACTTGCTCTGGTTGGTTGACATCCTTCTTTAAGTGTGGTGTACAGAACTGGACACACAATACTCAAGATGGGGCCTAACAAGTACTCAATAGAAGGGGACTAGTATGCTGGCACAAAGGAGGGTGGTGGAGTCTCCTTCTCTGGAGGTTTTTCAGCAGAGGCTGGATGGCCACCTCTCGGAAATACTGTGATGGAGGTTCCTGCATGGCAGGGGGTTGGACTGGATGGCCCTTGAGGTCTCCTCCAACTCTAAGATTCTACGATTCTATGTCCTCTGCTGCCTTTATTTATTTATTTATTTATTTATTTATTTATTTATTTATTTATTTATTTATTTATTTATTTCTATACCTCCCATCTTCCAACAGGAACTTTGGGCGGTTTACATCAAAGCTAAAATCAACAATACAATACAAACAAATCCAGTGAAATAGGAGGGAGAGACCCTCAGTAAAAAGGCATCAAGAGAGCAGGGAGGGGGAAAAAAGAACCAATTAAATTAAGTTAAAAGGTCGCCAAATGCCTCCCTAAAAAGCATGGCTTTAACCTTGTTCTTTTCCTAAACTCCATCTAACCTCTGGAGACTGCAGGTAGAGGTGCCCCAAGACCACTCACATTTCCATGTATCATTACCTCCTTGCAGAAATCAACCCACCCTTCCCAATTCTCCCAGAATCCCCCATGGCCCAGGCTGCCTAGTGGATTTCAGGAGCTTTAATCCAAAAACTAACTTTTTTTTTGTACTCTGTACATGCATAAACACATGGCAGGGGAGAAAGTGCAGCTTAGGAAGGGAGCAGACGGACCATGTATAAAAGTAGCAGGTTCATTCTGTGGCTTCTCAGCTTTAAAAAAATCATAGAAAAGTGAGGAAAGATCCTGGGGAGAAACTTAGCAAATCTGTTGCCCTTTGGAAGCGACAGTTCTAAGCCAGGGGGACTCATACCTAGTTCGGTACAAGGCAGCTTTACAGGTCCAACTAATTATGTCAGTTTAATGTCTAAATCATTTTTAATGCTCAAGTCAATGGATTATTAATTTGCAGATACTTTGTTTCCTTGCTGCACATTCTCTTGGATACATTTATGCATATATTTAAATAGATTAGTATATTCAACAGGAAGTGAATTAGTAGCATATTACAATGCAGGTACATCACTCAAATTTCTCAGTGACCCGTGCATTAACAGGTTAGCCAACATCAACCAATATTTTTAAGACCATTGTTTAGTAAAAGGAAACAAAGGCATTTTTATCATCCTGAATAGGCATTTATGTATTTCTTTAGATATAGACCTTGTGAAAACTCCCATAAAATATCTTCTTGACTTCCTGTTGGTCAAAGTTGACTTCTTCGATATCGGCTTCATGGTCCCGATGGAAATAGATCAATGATTTCTTATTGGCTACAGAAAGAAGGAAAGAAGTAGGTTTTAAAGGTCATCAACTGGGACAGATTTCTTGGTCGCTTATTGTGGATGATGGACTTTCCATGTACTGATGTCACAGAGGAAAAGGGGGGAGGGAATCATTATGATTTCCCTTTAAGCAGAAGAGCACAGCACAAAAGCAGTCTATAAGAAAAGGATATATGCCTACAAATTGCACAGCGGGCACATCAAAGTTTTAAATGTTTGCTGCTGCTGCTGCTGCTGCTGCTGCTGGATTACAACACCCAGAATCTCTGGCAAGGAGTTTCTTTCTGCTGCAATCTGGAAGTTGAGTCATGGCAATTAGACTTATAAGAACATAAGAACATAAGAAGAGCCATGCTGGATCAGACCAATGACCCATCTAGTCCAGCTTCCTGTATCTCACAGTGGCCCCACCAACTGCTTCTGGGAGTGCATGAGACTAGATATCTGTCTCGTGATACCAGCCCCCTGCATCTGGCCCTTGAAGTACCCTGGTTCTAAGCCTGGAGATTACAAATCTCCATCATGGTTTGTAACCCGTGATGGACTTCTCCTCTAGAAATCTGTCCAATCATCTTTTGAAGGAATCCAGGCTAGATGCCATCACCACCTCTTGTGGCAGGGAGTTCCACAGACTAACAACACGCTGGGTAAAAAAATATTTTAGTTTGCCTATTCTCACTCTCCCAGTCCTCAGTTTGAATGGATGTCCCCTAGTTCTGGTATTTTGTGAGAGGGAGAAGAGCTTCCCTCTATCCACTTTACTCATGCCCTGCATTATTTTGTACATCTCAATCATATCCCCCCTCAGGCGCCTTTTTTCCAGACTAAAGAGTCCCAAATGTTTTAGCCTTTCCTCATAAGGGAGGTGCCCCAGCCCAGTAATCATTTTAGTCGCTCTCCTCTGCACCTTTTACAGTTCCACTATCTCCTTTTTGAGATGTGGTGACCAAAATTGTACTTCTTTCTTGTGATACTGAAACATTTCGCTATTCGTCTAAGTAGCTTTGCCAGGCTGACAAAGCAGCTGGGATGAGTAGCGAAATGTTTCAATCTCACAAGAAAAGAAGTCTAGCTGCCATGACTCAATTTCCAAATAATCTCACCTGGATGATTTCAGAATCTTCAAAGATTTCTGCTGTAACCTAAAAAAATAAAACTTCCCGAAGCTCTCACTGTATATCAGCCAATCAGCCACTCATTCTTTGTCTGTTATAACAGATCCAAGAATGGGTTTATGAACACTAGGATACTGTTTTGAAACAAATATTTAAGTATAAAACATCAGGTTGTCTGTGGAGATTCTCAGTCATCCAGGTGAGGTTATCTGGGAGTTGAGTCATGGCAACTGAACTTTTTTGGGGGGGAGAGAAACATTACTCATCCATGTAGCTTCTTCAGTCTGACTGAAGAATACATCAGGGTATTTGGGTAAAGTAAGGTAAGGTATTAAACCCCCTAACCCTAACCCATAGCACAGAAGAAACAGCTCAGAGCCACACTAACCCTCTGCCCTGATTCCTTGTATTTACTCCAGGTTTCAGGGGGTTGAAACCGAAAATAAAATGACTTAATGGCATTACAAGTGGAGGAAAGGAAAGAAAGGCAGGAAGATAATGGTTTGGCACCAAAGGAGGAAAATATACTCTGTAGTTAAGGAATGAACCTTCTTTGGCTTTGCTGCAACCAAGTCCTCGGTTGATCCATCAAAGTTCACAGTTCACACTCTTTACAGACTAAAGAGGCACGGGACATCTGATGTCCTGTGACCCTGCAGTCACCGAGAAAGCTGCAGCACCACAGATTCCAGGTGCAAGGAAAAGAGGGAAAAGAAAAAGAGAAAAATGAATGTGAAGTATATTAAGAAGACTTGTGTCCAAAAGTCCTGACCTGCTGGTGGACGAGCACTCTGGAACAGGTTTAATCCCAAATCCAGAGCCCGACTTTACGCTGACCAGCAGTACCTCCTTCTTGTCAGGATATAATGTTTGGTTTTGCCCTCCTTCATCAGCCTGGTGATGGTCCTTAGGAAGTGGGATAGATCTGGAGTGCTTCCTCATACGAACATAAGAACCACGCTGGATCAGGACAAAGGCCCATCTAGTCCAGCTTCCTATATCTCACAGTGGCCCCACCAGATGCCTCTGGGAGTGCATGAGACTAGATACCTTTCTCCTGATACTACTCCCCTGCATCTGGCCCTTGAAGTACCCCGGTTTTAAGACTGGAGATTACACATCTCCATCATGGTTTGTAGCCTGTGATGGACTTTTCCTGCAGGAATCTGTCATCCCCTTTTGAAGGCATCCAGGCCAGATGCCATCACCACATCCTGTGACAGGGAGTTCCACAGACTAACAACACGCTGGGTAAAAAAAAAAAATATTTTGTCTTTTCTCACTCTCCCAACCCTCAAGTGGATGCCTCCTAGTTCTGGTATTTTGTGAGTTCTGGTATTTTGTGAAGAGTGTCCCTCTATCCACTTTACTCATGCCCTGCATTATTTTGTACATCTCAATCATATCCCCCTTCAGGCACCTTTTTTCCAAACTAAAGAGCCCCAAATGTTTTAGCCTTTCCTCATAAGGGAGATCCCCCAGCCCAGTAATCATTTTAGTCACTCTCTTTTCCAGTTCCACTATGTCTTGGTGACCAGAATTTTACACAATACTCAGTATTAAGCAGCAAGGACTAGAAGAGCTGAGTGCCATCAGACCACTGGTGGCACCTCACTCCAAATATTGGGCAATTGCTGACAGGGCACTACATCTTGACCATAAGAGAGAGGATAGGATGGAGCATGGAATTGTCCGTCAGTAACTCTGCAGGCACCTGTATCTCAGCATCCCTGGATTTTAGCCTGAACTTTACAGGATCTCAAAGTACTGAAACAGTGGCAGTTGGGCTGACTTACGATCCAGTAGGATGCCAAGAAGAGGCTGGAAGTCCTCGTCTGTGACCTGCCACACTGCAAAAGCTTCCCTGGGGCTTTCAGGCAGAAGGCGGAGAAGAAAAGTGATGGTGTATTCCGAAGGAATTCCAGATGCAAATACTTCACTGGAGAAACAAAACAAGAAATAAGAGACTGGCAAGTGGGCTTCCCATTGCAAGTGGTTAGTGGGAGAAGTTACAGTTAGGACCACAGTATCCGCAAGGCATCAGTTTGAAGTCTCCGATGATACCGAAAACAGTAGATAATAGTGAATATACAATCCATATAGTGTGGCCTCTGGCACCCTCTAGTGGACAGTTCAGATAATTACATTGTGTTTATGAGTTTTTTTCATGTAATATTTTTAATATTTTCAGTCCAAGTGTAAGTGAAACCATGACGATGACGATGATGGTTGTTGTTGTTGTTGTTGTTGTTGTTGTTGTTGTTGTTGTTGTTGTTGTTGTTGTTGTTGTTTTATACCACACCATCTAGCAACAGGGCACTCTGGGTGATTAATATGGATATGGGATCCCTACTGCATATCACCTATACCATATGGTCTGGCTTCCCTGACCGAGATATATTAACAGAATGGTGTTGCCATTTCCCCCCACTTACAGGTCTACATTTTGGCCAGTAGACATGATTTAGCCTGAGCACAGGAAAAACAAGTAACTTTTCAAATTTTGGCAGAATATCAAAAGTATGCAAAAAAAAAAAATCCAGAGTCCAGCTGCAATGCTGTTACGTTTCCCCATGCATCGCTCTTATGCATTCAGATCTGTTGTCTGCAAAGAATCACATAGAGAAGTTTTTGAAAGGTAACTTTTCCAGTGGGATCTGACATCAATCAGGGATGTGACAGTGTTGTCTATTTTTAGCTAACTACTGTTGCCTGGGAATGATGGCAATTGCTCTGACATGCTCTGGTGTGACAGAGGCAGTAGGAAATCTTTTGACAGATTAATTTTTTTCCAGAAAAAAAGACTTATGATGGACATCAGAAAATAGAATTGTTGTCTATCTGTTGAACTTCACATGGACCTGCTTGCTAGCCTTTAATTTTCATGGCTCTATAGCTAAAGGTAAGTATCTTATATTTTTTATCTTATTTTTCCCTCTCTTTGTTTAAAATGACATCACATCCTTGAAAGAGTGATCCATATGTATATTAGTCCAGTGATATGAACGGACCCATCTGAACGTTTCGATGAAGGGTACTCCTTGGAATCTCAGCATTCGATGCTAAGAAGCTTTGCGTCTTTAAATAAGATTAAAATTATCCCTATGTTTCAGCAATTAAACTTAAAAAGGAAACTACTGAGGCCTCTTAATAATCCAGTCTGCCTTGCTTTGCGAAGTGACAGTCAATAATAAAATCAAATGGAATACATGCCGGGCCATTATAAACCCCAGATTACAAGGAGGATTCTGAGTGCCAACTTAGAAACCAAAGTCATGTCCCAAAGTCACTGACGAGCTCAAGCCGGCATAACTTCCTGATGGCCACAAAAGTAGGGCAGTTGTAACACCACATGCAGAGGTGGATGGGAATTTACTTCTTTGTGTTACTGCCTCTGGGATTCCTGTGGTTTTGCTGGTGGGAGTGTTTTGGGATCTATACTCCAACAGAAGTAAGATCTTTCATCTCTGTCACACCTCTGTCGACTCATTATTTTAGCCCTCCATGCACAGCACAAGTAGCCTGAATCAATGAAACTTGCAGAGATAAATGTTATGCTTTAGCTACAACTGAATAGGCACAAGCGAAATGTAAAGTTTCATGGATTTCCCCCCGTGTTTTCTTAACAGGAGGGGGGAATGTACAGAACCTGCTTTTGGCTGAACATATAAGAAACTAGCATGGACCAGGAAAAAACAACAGCATCCTTAGAGGGTATCATTCAATAGTACTAGAAGACCAAAGGGGAGGATTGATAGTACCAATCAATTCTGCTCTGCTCAGATCCTACCTGCAGTACTGTGTTCAGATCTGCTTTCCTCAATTTAAAAATGATGGTGACAACTTTGAATGGGTCCAGAGGAGGGCAACTAGGATGGTTTAAGGGCTGAAAGTAATGTCTTACACAGAGAAGCCTTACAAAAAGAAGGTTGAGACGGGTTATGAGAGCCAGGTTTAAATATTTGAAATGATGCCATATTGTGATGGTCATGAAATGGAAAGATAGTGTTTTGTTTTGTTTTGTTTTGTTTTTTACTCATTCTGTTTCATTTCGTTAATAAATGACTTTTTAATAGAAGTTTTGTAATGAAACAAAATGAGAAACAAAATGATTCGGAAGCTGCCACCACCCAGGTGAGGTTTTTTGACAGGACAGATTGTTCCCAGGGCCAGATCTGTTTTTTTTTTTAAAGCAGCTGGGAGGCTGGGGCAGCAAGGCAGAACAGAGCAAGTAGTGCTCCACTTGAATGTAGAGATGGGCACGACCAGGAAAAATGACATTTTGAGTTGTCGTGTGTCGGAGCCAGCCCGTTTTGGCTCGTTTCCATTTGTCGCAAAATTTCTCAAAAATTTGTCGTTTCGTTTGTCATTTTTTCGTCTGTCGTTAGTACTGGTTTTGGGGGGTAGCGGGCTCCTGGAGGTACCTCTCTGGGGTGGGTGGGTGCCTCCTCTGGCCCTGGGGTGGGTGCTATGAAGGGAAAGCGGGCTCCCTGGAGGCACCTGGGGTGGGTGCCTCCTCTGGCCCGCTACAAAAGGGTATGCATAGCCAATTGGATATGCATTGCATACCAGTTACAGTGGCAGGCAGAGGCACCTCTCTTTCTTTTGGGTGGGTGCCTCTACTCTGACTCACTAAGAAGGACAGCATACTGGCATACAGGTGTACGGTGCACTTGGGCTGGGGAACGAAGTGAGAGAGGACCCCTATGGGCGCCCTGTGACTCACTAAGAAGGGAAGTGTACTTGCGTGTAGTGCAATGCGAGTACACAGATCTGGCTTAGGGTTAGGGTTAGCGCAAGGGCTAGGCTTAGGGTTACGGGTAAGGTTAGGGTGAGTTAGTGGGGTGCACCTCTGGGTGCCTCTCTGACCCACTAAGAAGGACAGTGTACTGGCGTATGGGTTAGGGTTAGGGTTCAGGCTAGGGTTATTGGGCTTTTTATGACCGACTGGCACATCCCAGAAGTCTCGGTCAAAACCTGGCCAAGTGGCCATGCAATTGGTGGAATGGCTCCAAAAATTTGCATGGTCCACTCCCATGGCCAGCCCATCATTGTGCAGGTGTAAAAAAATAAAAATAAAAATAAAATAAAATAAAATCAATGGAGACGTTTGGTTGCAAGAAAAACCCACTGCTGCTACTGTAAAAATTCAGGCAGTTTTAAAATAGCTATTTTCGCACATTTCTGTGGTGCTTTGGTGTGTTTTTGGACCACGATTTCAAAAAAAATATTGCGGACGCCATTTTGGATCCCCCTGCACCACATGGCAAATGGAGACGGCGAGGATGCCCCCTCCCAGCCTGGTACCAGCAGCCCAGGACAGGAGGGGGGGAAGGCTGGGGACCCTCTGGTAGGTGTCCTCACTCAGGCAGGCATATTTTCGCCTGCTTTTTTGGCCGGGAATCGGGTTTTTTTATTTTTAAAACTTTTTTTCTGTGCCGCTTGGCATCGCGCGATCGCTGCGATGCCAGGAACGACAACGACAAATCAGACCCAATTTTTCTTTTATCGGTTCGAGTTCGAGTTCTGGCGGATTGTCATTATCGTTTCCGTTACGTAACGGAAACGAGGAACGGAAACGGAAACGAGAATTTCGCCAAGTCATGCCCATGTCTACTTGAATGTCTTGCTGCCTGCTCCATTCTGCTTTGCCAACCCCGCCTCCCAGCTACGTTTTTTGGATTGGTTGGGCTGTGGGGACGGAGGTCATCCCATCTCCTCACAGCCCCACCAGTCCCAAAACCCAGCTGGGAGGTGAGGGCCGCAAGAGAGGAAGCTCTCTTGTCCTGTCAAAATCAGCTGGCTGGCGGCAGTGAGAGAGCTGGGAAACAGCCACCAGATTGACTGAAGCCCCTTGCCTGAAGCGAGATCTGCCAGAGGCTCCCTGGTTCGATCTCCTCCAAAACGAAAACATCATTTTGCTTCACTTTGTGATGACACGCTTCCTGTCATTTCATTTCATTTTGTAACTTTATGAAATGTTACAAAATGACAAAATAGCTTGTCATTTTTCATTATGTGCCCATCTCTAATGTCATATGGAAGAAGGGACTGGTTTATTTTCCATGGCCTCAGAGACAAGGACGCGGGGCAATGGTCTCAAGCTACAGGAAAAGAGATTCAATTTAAACATTAGGAAGAACTTCCTGATGGTAACAGCTGTTGAGTAGTGGAATACGCTGCAAGGAAGGGTGGTGGAGTCCCCTTCTTTGGAAATTTTTAAGCAGACGCTGGATGGCCATCTGTCGGGAATACTGATGATGAATACAAAACAGAGCTTCTTGTTTTGTTTTGCTTCTTTAGTAGTTTTATTTTATTTTGTTAGCAACAACTTTAAAAATAGTTTTGTAATGAAACAAAATGAAACAAAATGAAATGAAACACAATGCTCCCCTGGGTCCTAGAGGCATCAAAATTACAGGGGAGCTTCTTTGGACTCTTCCCTGTAGACCCTTGAAATTTGGAGAGGTTTGGGGTTTAGGGGGTGAGTTATTAAACTCCAAAGGGGGTCCCCCTGGGAAAAAATCATTCTAATTGAGTCAGGAAGTACTTGCCTGTCGGGCATTAAATTCAGACTCAATTAGAAATGATTTTTTCCCTAGGGGGATCCTCTTTGAAGTTTAATAACTCAGCCCCTTGAATCCCAAACCTCTGCTCAGGGGTTTTGCTCCCCTGCCATTTTGGTTCCTCCGCCTAGAGGAAAAAATGGTGTTTCTTTTCATTTCGTAATGAAACATGTTCTACCGTTTTGTAATGAAACAATTTGTTACATAGCAAAACAACGAAAATAGCATTTCATTTTTCATTATGTGCCCATCTTTAATCAGGAGTATTTTTATGGGGGTTTCTGTATGGCAGGGGTTGGACTGGCACGAGGTCTCTTCCAACTCTATGATTCTATGGGGGGGGGAACCTTCACCCACAAAAGGATGCAAAGGACAAAGTCCTGTTGCTCAGCGTAGTACACAAGAATGGGTCCATGGAATTGACAGAGATTTAGGGAGTCAACTCCTCTGGCAATCCCATTGATTCTAATGGGCCTACCCTAACTGCACCTTGTTGTATTCAAGAAAGTCACAGATAAGAATAGGCCCACTTGAATCAATGGAATACAAGGGAGCTGACTTACATTCCCAGTGATTCTAAGGACCTACTCTAGTCCGCTTAACTCTACCAAGTAATAATAATTTAGTCACTGGATAAGAGCATAAGAACATAAGAAGAGCCATGCTGGATCAGGGCAAAGGCCCATCTAGTCCAGCTTCCTATATCTCACAGTGGCCCCACCAGATGTGTCTGGGAGCGCATGAGACTAGATACCTTTCTCCTGATACTACTCCCCTGCATCTGGTCCTTGAAGTACCTGGTTTTAAGCTTGAAGATTACACATCTCCCTCATGGTTTGTCACCTGTGATGGACTTTTCCTCCAGGAATCTGTCCAATCCCCTTTTGAAGGCATCCAGGTCAGATGCCATCACCACATCCTGTGGCAGGGAGTTCCACAGACTAACAACGCACTGGGTGAAAAAATACTGTATTGTCTTTTGGCTGTTCTTACTCTTCCAGCCCTCAATTTGGGTGGATGTCCCCTAGTTCTGGTATTTTGTGTGTGAAAGATGAGCTTCCCTCTATCCACTTGCTTCTTTTTCTTCACCTTTGATGGAAAAAAAAGATTCACCAGTGCATCAAAGTATTCTATTAAAACAAAAAAGCAAACAAAATTAAATGTTGAGTCTGTAATGAGATTTCTCTCTTCCTACATAACAGTAAAAATACCCCCTCCCCAGCAACATTACAACACCCTCTTACCTTGAATTAAGAAGCCTGTTTTTCGTGCAACAAACAAACAAGCAAATTTACAAAATTGCATAGGTTTTCTACAAAGGACCAGCACTTTTACACAATATACACATTTCAAATACAACACATTAGGGATTTTCTGTGCATCCGAAAACTATTCCACTGTGATCTTTGCAAAGAAAAGCAAAAATGCTGAAAAGGTACAAAATGTCCCATAAACCTGCAAAGTAGGGAGGCGGAATATATCACAAGGTTCATTTTGAGGTTCTGTAATAAATTAAGGGTAATAGATTGTTGGGGAAAGGAGTTTCCTAAGAAGGTTCTACCACTAGCGCTGTTAATATTTTACATCCCCCCCATTCCACAAGACCGTTTGACTACAATAGAATGAATGAGCTGCACAATATCTATATGGTTTATGTTGCAATAGCCTCTACATTTAATTTAGAGTCAACAGACAGAGATCAATTGGACTGCTTTAGATAAGTGGATTGTGGATAAAAGATGCAAGTAGATAAATGCTAGCTGTCTTCATTGACATCCACTAGAGTAGAGTGGGGAGGGGATTAGAGGTAGATTAACAGAAATAGGGTTAATCCTTTGTTTTTTTAAAAACAAAAAAAGCTGCTACTAGCCCCAGGAGGTAAACTGCCTTTGATACCAAGGTAGGTAAATGCCACCTGGGGAAAATTTCATTTGGACTGTAATATGGCGGGACAAGGGCTGCCTAGATTGGGCTGGGAGAGTAAGGACAGACAAAAGAAAATATTTTTTCACCCAGCGCAGAGTCTTGGAACTCCCTGCCACAGGAACATCTGGCTTGAATCTTCAAAGGGGATTGGACAGATTCCTGGAGGAAAAAATATTTATTTATTTATTTCAGGAGAGTCTAGACAGATTTATTTATTTATTTATTTGGGCCTTTTTATTTATTCAATGTTCTTAGATGCCCTGAGCACATATGCCACCCACTACCCACCCAGGGAATACCAGGTCTAGAGTTGGCACAGTATGAAAACTCCATGGACATGGACTCACGAAGAGTCAGTCACAATGACACAACACACACACACATGCAGGACAAAGGGGTTCTCTTTACTTTAGCACTTATCTGGACATTTTACAATTTATGCAAAAACTGTCGGCTGCAAAGTTGGCAGTTCAAATCCTGGGTGCCATGCAGCAGAGCATGCTCCCGCTGATAACCCCAGCTCCTGCCAACCTAGCAGTTCGAAAGCATGTAAAAATGCAAGTAGATAAATAGGTATTGCCATAAAAAGGGGGAAGGTCAAACAGTGTTTCCTTGCAGCTATGCCAGCCACATGGCCACGGACTTGCACAACACAGGCTCTTCGGCTTGAATATGGAGATGAGCACCACCCCTAGAGTTGGACATGTCTAGCACGAATGTGCAGGGGGAATCTTTACTTTACACCAAGCAATTTACAAACTTTGAAAGGATGGAAAGCTGAGTGAACCTTAAGCCTACTACCTGGGATTGAACCCCAGGCCGTGAGCGCAGTTATAGCTGTAGTACAGCAATTTAACCACTGCGCCACAAGGATATGTTGCACTCCCTCCTCATTCATTATGGCTTCATCATTGATTGCAATCATCAACCACAATTTACATATTTTAAGTGGATATTAATTGCCACTAGACAATTAACAACACCCCTCCTATTTTGATCCTGATTCCATAAGGAGAAATCCTGTTATCTCTTAGGAAAGCTTTCTTCTACAAGAGGCATGAAATAAATTCCTCTACTGCTCTCCGTGCATCTACAAAGAAGGAAAAGAAGAACACAAAGTCCTATTCATATTTATGTCTATCAGCAAATCACTCACTCCGGAACATGTCTGCTTTATCAGACAGCCCGCTAGATGGATGCTCAATGATGCCAGTTGCAGAGAGAGCAAAAATAAGAGTGTCAAGATAGAAATAAGCACATCCGAGCAAAGGGTGAAGAGAAGGAATACAAACCTTGCCTTTGAAAAATCCCTCTATCTGGATGTAAATCATGAGATTCTGTATTGAGAGAATTTCATTAAAAGCAGGGCCAAACCGGGGGAGGGGGGGACCAAGACGGGTATGTGTCCCCGGTGCCATGCTGGGGGGTGGGGGGGAGGTGCCCAAATGATAAAATAATAATACAGTGGACGCTCGTATAACAAATAGTTTGTACACCATAAAATTTGTACAACATAAAACATTCCAGAGATAGGGGAAATTTGCTTAACAGAATCGGCTATCGGCCGAATCCGTACAACATAAAGATGGTTGCGATTAGGGATTACTGGTACTCCGTTTTCAATGCATTTCCTATGGGAAATTTGTATAAAGGAAAATTTGCTTAACAGAATTTCATTTGGAACTAATTAATTCCTTTATACAAGGTACCACTGTATTTGTACTTTGTACTATTCTGCGCCACCACTGGAACCCCCCTCACACACGGGGGGGAGGCACATAAACTCTATTTTCCCTGGTCACATGGACCCTAGTCATAGGCCTGAATAAAAGTAATGACCACGCCCCCTGTCCTTAAGCAGAGCAGCTTGGGAAATTCTTAATTGCCTTCCCAACACATCAGCTCTGAGATCTCCTGTTCCCTGCTTCCTTGTTGAAAGGGGCAGTAGTTTCTGTCCACTTTCCAGATGCCATAAGACTTAGTAGATACACAGTGTCGTATTATCCTCATTTCTTCACAGCCACATTAACAACCAGCTTATGCAAGTGGTATAATTCCCTGATTGTTCTCTAACAGCGACGTTCACTTTGTAATTATTCCTCCTTACAAGAACCTCAGAATAGATTCTTAAACATTCTTCCATGTTGACATTTCCTTTGAATTTAGCCTATTCAACACAGTTCAACCAGTGACCTAGGCCAGTCTTCACCTCACAGAAGATAGGTTATTTAAGGGTTCATCAATCTCCCTCCCTCCCTCCTCTGGTTCTTTCTTCTTCCCATTGGCATTTTCCCTGTTATGTTCAGCTTGCCAGTAGAATGGCTGAGACCAAGGCCATAACCAACCCACCAAAACCCCTTTCTTGCTTTCTCACGTTACCTTGTTTTCTGGGTTAATTGGATATCTTTGAAGAGGGTATAAATGTGAGCGCCCAAGAAGATGTAAGGTTCCATTGCAACCCCTTTGATGGAAGCATACCCCTTTTCGGTCAGACCAAATGCTTCCATCATGTCAAAACCTAGAGAAAGAAGGGAAAGAGGATCAGGCATGGACACCTGGCAGGCTTAGAACTGTTTGTGGTTCTCAGCCTGATCTCCTGGGACTTATGGTCCAATGACAAAAGCCCACCACATGCAAATAGATCTCTGTACTCTAGCACGGGAGGGAAGATGTAAATTCTGGCAAGATGGAGGTGCTGCTGGTTAGGTTAAAGCAGGCATGCCCAAACTTTGGCCCTCCTGATGTTTTGGACCACAACTCCCAGAATTCCAAGCCTGTATTTTCAATGGCAAAGGACTGTGGGAGTTGCCATCTAAAACATCTGGAGGGCTGAAGTTTGGACATGCCTGGGTTAAAGGGTTTTCATTATGGGACATGGGTGACTCAGGAAAGGTCATAAGCCAAAAGCAAATGGTTGAATTCCCATGTGTTCTGCAACCTACACCCAACCTGCCTTCTCAACTGCATCACATTTTTGTGAAGATTCTCAATCATCCAAGTGAGGTTCTCTGGAAGTTGAGTCATGGGAACTGGACTTCTTTTCTTGTGAGATCGAAACATTTCACCACTCATCCAAGCAGCTTCATCAGTCTAAAGAAAGTTGGTGGTGAGGCGGCCTCCAATTTATAGTGCACCTTGATTTCACATCACCCTGGTCTGAATAGGCTCCGTAGGTGGACAGTGGCCTGAATAGGCTCATTAGATGTGCAATGGCCTGGGGTGCATGAAAGTCCCACCTATGCAACCATTCCCAACACCCAGTAATTATGGGTTATTTAGCTGTGGCCTTCCTGGTGGAGGTGTGAAGTACTTCTGATTTGTCTGGGGATGGATGAAAGGGAAGCATGATAAGTGACAGACATATTGTGTCTGAGTCCCCCACCTCTGTTTTGAATGGGGTTTTCAATAAATACACAAATGGCTTCCCTGACACTTCTCTCTCACCACCTGTCTTCTCTGTCTAGCATGTGTACATCCTCATCTTTGAACGAGTGCCTTTTTGTCCTTCTAGTGTATCATATTTATTTATTGGATATTTTATTTATTGGATTTTTATACCATCTATCTGGCAGCAAGGACCTATGTGTGTATGTGTGTGGGGTGGTGGTGTCTAACTTGTAAATAGGAAATACTCATTAAATATTTACTAAATGTTTATTAAAGCTAATAAATATTTATTCAAGTCTTCCATTAAAACAGGGGCTTAATGTAACTCAGGAATCAATAAACCAGATCAAAAGGAAATGTTAACAAGATTTAAAAACAGATTAAAGAACAAAGCCAAGAAAATCACAACTACCAGAGCAATCAAAAATTATCTTCTTAAGAAGAAAGATAGTTTAAAAGGCCAGGCTGAAGGGGGGGGGGGGTGTCTTTGCAGACTTCCTAGGATGGACAAGAGGGGCAACTGATTACACGGCACAGAGGGCGGCACATCCCTGCATCTGGGAGCGACATGGGAGGAGTCCTCTTGTGCTGGATAGCTCAGCGGTTTAAACATCAGTCTCTGGAGCCAGAGGTTGCGAGTTCGATTCCCCACTGTACCTCCTTGACAGGAGCTGGAATCATTGACCCGTAGAGTGCTTCCAGCTCTGCAGTGCACGATTATTATTGTTACTCTTTGAGTTTCTCCAAACATTTGAGCTCCCAAGCTCAAATCTGCCCATGGGTTCGAATTAGCTCTTGTGCAAATGGTTGTGTTTCACATTTAAAAGTGCATGTGGATCAGGCGTAAAGACCCATCCAGTTGCTCCGTAATGGCACCCTTCCTTGGGCTGTGACAAAGCAGCTGGGATAAATAAAATTTAGAAGCTATTTTTTCTCATGTTTGTCTCTTTCCCCTTCCCTTCTCTCCAGCCAGCTAATAAGCAAGGGCTGACCTAAGCGATGTGGGGAATACAATTTTTTTTCCACCACGGAAAGAAAGGAGGGGAGAAAACCCATCTTTCCCCCAAACCTCTGCAACTTTTTCCTTCTTCTCCACCTTCTCATTATAGCCCGATGAGTCATTTTCTAACTCTTTAATACAAGCTGACTTTGCAATCACTTGTATTTCCCCCTTTTGCTTATCTGAATGTTATGGAAAGCTGAGGCCAGGGTGGGGGCAGAGGGAAGAACGAACTCGAGGAGAGATAACCGTATAAATACCAAGGGGAGCGTGATTTTTTTTTAATATCAACCCCCCATGTTTTAATCAATATTCTGTCCCCCCCCCATTTCACCTCACCCATCGCTTCTCTTTTCTGTGGCTCAGTCCTGATTGTTATCTTGAAGGCAGAGAAGGTCTGCAGCATGGTGGGGGTGGGGAAGGCGCTTGGGTTTCTGAAGAATTAGGACACTTGCTGGATTAGATTTGGCTAAAAAGCCTGGCACTGAAATCTTTGCATCTCAATTAAAGTTTGCATCTCAATTAAAGTTTGTACCGAACACTCCAGTTATCAGGGAAACACAAAGGCCATTACTTCATGTCCCTTTCATCACGGTTTGTGGTCTGCACATCCATTGCATGATGACGGGAGTTCGTCCCAACCACGCCCCCTGAACTGCGATTTAAGCGGGATGAGCGATTCCCCTCCCTGGCCCCGGGAATCTGCTCGTCTTGCTTCTCATTCCGAGACGAGAGCCCATGAGATAAGCCTCGTCGCAGAACGAGTGCCAATTGTAGCTCGTTGCCATCTAGTGGCAGGAGTGTGAAGTGCTGCAGCTGCAAACTACACACATACATCCCCCCCTGTGTGTGTGTTTGTCATCAAGTGGGAGAAGTCTAAGGAGATACAGTTAGGGTGTTACTTAGTTCTGGTTGTGCAATCTTTTTTATTTCTCCTAGGCAGCGGGGAGGGGAGACGCAGCCAAGGAACTGGTTTACTAATGAAATTATCATTAGATAGAAAATAGAATCAGGGAGATGGAAGGGGCCTTCAAGGCGATCATGTCCAACCGTTGTAATCCAAATCAAACAGGATTGGACAGATGGTTGTCCAATTTCCTCTTGAATGCCTCCAGCACTTGAGCGCCCCCTGGCTACCGAGGTATGACCCATCTCATCTGGAAGGATCATATGCAAGTGTAGGGTCACGAGAAAATGGTGGGCATTGAAATGAAAGAACCGCAAACAAAAGCAGAGTGGTTTTCCCTTCAGGGATGGAAAAACTATTCACAAGCAGATACCAGCCAGATCCATCAGGGAGAGCAGGCTCGTAGTCAGGGGAGGGATTTTGACCTTTTCTCATGCTGCTGTGTACCTAGATTATTGGATTGACAGGGCTCAGTTTAACATAATATAATAACCCTAGACTACCCTTGCAGATACAGCCAGGAATACCTTGATTTCTCCCCAATGGTTGGTTGGGGGCAGATCTCTGTCTTTTGCCTCTCAAGAGCGGGGCCTGTAGTTCCTTTTTTGGCCAATAAACGAACCATTTATTTGAACTATCTCTCATCAGATCTTTTCTTGGGAATTTAGATCTTGAGACTAGCTCTGTGACCAAATAACTTGGGTGCCCTGACCCTGCATTTGGGGTTCCTTGACCCAATTATACAAGGACTGTGCTGAATGTTTTCAAGTCAGCTTTTCTCTCTCTTTTTTGTGCAATCAAGGTGTTGTTAAGAAGCCGAAACATGTTCTCTAAAACCCGACAAGCTGCGTCCCCAACCCGAGGGCTAATTTGCTGCTGACTGCAGCCCCAATCAGCTGCGTTTTACATACCTTGAGAACAACATTGTCCAGAGTCCTGTCACTGATTTACACTTGTATAACTGAGATTATGTTAATAAACTGTTGGTGGCAAATTGACACTCATTAACAACATGCTGCTTTGTTTACTCTCCTCCTTACGATCTACCATGCCTGCAAATGTCATGGAAGTCATAGCAAAACCAAAACAGCTATAGCCATTTTGGTTTGGCTTTAGAAATAGAAAAACTGAATTAACTGGAAGTTGAGTCATGGCTACTGGACTTCTTTTTTGAGAGATAGAAACGTTTCGCTGCTCATCCAAACAGCTTCATCAGTCTGAATACAGCTAGTGCGAGTCCTCCATCTTATAGGCAGCTTTGACCTCTTGTCACCCTGGCCTGAATTAGGCTCCTAAGATGAACAATGGCCTGAATAGGCTTGTTAGGGAGACAATAGTACTATCCATAACCTTAAGGTGAACAGTGGCCTAAGGTGCTGGAACCTATAAAGAATGGGTTGTTAGCTATAGCCTTGGTGGTGAAGGCTTTTTTATTTGTCGGGGTACTTTTGAGAGCACACCCTGATAAGTAGCAGATAGACTATGTCTGAGACCACCACCTCTGTTGAGGGAGGGGGTTTCAATGCTCACATGAATGGCTTCCCTTACTCCTCTCTCAAACCACCTCTCTTCTCTGTCTAATATGTGTACATCCTCATCTTTGAAAGAGTGCCCTTTGTCCTTCAAATGGAGGTGTACTGCTGATTCTGGTCCTGAGCTGTTACCCCTCCTATTTTGGGCCATCCTTCTGTTTAATGGCTGTTTAGTTTCTCCAATGTAGAGGTCTGAACACTCCTCACTGCATTGGACCACATATACTATATTGCTTCTTTAATGGTTTGGTATCGGATCCTTTGGGTGGACAAGTCTCTGCCTTAAGTGTGTTTGTGGGATGGAAATAAACAGGGATGCGGTGTTTTCCAAACCCCTTTTAAGCTTCTCAGACACTCCAGCCATGTAAGGAATGACCAGGTTCTTCCTCCGGGTCTGGTCCCTTGTTCTTCTGGGATGGCCCACTGCTTTGCTGAAGGCCCACTTGGGATATCCACAGGCCTTAAGCGCTGTCTTCAGGTGCCTCCAGTAGCCATGACTCAACTTCCAGATAAACTCACCTGGATGACTGAGAATCTTCACAGACAAACTGAATTAACATTTTAGTATAGAGTGTACAAACTGAATTAATCTTTAAACCATCCTATCTTAAGCTGTTTTATATGTGTTCCCGATGTCACCATCATTTTAGGTATGTAGCTATTGTTTGCTTTATTTCAGACATTTAATGTTGGGTGGTTGGCTCACTGTTATGATTACAATTATAGTTATAATTTTAATTAAAAATAAAGTCTGTGGCTTCCTTTCCTGAGTCAGTCCATTACACATTTTGTCGTCCCCCCCACTATCTTCTACTTATGGGCATTTCCCACCTTATATTTAATTCTTATAGAAAATTACAGAGATAGATCCAAAACAGGAGGGGGTTATATGTTTTTCATTCTGTAGGAACACTTTTGGATGGCAGGTCTACTTACCTTGTAGAGAGTCTTCTGTGGAGTCGATAAACGGGCAGTCTGTAGAATAACAAGGAAGAAGGTAAAGAAAAGAAACACAAAACCCCTCAAAAAGATTGATTTGCAAAGGGATGCGGGGAAGGAGATCGATGTATACTTTCTGACACAGTACCAAGTTGAAAACCAGCTGTGTTAAGGTGTCCTCTTATCAGGATGACCAGATGAAACAGAGGAGATGGTTTGTGTACTTTTAATAATTGTGTGGAGGAATTGCCCGACAGGAAAGAAAGCTGAATACCTTCCATATGCGCTCTCTTAGGCGAATATTCAACATTACCTGGCACGACAAAGTTCCAAATAGCATAGTCCTGAAATGAGCTGGAATCTCTAGCATGTATACTTTATTGAAACAGCAACACCTACGCTGGCTTGGACACGTTGTGAGAATGGACGATGGATGGATCCCAAAAGATCTTTTATATGGAGGACTAGTGCAGGGAAAGTGCCCCAGAGGGAGACCACAGCTGCGGTATAAGGATATCTGCAAGAGGGACCTGAAGGCCTTGGGAATGGACCTCAACAGATGGGAAACCCTGACCTCCGATTGCACTGTCTGGAGGCAAAAGATACAGCATGGTCTACGTAAATTTGAAGAGGCATTTGTCCAACAGGCAGAGGAAAAGAGGCAGGCATGGAAACAACGAAACTCGAGGACTGGGCAAGAAACAGAATACATCTATACATCTACCCCCAGTGCGGTAGAGATTGCCATTCCCGAATTGGTCTATTTAGTCACACTAGGTGCTGTTTTTAGGATCTCTGCTCCAGGCATGATACCATAGTCTTTCGAGACTGAAGGGTGCCAATGAATGAATGGATGGAGGAAGAAACCTCAACAGGTATCGTTTGCATTAAAAGCTATGCCTGTAGCAAAGTCCTCTTCCAAGCAACCATTAAAGAAACATAATTATGGGTTCTAGTTACAGGAAGCCAGATTTAAGCTGAGCATCAGAAAAATGTAGAACAGTATGACAATGGAACCAGTGACTTTGGGAGGTGGTGAGCACATCATTCAATCATTCTGGGGTTTTACGATTCAAGGCAGAGGAGCATGTCTGTTTTTTCACCCTACCTGCTCTTATGCATTGCCAAAACAGAAAATGCCTTAGCAGAAAGAAGAAAGGTTTTACATAGAATTGCCTCTGGCATTATAGCTGCAGAAAAGCACTCCATGATGGAAATAGAACTAAGGGAGCCCATGATCCAGTAACCTGCACCCCAGTATCAATAAGGAGAGCTAAGAAAAGAATTTACTTGAAGCCATCACTGCTGATTAGAGCTTTTATGGCTATTGTAGCAAACGGACCAAAGGCCTGGCTCAGGACCAGAGAGTTTGCTAGATTTCTTTCCTGAAGATTACCTCCAAGTCCAGTGCTGTCTGGGCGAGGGGGTGCTTTGTCTCTCCCACCCAAAGAGGCTTAAAATGGCTGTGCTAGAGCCATTTTGTGGGGGCAGTCTATAGAAGAGACTGCCCCAACCAGCCCTGCATCTTCTCCTTGGTGCTGCGGAGACCCCACCCCCCGACCCCCAGGTTGATAATGAGATTAGCTGGTTGCTTCGGGGCCAGATGGAAATTTTTTTGACTGATTGCCCATGGGTGGCAGTGTGTTTTTGCCCGTCCCATTATCAACACAGAGGTTAGGTTATCACCCCTTAAATTTGGTCACAACAGCAGGTAATGCGTAGGTCAATAGAGTCATCTTGAGATCCCAGGCTGGCATCCAATGGGTGCTTGTTAGCTCTCTGGCCATAAATAGGTTTGGAATAGAACACAGGCTAATAAATAAATAAATAAGGATCAGTAACTGTCCGAGGGCAACCCAGATGCATTTTGACATGTAATGGGGATCTCAAGGACCATTACCAGGGATAGGGGTCTCTTATTGGGGACCGATCCCAACCTATTGCACTATGTAGAGTTCAAGAAGTTAATAAAATGGTGGCCCTTGTTTAACCCAAAGCTGTTGTCTTGCCTCGTTATTTTGGGCTGGGAGGGCAAAGAACTTCCTGATCCTTCCTCTCCCTTCAGAAGGTTATCTTTCAACTAGACCTACATTGGACAGTCCTTCAAAGGGAGGGTATCTTCAAAGATAAAAATAGATCAAGACCCTTATTGATCAGGAAGGACCCATGACCTGCTTACTTTGAGCCAGTATGGCAAGTTACTGAAGTTCCAACAAGTCTGCACCCAATGTGGCCCCTTGCTTTCATAATCCCATTCTTTGGCTGTAGAGTGGGTCATGGAGCAACAAAATCAAGGAGGTTGTGAAATCTACAGTTGAATCTGTTGGAGCTTTTACAACCTTGCATGCTTCCTGGAGAAAGTGTGGCTGGGAGAAACCTTTCTGTGCAGAGGTGATTGTGAATCTACGCAGCACTAACCAACCAATCCCCCTGCCTCTGAATTCCAAGAGAGCTCCACCTCTTTGCTTCTCTTTCCATTTCTTTTGTCTGTTGGAATCAATTTGTGAGTCTGTTGAGAGATTTGCCAGTTTGACATTTGATCTGTTTAATTGTAAGTAAAGGAAATGGCTGTACTCTTTACCTTACAAATGTCTCAGAGGGAATTAAGTGCCAGTTGAAGGAGAAAAGGGAGACTACTCTGGGGAACTTGTGCAAAGAGGAGAGAGGGGAAGGCTTTTTTTTTTTCCAGAGCCCTTGGGAAATTACCAGGAGCACGTGAGCTGGAGCTTTGGGTGTTGAACAGGGCTGCTTGCATTTTAAAACCTCGAGTTTTACTACTACTTTAAATATTTTTTTCTTAAAGGAAGCAAAGAGGAGTGTGAGGAGGGTTCTTCTCAGAGCCCTTTGGAAACTACTGGGAGCACGTGAGTGACTAGGATGGTTGAAAGTCTGGAAGAAATGTCTTATGAGGAGCGTCTTAGGGAGCTGGGAATGTTTAGCCTTTCAAAAAGAAGGCTGAGGGGGGATATGATAGCTACATTTAAATATTTGAAAGGATGTCATATTGAAGAGGGAACAGGTTTGTTTTCCATGGCTTCAGAGACTAGGACTCGGGGCAATAGTTTCAAACTACAGGAAAAGATATTCAATTTAAACATTAGGAAGAACTTCCTGATGGTTAAAGCTGTTCAGCAGTGGAATATGCTGCCACGGAGGATGGTGGAATCTCCTTCTTTGGAGGTTTTTAAGCAGAGGCTGGATGGCCACCTGTTGGAAATACTGTGATGGGGGTTCCTGCATAGCATGGGGTTGGACTGGATGGCCCTTGAGGGCTCTTCCAACTCTAGGATTCTGTGATTTCCTTTTTTCATCCAATGCCTTGCTGAGAATTGGGAGAGGTTGCCATTTTCCCCAGTTACCAAAATGGCGAGCAATGGCCCTGGCTACCTGTCAACAAATAGCAAGAGGGAAATAGTGTCTCAAAATAGTGGCTTTTCCTTGTACAGGTGCACCTTTGTTTACAAATGCCTCCGTTAACAAAAAAATTGGTTTACAAAAGGAAATCCATTGAGAATAATGCCTCTGTTTATGACCCCCCCAAAAATAATCTCAGTTTACAATTTTTTTAGAACAACTTCCTTTCCCAGGATGCATTGTGTCCCCTGTGTTTTCATCATTACAAAAGGTCCCAGAGAATGCATTAATTTCTTAAACCAAGGTAGGCCTGTACCTGTTGTCCATATATCCAGAAATGAGAAACACTTTTCTTAGACTGCATCACCGAGAATTCCATAGTCAACCACTTCAGCATTCATACTGGCTATGGAATTCTGGAAGCTATTGTCCAAAACAGAAAGTCCTGGCATCTTATCCATGCAAAGCATGCTTAGTTTCTTCCCTTGGGAACACCCGCTAGAGTGGCTTCCCTGATGAGTACATTCCTATAATATGCATGCTTCAAAACAGACATTGATCAGATTTTGATACATCCCCAATACATACTTAAAAATCTCAGGGGGCCTGAACAGTGCAGAGGCATGCTCTAGTACATTTGCCTTCTCACACAAAGGAAATGTGATGTCCAAATGCCTTCAATTAACGTTTTACCTAATTTCTGGCTCATTGTTCATTTCCACTGAACGTCTCTTTAAATAAAAAGGGAAAGGGAAAAATTAAAAACAGCCTTTGAGCACATTTTCCTCCAGGACTCCCCATCAGCTTGTCTGAGGACATACTTTGGGGTTGCAGTGTCCAGAACAAAAGGTACTGGGAAAATACAATTTGGCAGTATTTGGGAAGCCAGATTTAAATAAAGGACAAGGCTCCCATGGAAGCCAGTAGAAGAAAACTTGAATTTTCAGCCGCTACAGCTTCTAATGTAAATTAACCCTGCTTAGACACACTGCTCATCTCTCCTGTTAAAGGCATCTGTTCTCCTTTGTATCAGGCACTTGTTACCTGGAAACCAAGGACCTTTCCGGCTGCAACAATGGAGGGCTCATTATAAGATGTCTCTGTTTGATAGGTAGGGGAAGCTGTAGATTTAGAAACCCATGGATTTACCCAGCTGGGGTAGAGATGTTGTTTCAAGTCTTTTTTTCAGTATTGATTTTGTTTACCAGTTTTAGTGTGATATTTGTTTGATTCTTTTAAATACTGGTATACTTGTTTCTTTTTAACTTTCAAATATTGCATTTTAATGGCATGATCTGCCTTGGATCTTTTTTATGTAGAAAGGCAGAACAAAGGTAGATGGGGGATGGGCGGATGTTGGGAAAGAATTATTTACCTAACATGGCTATATTCTAGGAAACTCTGACAGCTATAATATAAAATGGCAAATTTTCCCAATTTCTTGGTAAATTAATTCGTTGTGGACACTTAAGCTGTTGTCTCACAGAAAAAAGGAAACAGAGAACCTTTCTTTCCCCAGGAGAATGTCAGTGGATGGGCAGTGGATGGAGAATCTCTTCTCCCTCTCACAAAATACCAGAACTAAGGAATATCCACTCAAACTGAGGGTGGGAAAAGTGAGAACAGACTAAATAATTTTTTTGCTCCATGTGCTGTTTGTGGAACTCCCTGCCACAGGAGGTGGTGATAGCATCTAGCCTGGATGCCTTCAAAAGGGGATTGGACAGATTCCTGGAGGAAAAGTCCATCACACGTTACAAACCATGATGGAGATGTGTCATCTCCAGGCTTAAAACCGGGGTACTTCAAGGGCCAGATGCAGGGGAGTGGTATCAGGAGACAGACATCTAGTCTCGTGCGCTCCCAGACGCATCTGGTGGGGCCACTGTGAGATACAGGAAGCTGGACTAGATGGGCTTTTGGCCTGATCCAGCATGGCTCTTCTTATGATCTTATGTTCTTATATCTGACTAGTTCCTATTTCTGCTCCCTTGCTCAAAAATAAGACCATTTGGGATGATACACACAGTCCAATTGTGCCTGTCCCCTCTCTCCATTCCTTCATGTTTCCCCCTGTTGAGAAAAGGGCCTCGTGACCCATAAAGCATGCACACCCTTCTCTTGGCCCTGTTGGGTGGCTCAGGGAGCTGGCCCACCAGATTCAGGCATCTGATTTCCCATGGTGCCTCCCAGGGGAAGAGCCAGCCTGGGTGGCCTTGGGTAAGCTGAACAGTCCCAAAGCATCCCTAGAAAAAGGGAATGGTAAACCATGTCTGGATATTTTTTGGGTATAAAACCCTAAAAATTGGAAATCAGCTTTTCAAGAGGTAGTAGAACAGAACAGAGCAGAATAATACTTTATTGCCACAGCAACCAGTGCAAGAAAAGCACTAAGAGTGCCATCTAGCCAGTGCATCATTCACTCTAGTATCTGTGGGAGGATCCTGATGAAAGAAGACTCGAGTCCTGTTGTCCGACCAGCGGAGTGATCTCTCGCCCCTTGCCATTGGCACGTTTTATTACATATCATTTACATTCCAGAGTATGCACAGCATCAGTGATTGGTTAGAAGGGAAAGGTTACATCCCAGAGTATGCACAACACCAGTGATTGGTTACAAGGGAAAGGGTGGCATATGCTGGTTGGCTGCTGTATAGGGAATTGCCTCGTGAACAGAGCATGCTTTTGCACAGTTACTGATTCCAATAACACATGTCCTTGCTGTTTACAGGCGAGAGGTGAGTTAATGAGAAGTAGATGAGAATAGGTAAAGGGAAATGAAAAGCAAACAGGATTAGAAGCGTAGTTATCCCAGTAACCAAGAGTAAATAACTGAGAGATGAGCAGAGCAGAGTCAGAGTGAGTACACAAGCTGAGTAAATTAAAAGTAACTAATGCTTTAGCTAAATAGTAAGTAATAGATGAACGAAATTTACCCAAGCTGGCTTAGAGGGATTCCAAGGTCTGGAACATGTGGATTGAAACAGAGTCCCAAGAGGAGGGTGTTCCCTCTCATGAAATGAAGACTCTAGGCCCCATCCCAGCTGTCTGAATCGGACTCCATCAGTATCGACTTGACGTAAGGTCATTATTGCTATGATTCACTGATGTACAGTGGACCCTTGTATAGCAAATGTTTTTATAACATAAAAAATCCCAGAGGGGAAATTTAACAGAATTGCCTATGGGGAGAATCCGTACAACATAAAAATGGGATTACTCCATTTTCAATGCATTCCTATGAGAATTTTATAAAGGAAAATTTGCTTAACATGATTTCATTTGGAACGAATTAATTCCTTTATACAAGGTACCACTGCATTTGTCCATGCGTATATAGGCAGCAGAATGCATACATGTATGATAGATGTATGTTTCCCAAGTACATGAATGTTATATATTACAGAAACTGCACGGCGAGGGTTACCGAGGTGAGCTGGACCTTTGCCATGCTATGCCCAAGGTGCATAAAAAGGAACAGGGAAATATTGCTTGGTGATGTTGCCATGGATGTTCTTTTTCTATTGCTTTCTTCATTGTGTGTGTTCCTTCCTTTCCCTCCCCTCCCATGTCAAAGCCCTCTAATTTTTAATGAAACCCTATTACTGTTGTCATCTAAATGCTATGTTTGGTTTCAATTAAAGGCGTGCAAATTGGTTGCCTGGCTATATTTTCGTTTTGCTCTGTTTTCTATTTCCCCCTATCTCATTTGCTAGTTTTCTTTTTTTCTTCTTTTTTTCCCTTTCTCTCTTTTTTAGGCTGCATTCTGCAAAACACAGCTTTCAACTTCAAAGCACAGCCCTTGTTTACTCACAAATACATACAGCCATATAACAGTGACTTTGTGAGCGACTGTGCAGGTGCATTTATATTAATTTGAACCCTGGAACGGGATTGATCACTCCCCCTCCTTACCATCTTCACTTTAGGCCCATTCTTTTGAAAGCATTATGGACAGGAAAGAGAGTTGTTTTGTACACAACGTAAACACTTTGCCGTACGTCTGCAGCTCACCTTTAATCCCTTGCTAAATCCTCTCTCATCCTTTGAGCCTGGGAATCAAATATTGTGACCCGCCGTTCATACAAATCAGAGATGAGAGGAAGAATCAAAGGCTCTTTGGTGAAGCGCTACAAAGTGCTCTCCATTTAAATTGGGCGAGGGTTTTTTAAAAGGCTCCTTTAAAAACTGAAAGCACTGCAGTTGTTTGGTTCTGCAACAGTTCCAAATAACTAAGGGAGTGGGGAAGGCAAGAAAAGTGCAGCATTTTGATAATGGAACAGGAGACATACGTGAAGGGGCAGGGCATTCCAGAGGAGGTGCTATTTTGTAAAGGTCTTTCTGAGCATCTGCTTATGGCATTATTATTTTTCTCATCATCCTTGTCATTATCATTATCCACAAGGAACCTACAACCACGCAGAGAAGCAAAAGAGACCTGGTTAATGTTGAGATTTTGGTGGTACCTCTATATTCTGCTCTGGTCAGACCCTACCTGGAGTACTGTGTCCAGTTCTTTGAGCCCCAATTTAAAAAAGATGTTGACAACCTCGAGCGGGCGCAGAGGAGGGTGACCAGGATGGTTGAGGGTCTGGAGGAAATGTCTCATGAGGAACGGTGTAGGGAACTGGGAATGCTTAGCCTTTCAAAAAGAAGGCTGAGGGTGGATATGATAGGTGTGTTTAAATATTTGAAAGGATGTCATATTGAAGAGGGAGCAGGTTTGTTTTCCATGGTTTAGAAACTAGGACTTGGGGCAATGGTTTCAAACTACAGGAAAAGAGATTACATTTGAACATCAGGAAGAATTTCATGAGTGGAATATGCTGCCACAAAGGGTGGTGGAGTCTCCTTCTTTGGAGGTTTGTAACCAGAGGCTGGATGGTCATCTGTTGGAAATATTGTGATGGGGTTCCCGCATGGCAGGGGGTTGGAGTGGATGGCCCTTGAGGTCTTTTCCAACTCTATGATTCTATTATTCTATGATTCTATGGTCCGTTCCTGGTTTAGGATAGCACAGGGCTGTTCAACTTTGAGCAGGCCAAGGTCTACTTTTTCTGGCCCAAAGTGCCTAAGGGCTACTAAACTAAAACCTCTACTTACGAGTTTTAGCCATTCCAAGCACATGCTCATAAGTAAAAAAAAAAAATGTAAGTAGAGCAGTGGTTTCCCATAGAAATGCATTGAAAATCAATTAATCAGTTCTGGAAGGAACAGATTTCAATGCGCCATGGCCCTTGAACTGCTCTGCTCGGCTGAGGCAGTGAACTGACAGACCCAGAACTTTGCTGAGGCTGTGGTGGTCCTTGGGATGGGGTAGGGAGGGGTGGATAATTTATCCCCTCCCTTTTTAAAATGATGACCAGCTGGCTACTTTTGAACCCTTCACAGGCTACCGGTAGCCCACAGTCTACCTGTTGGGCAGGTCTGGGATAGCAGATGGGTAAACTGAAACCATGGCACAACAAGAGGACACACTTAGCTGGGAGGAGAGAACACTAGTCAATGGTGGTGAACCTTCAATACTCCTAACGTTTTGGACCACAACTTCCAAAGTCCTTTGCCACTGGCAATCTAGGCTTGGTATTCTGGGAGTTGTGGTCCAAAACATCTGGAGTACTGAAGGTTTGCCACCACTGGACTAGAAGGTGACTTGGTAGCCCTTCTGGAAGATCTGGAGGGTTGCCAGGTACAAGATGGTATAAATATATTTCCTGGTGCACCAGGAAATGACAAAATGAAAGACGTGGATGAAAAATGAACAGAAACCTCTTTTCAAAGATTTAAAGGGCTGTCATACAGAGGAGGAGGAGGATGTGTTCTTGATCATCCCAGAGTGCAGGACATGGAACCATGGGTTCAAGTTACAAGAAGCCAGATTTCAGCTGAATATCAGGAAAAAACTTCCTAACTGTTAGAGCAGTATGACAATGGAACCAATGACATCAAGAGGTGGTGAATACTCCAACACTGGAGGGATTCAAGAGAAATTTGGACAACCTGGCAGATATCCTTTAATTTGTATTCCTGCCTGGAGCAGAAGGTTGGACTTGATGGCCATGTAGGCCCCTTCCAACGTCACTATTCTATGATTCTAGGATTCTAGATGTGTGGAAGATGAAGGATAGGACCAACCAGCATCCTGCTTCCCTTCCTCCACTGATGAAACAAATGGAGAGGATAGTAGAAAAGAACGTAATGAAATTGATGCAATTCCTTAAAGAAAGACAAATACAGAGAAGCACTTGCAATATATATGAATGGAGAACTCTGGAACTTGACATGTCTCGTTCAAGGAGGTTACCCTCCAAAATGTGGCTGCCCACACAACTGCCAGAAGAGATGAGGGAGCCACGGAACTCAAGAACTGTAAAACTGTCAAGATGGATGCTAAATAAAGATGGGCCTGAAGTTTTAGATGAATCAAAAATATTTGTCTAACATTGTCAATTCATCTAAAATCCTTTGCTTCATATTTGTCAGATGTGTCATTGCTGATGAATATGATTGGATGAGTTTTTAATGATACAGTATTTGATTTGTTGATTTGTTTAATTTTTGGCTTTTTTATTTGGAGGGGCTTTTTCCCTATTTTTGAGGGTTTTGGCTATTTATGAGAAGCTTTTGGGGGGGCAGTTGAGACAAACCAACAAATTGATTAGTCAGTTCATCACAAAGTAGTATAAATTCATGATTCACAATTAGACATGGGCACGGAGCAGCGAAATTCTCATTTCCGTTTTCGGTTCTCGTTATCGTTACGTAATGGGTAGAGATGGGCACGACCTTAGCGGTATTCCCATTTCCGTTTCCGTTACTTGTATCCGTTACTCTACGGAAACGGTAATGGGAATTACTCCGCCAGAATTCGAGCTCAAACTGACGAACGAACAATTTGGTCTGATTTGTCGTGCTCGTTGCTTGCATTGCGGCGATTGCGCAATGCCAAGCGGCACAGAAAAAAACGTTTTTAAAAGTTTAAAAAAACCGATTCCCGGCCCTAAAAGTAGGCGAAAACTGTCTGAGGGCACCTACCAGGCCAGAAGGGTGTTTTATTTGGGGGGGTTTCCCCGCCCCCCTCTCCTTGGCTATTGCTACTGCTGCGCTGCTGGTACCAGGCTGGGAGGGCGCATCCATTTGCCATGCAGTGCAGGGGATCCAAAATGGCGACCGCAATATTTTTTTTTAAATCGTTGCCCAAAACCCCACCAAAGCACCACAGAAACATGCGAAAATTAGCTATTTTAAATGCTTGAATTTTTACAGTAGCAGCAGTGGGTTTTTCTTGCAAAAAAAAAGTCTCCGTTGATTTTATTTATTTTATTTTATTTTATTTTATTTTATTTTATTTTATTTTATTTTTTTACACCTGCACATTTGCAATGATGGGCTCGCCCATGGGAGTGGACCATGCACATTTTCCACCAATCGCATGGCCACTTGGCCAGGTTGACCACAGAGACTTCTGGGATGTGCCAATCAGGCATAAACAGCCCACTAATCGTAGCCCAAACCCGAAGCCTAAGCCTAAGCCTAACCCATACGCCAGTACACTGTCCTTCTAAGTGGGTCAGAGAGGCACCCAGAGGTGCACCCCAATACTCACCCTAACCTCACCCGTAACTAGCCTAACCCTAGCCCTTGCGCTAACCCGTCTTAACCCTAAGCCAGATCTACTTGCATTGCACTACATGCAAGTACGTGAGACACAGCGGGTGCAAAGAGTCTGCCAGTCCGTCACTTGTGGCTCTGGCTGACTCCTGCAGCTCCCTCCAGGAGCCCGCTACCCCCAAACCAGTACTAACGACAATGAAAAAACAAAAAACGAACTGACTAATTTTTGCGAAATTTCGCGAAAAACGGAAACGAGCCGAAACGGACTGCCTCCGACACACGACAACTCGAAAACGTCATTTTCCCTAGTCGTGCCCATCTCTAGTAACGGGTAACGGTAACGAGAATTACTCCGCTCCAGCTCAAACCCGAACCGAAAAAGAAAAATTGGGTCTGATTTTCTGTTGTTGTTCATGGCATCGCTGCGATCGCGCGATGCCAAGGAGCACAGAAAAAAAGTTTTTTTAAAAAAAACCCCAATTCCTGGCCAAAAAAGCAGGCGAAAATATGCCTGCCTCAGTGAGGGCACCTACCAGAGAGGGGTGGTTTCTGGGGGGTCCCCGGCCTTCCTCCCCTCTCCTGTCCTGGGCTGCTGGTACCAGGCTGGGGGGGGGGCATTCTCGTCATCTCCATTTGCCATGCGGTGGGGGGGGATCCAAAATGGTGACCACAATATTTATTTTTAAATTGTGGTCCAAAAACCCACCAAAGCACCACAGAAACATTTGAAAATTAGGTATTTTAAATGCCTGATTTTTTATAGTAGCAGCAGTGGGGTTTTCTTGCAATAAAATGTCTCCATTGATTTTATTTTATTTTATTTTTATTTTTATATTTTTACACCTGTGCAATGATGGCCTGGCCATGGGATGGGACCATGCAAATCTTTGGACCCATTCCACCAATCGCATGGCCAGGTTTTGACTGAGACTTCTGGATGTGCCAGAGGGCATAAAAAGCCCACTAACCCGAACCCGAACCCTAACCCTAACCCTAACCCATACGCCAGTACACTGTCCTTCTTAGTGGGTCAGAGGCACCCAGAGGTGCAGCCCACTAACCCACCCTAACCTTAACCGTAACCCTAAGCCTAGCCCTTACCCTAACCCCAACCCTAACCCAGATCTGTATGCAAGTACACTTTCCTTCTTAGTGGGTCACAGGCACCCAGAGAGGTGCCCCCCCACAGCCCACTATCCCCTACCCCTATCCCATCCCCTAACCTGTAAGTCAGTACGCTAGTACACTCCCCTTCTTATGAGTCAGAGGCACCCAGAGAGAGAGTTGTCTCTGCCACTTACCCCCCACCCTAACATAATGTAAATAATGTATGGTATGCAGCGGCTTCGTGTTACGCTTCCCTTCCCTTCCCTTCTTAGTGGGTCAGACGTCAGAGGCACCCAGAGAGGTGCCTCCCAGAGCCCACTTACCCCAACCCCAACCCCAACCCCAACCCCAACCCAAACCCCAACCCAAACGACAAACGACAAACGGAAATGACAAATTTTTGAAAGTTATCGCGACAAACGGAAATGACCCGAAACGGACCTGCCCCGACAAATGACAACTCGAAACGTCATTTTTTCTGGTCATGCCCATCTCTATTCACAACTCCTCACCCTTGATGAATTACAAATCATGACAAATAACCATTTTTGTGATTCTTGCCCATCTCTAATGATAAACTCATGAATAATGAGACAAATCTTTATTTCAAACTCCGAAAGGCTTCTTCACTCTAGACAAGTTACAGTACTAACAGTTTTTGTGATTTCTTTTTCTCTTTTTGGAAGTTTGATCTTTCTTGGTAAAAAAAATGCTTTCTGCACAAAACGTATTTTGCCAACAACTCAAATTCATGGAGAAATACCGTATGTACTATTTTGTGCAAAATAAAAGGATTTTCTGAAAAATATTTATTTTGCACAAAAATACAAGTTATTTTGTTTTTGCTTTTGCTAATGAAAGGATACTTCAATTAAAGTACCACCATTGGCTGTCCAAAGACTCGAATACCTTCTGAGGTGATCCATTCCATTCCTTCTGTCAGGTTCTGAGTTGAAATTTGAATCCATTGGTTAGAACCCGGTCCTCTGGGGTATGTATGACCCATCGTCCATACGACAGGTATCATCTGAATATAGCTCTCATAGGGCCTGACCATGTTCTCCTATCTAGGCCAAGTATGTTCAACTTAAAGAGCTAAAAGGAGAGATTTGGCCATTTAAAGCCAACACTTAGCACAATTAGGATATTTTTAGCAAGAAGATGGAAATTAGGAAGAGAGCCTGAGAGCGTTCTTAACATTTCTGCCACACAGAAGAGGCCAAATGCTAGTTTGCGGCCCCACATTTGGAGATCACAGGAGGGGGGGGAAGAGAATTTTTGGTTAAGGGTTTGGGGGGGAAATCCTGATGATCAGACTGGTTCAACAGCCAATTGAACAACCACTTACCTAGCAGGATGGTTGTATTAGATCAGTGGTTCTCAACCTGTGGGTCCCCAGATATTCCTGGACTGCAAATCCCAGAAATCCTAGCCAGCTCAGCTAGTGATGAAGACTGGGAGTTGCAGTCCAAGAACATCTGGGGACCCACAGGTTGAGAACCACTGCATTACATCATTCTTAAAGCCTTCTCAGCCCTATGATATATTTAGAACTGTGCTTTTCAAAGTTCTCACCCTAGCCTTGTAACTCATAAGAACATAAGAACATAAGGAGAGCCATGCTGGATCAGGCCAAAGGCCCATCTAGTCCACCTTCCTATATCTCATCATGGCCCCACTAAATGCCTCTGGGAGCGCACGAGACTAGATATCTGTCTCCTGATACCACTCCCCTGCATCTGGTCCTTGAAGTACCACAGTTTTAAGCCTGGAGATTACCCATCTCCATCATGGTTTGTAACCTGTGATGGACTTCTCCTCCAGGAATCTGTCCAATCCCCTTTTGAAGGCATCCAGGCCAGATACCATCACCACCTCCTGTGGCATGGAGTTCCACAGACTAACAATGTGCTGGGTGAAAAAATATTTTCTTTTGTCTGTTCTTACTCTCCCAGCCCTCAATTTGAGTGTATGCGCCCTAGTTCTGGTATTTTGTGAGAGGGAGAAGAGCATCTTAAACCCTTCCCTAAACCAGATCAGATTTGTCTACAAAAAAATCCAGTGGTTTAAGTCTCGCTTGGGAGTCCAGTTTCCCGTTTGTGCCTCCTTGACAAGGGCTGGACTCTGTGATCCATAGGGTCCCTTCCAGCTCTGTAGTGTTGGATGATGATGATGATGATGATGATGATGATGATGATGATGATGATGATGAATTCTAAAATAAAGCTGAGGTACTCATGCAACCTCCCTAAAGACTACGAGGTGAATTTAGGATTACTAGATGGTTTTTCAGATGTTTTGGGTTACAAATTCCTTAATTTTCTGGACTGGCTTTTCTCCTTGCCTGCCTGATCATAGAATCCTACAATCCTAGACTCCTAGCATCCTAGAATCCTAGAGTTGGAAGAGACCTCAAAGGCCATCCAGTCCAACTCCCTGCCATGCAGGAACACCCATCACAGGATTCCTCCTGACAGATGGCCATCCAGCCTCTGCTTAAAAACCTCCAAAGGAGGAGACTCTACCACCCTCCTTTGTGGCATCATATTCCACTGCCGAACAGCTCTAACTGTCATGAAGTTCTTCCTAATGTTCAAATGGAATCTCTTTTCCTGAAGTTTGAGACCATTGCCCCGAGTCCTAGTCTCTGAAGCCATGGAAAACAAACCTGTTTCCTCTTCAATATGACATCCTTTCAAATATTTAGAAATAGCTATCATATCCCCCTTCAGTCTTCTTTTTGAAAGGCTGAACATTCCCAGCTTCCTAAGCCATTCCTTGCAAGACATTTCTTCCAGATACTTTACAAACGCCTGAATGGGGATGCATTTGGGAGAAAGCTCTTTGAGCTTTAGCTAGGCCTAGCTTCCCACTTTGAAATAAAAAAAAACACAGTTAGCATCTGGGCAGGAAGAGAACAGGCAAGTTGTATGGAACAAGGCCTAGCTAAGCCTCAGAGCCTTCTAATTTAGGAAACTGGGAAATTCTGGAGCCCATCCCTCATCGAGATCCTCCGTGAAGGTTCTGAGTTTGCAAAGGGATTCATCCAAGTACCTGTCTCCTGCCTGTTCACCTGAGGAAGTAGGAATGGAGGTGTGGGAAACATTTTTATGACACTGCTTACTTGGTGCCAGGTGTAATTTTTCTTCCTGTGCTGCACTTCCCTCATAAATGATCCAATCCAACCCAACCCCGTCCCCCAGCCTCTGAGAGAGCTCAAAAACCCATTTTTACCTCAACACTTGTATTTTACAACAGAGTCCCTGACTGGTCTTTTTATAGCTCAGTCTGCTCAATGTTGGCCAGGAATCCTGTTCATAATGTGTTTTATGGGCAGTCGTTGGAGGAGCCACCCGTGACAGGCTCACTTGCATTAATAACTCAATTTACCAGAAAGATGGGAAGGTTTTAATTGAAAAGGTTTCTGAGACGCATTCGCGACTTTCCATTTTCGCTATGGGTGCAAAAAAATAAATATCTCCTTCTTGGATAATGCTAGCCCTTTGTAGCAAACAATTCCACACTTGGTGAAGGTGTATTGGCTTCACCTTGGAGAGGAGGGTTGAAGCAAACCTATTAGGAACTGAAGAAAGACAGCAAAACTGTGCTGCTACCAGAGAAGAAAAAAAAAAAAGAAGGAAAAAAACAGAAATGTCAAAATTTGGCACTGAATACATTGGCACTGGATTTCGAAGTGACAGTTCCATTTCCTGGGGAGGGGGGGCGATAAAAACCCCAGAAGGATGTGCCCAAGGATAAGACAAGTACAGAAGGTCAACGCAAGGGTCTTACCTTCATTTCGGAAGGAAACAGATTCTCGGGTTGTGGGCAGTCTGGCCAAAATGGATGCTACAAGAATAGAAGAAAAGCTCATCATTCTAGAGGTTCTCAAAGCCTGGCATAATGCAATAAATGACAGGAAAAATAAAGATGAGATATTCACTCCATGTTTACTCAGAAGACATTTCTGCCATGTGGGAGAGAGCTTAGTCTTGATATGCTGAGGAGAGCATCCAAGACCCATTTTAATCTCATATTCAGAAAAGGAAATTGGTCAATAAACAGGGAAGGAGCTATATTTGATGAAGGATTCTGGGGAGCAGGAAATGAAAATCTGAGGTGAAGAAGCCACTTTTTTTCTAAGCCCTAAGGGCTTCGCACCAATCAAGTGAACAGCATATTTTGGGTGCATATTTGAGAACAATTGTTTTCCCCCACACCTTTTTGAAGACTTTTTTTAAACAAGAGTTTCAATGAACTAGGTAGGTTGCAAAGCTAATATGGTTTTCTTTGCATTCTAAGGATTTGCTATTGTGTCCCATTATGACCCTCAACTCATGACACCCCCAACATCTAGAAGGTGAGTCATGGCAACTGGACTTCTTTTTCTTGACTGAATGAAACATTTTACTGCTCATCCAAAGAGCTTCCTCAGTTTGAAGAAAGCTAGTTGTGAGTCCTCCATTTTATAGTTCACTTTGATCTCATGTCACCCTGGCCTGAAATAGGCTCATAAGATGAACAGTGGCCTGAATAGGCTCATTAGGTGGACAATAGTTTCAATAGGCCTTAAGGTGAACAATGGCCTAAGGTGCTGAAACCCATAAAGTATGGGTCGTTAGCTATGGCCTTGGTGGTGAAGGTCTGAAGTATTTTGATTAGAGATGGGCACGACCAGAATTTTTTTTTCGAGTTGTCGTTTTTCAGGACGGGTCCGTTTTGGCTCGTTTCCGTTTTTGTGAAATTTTTCAAAAATTTGTCATTTCGTGGTGTCGTTTTTTTGTCTGTCGTTAGTACTGGTTTAGGGGGGTAGCGGGCTCCTGGAGGCACCTCTGTGGGGTGGGTGCCTCCTCTGGCCTGCTATGAAGGGAAAGCGGGCTCCTGGAGACACCTCGTGGGTGCCTCCTCTCCTCACCCGCTACAAAATGGCATGCATAGCCAATTGGATATGCATACCAAGTTGAGTGGCAGAGAGACACCTCTTTTGGGTGCCTCTCTGTAGACCACAGGCCCACTGCTGATCTGGCCTCTCTGTGGTTCACTAAGAAGGGAAGTGTACTTGCGTGTATAGTGCAATGCAAGTACACAGGTTTGGCTTAGGGTTAGGGTTAGCGCAGGGGCTAGGCTTAGGGTTACAGGTAAGGTTAGGGTGAGTATTGGGGTGCACCTCTGGGTGCCTCTCTGACCCACTTAGAAGGACAGTGTACTGGCGTATGGGTTAGGCTTAGGCTTAGTCTTAGGGTTCGGGCTACGGTTATGGGCTTTTTATGCCCAATTGGCACATCCCAGAAGTCTCTGTGGTCAACCTGGCCAAGTGGCCATGCAATTGGTGGAATGGCTCCAAAAAATTGCATGGTCACTCCCATGGCCAGCCCATCATTGCGCAGGTGTAAAAAATAAAAATAAAATAAAATAAAATAAAATAAAATCAATGGAGAGGAGGACAGAGGAGACATTTTGTTGCAAGAAAAACCCACTGCTACTGTAAAAAATCTGGCAGTTTTAAAATAGCAATTTTCGCATGTTTCTGTGGTGCTTTGGTGTGTTTTTGGACCACGACGATACGATTTCAAAAAAAAGATTGTGGTCGCCCACCCCATTTTGGATCCCCCACCCGCACCGCATGGCGTCAACGAGGATGCCCCACCAGAGCAGCCCAGGACAGGAGGGGGGGAGGGCCGGGGACCCCCCCCCGAAACCACCCCTCTAGGTGCCCTCACTCAGGCAGGCATATTTCCGCCTGCTTTTTGGCCGGGAATCAGGTTTTTAAAACTTTTTTTCTGTGCCGTTTGAATGGCGGCGGCGAGCCGGCGAGGCGGCGATGTTGGCGGGACGACAGGGATGCCCGCTGGCCGCCACTCCGCCAGAGCAGCCCAGGAAGGACAGGAGGAGGGGGGAGGCCGGGGACCCCTCCCCCAGAAACCACCCCTCTGGTAGGTGCCCTCACTGAGGCAGGCATATTTTCACCTGCTTTTTTGGCCGGGAATCGGGGGGGGGGGTTACTTTTTAAAACTTTTTTTCTGTGCTGTTGGCATTGCGCGATTGCGCGATGCCAGGAACGACAACACGACAAATCAGACCCAATTTTTCTTTTTTCGGTTCGAGTTTGAGTTCTGGCAGAGTAATTGTCGTTCTTTGTTTCGTTGCATAACGGAAACGAGGAACGGAAACGGAAACGAGAATTTCATCGAGTCGTGCCCATGTCTAATTTTGATTTGTCTCAGTATTTTAGAAATTGCAGCCTAAGTGGCAGATATACTGTGGCTGAGGCCGCCACCTCTGTTGAGAGAGGGGTTTTCAATGCTCACATGAATGGCTTCCCTGACCCATCTCTCAAACCACCAAGCTTCTCTGTCTAATATGTGTACATCCTCATCTTTGAATGAGTACCCTTTTTCCTTCAAGTGGTGGTGTACTGCTGATACTGGTCCTGAGCTGTTGCCCCTCCTATGTTGGGCCATCCTTCTGTTTAATGGCTGTTTAGTTTCTCCAATGTAGAGGTCTGCACACTCCTCACTGCATTGGACCATATAAACTATATTGCTTCTTTTGTGTTTTGGTATCGGGTCCTTTTGGTGGACAAGTCTCTGCCTTAGTGAGATGTGGTGTTTGCCAAAAATCCCTTTAAGCTTCTTAAGCTTCAACCATGTAGGGAATGACCAGGTTCTTCTGTCAGGTCTGGGTCTCAGACTGATCCCTTGCTCTTCTGGGTCAGCAGTATGAAATTCAATGCCATGTCTTCCATTAGGGAGTGAGTCTATCTCATATTTATTTTCCCTCTATTCCTGCTGCCTTTTCCCAACATCATTGTCTTGTCCAGAGTATCCTGCCTTCTCAAGAGGTGCCCAAAGTAGGACATCCTACTTAATTTGTATTATATGGGTTATAGGAATGCTAAAGAGATACTACTGTTGTACCTTTTTCACCACCCTTTAGTTTTGCTTCTTGCTGGGCCTTTATATTTCATTCTCTGTTTAGTGTTACAGTAGTCCCCCACCACAATGCAGTTTATATATTACAGTCTCAGTATATCACATTTTTTTCCTTGAAAGACAGAGGCTTCCAAAGAGAGGTTTTTAACCCCCTCCTGGCACCTCAGCAAACAGACCTGGGGCTGTGCCCACCAGCTGCACTTGCAAAGAGAGCTTTTTTTACCCCGTTCTGACACCTCGGCAAACAGACCTTGAGCCCCTGGAGGGGGTTAAAAACCTCTCTTTGCTAGCAGAGCTAGCAGGAGCAGCCCTTGATGCATCTGCATTTTGCTTCCAAAGAGAGGCTTTTAATTCCCTCCTGACACCTCAGCAAACAGAGCTGGGGCTGCTCCTGGTGGCTGCATTTGCAAAGAGAGGTTTTCAACCAATCCCTAACACTTCATCAAACTGACCTTGGGCTGCTGGGCTGCTTTTTCCAAAGAGAAGTTTTTAACCCCCTCCTCACACCTCAGCAAACAGACCTTGAGCTCCTGGCAACAAGGTTTGCTGAGGTGTCGGGAGGTTGTTAAAAACCTCTCTTTGCAAGCGGAACTGGCACGAGCAGCCCAAGGTCAGTTTGCTGAGGTGTCTGCATTTCACGGATTTCCCTTTATCACGGGTGAATCGGGCACCAAACGCCCGCAATAAACGGAGGAGTACTGTATGTCCTTGCTGTTTATTGAGTCATTTGTTCTTAATTTTTGATTATTTATTTGGCTTTCATATGAACCACCCAGAGTCCTTTCTGGGAAATTGGGTGGTCTAGAAATGTAAAAATAAATAAATATAACTAAATAAATATTCTTGCCCCCCCCCCCAGATCTTCCTGCAGTTGCTGAGATGCAAACGGAAATGAACAGATGACTGATGTGCCTACCTGTGTGGCCGGCAACAGAGGCAGGGTCGCTCTCTCCTGTAGCATAAACAGCTGACACTGTCACCGTGTATAATCTGTTTGGAAGGAGAGAGTGAAGGGTGACGGATCTGCTCCTCCCAGAAACTGTTATCTGCAAAAGGGAAGAAGACACAAACTTCATTCCCTAGCACAGTTCGGTCTTATCTAGATGATAATACAACATTTGATGCTAGAGACCGCGCACTGCACAACATATAGATATGAAAGATAAGTCAGCTTCATTTGGGTTACATAACATTAAAATTCCAACATGATCTTTGCCTATTCTGGTTCTGTCTTGCATTTCTGCTACAGCTATTCCTGAGTGGATATTTATGCATATTTTGGTATGCATTCTTCCTAAAGCACACATTTTGTTGCACATCATTTTTTCACTAGCTAAATTGCAAGACAGTTGTCTGCATTTTCCAAACAGAGGCATCGTTCATCTCGTGAGGATGTTTCAAGTGCATGCATGCATTGGAATGTATTTTCTCCACCAATACAAACCTTGGAAGTGTACAGAAATATATGGAAATGTACAGAAAATGCTAGGGAAAGATGGTATATACAGTGGTCCCCTGCCCATTCGCGGTTCTGCAGGACAGTGGTACCCCAACTTAAGAGCAGCGGAAAACTGTTGGCATTTTAACTGCCGCCTTACAAATTTTAGATATGGTCTGCTCGACTTACAAATAGTTTTTCCTTTTAAAATTTTTTTAACTTATTTTTTCAATATTTTAGATAGGTATCCTGACTTAAAAGTAGTTTGACTTAAGAGCATGCATTCGGAATAGATTAAATTCATAAGTTGAGGTACCACTGTATATCAAAAAGGGCCCCCTGGAGTAAGGGGATAAGGCCTGTTTCAGCCTTATTTTCAATTTTCGTGAGTCAGGTCGGGTTCCTAACCCTCACGAGGCAGGCTGGGGGTAGTACAAGAGGGGGTCACGGCCCTACCTGCACAGTGATTTTGAAGGGGATCGGGTTTTCATAAAGCACTGTTTTCATAAAGCAATCCAAACTCATCAATTGTTTTTCAGTCTCTCTCACACACCGCCCATGGTTCACCTCCCAAATCTCTGTTCCCCAGTTATTGCTATGCTACCTGGATAGTTCAGTAGTTTACATATATGGCTGCAGAGCCAGAGTTTGGAAGTTCAATTCCCCACTATGCTTCCTGGGGGAAGAGCCAGCCTGGGTGGCCTTGGGTAAGCTACACAGTCCCAGGGTGCCCCTGCCCCCAGAAGAAAAGAGAATGGGAAACCATGTCTCAATATTCTCTACCTAGAAAGCCTTGGAAAGAGTCTCTGTGCCAGAACTGATGATGGGATATGATTTATTATTTCTATGTATTGCTAAGCTTGACCATAGAGCAGCCAAAGCTCTACAACAGAGACGAAGCAGCCTTTTAAAAATAATAATAATAAGAGACTTTACCATCTTCTCTGCATCATCTTCCCTTGGTTTATGGGACTGCCTTGGCCAAAGTGGGCTGAGATGCCATAAAGATTAGACCAAATAAAAAGGGTTAGCTTTCAAGGGCTGTTTGTCACTTTTTGCTGCAATGGACTCCGGAAAAGCACATGTACTCCTCTGAAAACGGGATCAGACTAGCCATCAAATTGTGAAGTGGGGTTGCATCATGCTGTTCAAGTCCCATTTAAAATAAAAACAACCTCTGAAATAATAGGAACAGAGACAGAGGGGGAGGTCCTGCCAGTGTAGTATCATGTGGTCATGCCACTTGTAGACACATTGCTATTAAATAAACAGGGACCTCCATGGAGAATAAGTGATGCCACCCTATCTGAAGGTACCAGCGGATTTCCTATGAAGCAGAAGCTTAATGGGATGAAGACCTATGATTCTAAGGAACAGATTGCCTGCACTATCAGCAATAGAGATCCTATGAACAAGAAGCGTTTCGTTACACAATGAAATGATGACAGAAACAGACCTGCAATACAGTGAACTGCTTTAAATGCTAAAAAAATAACAAAAATTTGAAATAAATGGTAACGAAATGAACGAAAATGAATTTCTTGCAAAAATTCACGAAAAACGGAAACAAACTGAAACAGACCCTCCAAACGACAAACGACAAATGAAACGTAATTTTTTTTTATTCGTGCCCATCTCTAATCAGCAATGGTGTATATATTACTGTAACTGCCAGGAAATATGGGACAAATGGTTGAGTTGCACCCATGCCCTGCTAGATGGCACCCATAGGTAAGCAACTGGCCGCTGTCTGAGCAGATGTTTGGACCAGAGAGGACTTTGGTCTGGAAGCTGTAGCCTCGCCATGTTCTGAATACTTCTGTTCCTCTTGGGCTCCTCTGCAAACAGAATGTGGAATCATGTTGCCTCTGATGCTAAAGGCAATATTGTACCATCACGGCCTGTAGCCCTTGAACAGCCCCAGCATTCAAACTCCCTTCTATATCTCTGTGAAGATTCTCAGTCATCCAGGTGAGTTCACCTGGAAGTTGAGTCATGGCAACTGGACTTCTTTTCTTGGGTGATTGAAATGTTTCACTGCTCATCCAAACAGACAGACTAATGAAGTGTTTGGATGAGCAACAAAACATTTCAATCTCTCAAGAAAAGAAGTCCAGTTGCCATGACTCAACTTCCAGATCCCTTCTGTATCCTTCCAAGTCGGTTGCCATTGTGATCTCTTGTGGCAAGGAGTTCCACTGCTTAACCATTTGCCATGCATGAAGGAGGGCTTCCTTTTATTGCTGCTGAATCATCTTCCCAGACCTACCATTTCCTGGTGCTTGTTACCACTTTCCGGAGCGTATGTGAGTCTGTAGTGCTGCACAGCTCCATCGGGAGGATTCCAGTGGATCTGAAGGCTGCTGGGGGTCTCTGAGTCGACCACAAGGTGGGTGGGTGGGTTCTTGGCAGCTGTACAAAAAATAAAGAGGGGAAGGGAAAACGGAAGGCCGACTCAGAGAAGTGGGCCTTTCTCAAGACCTGTGATTGCCATCTGCCCATTCAACTTCCCCATTCATCGGAGATAGGCTCTGCTGGCATTAGGTCATGGGTCCATCTGTCCAGTATTGACTCTCCCTAGGAAGCACATAGTCAGCCACTGACAATTTCTGAGCCTCAGCCAGTAGCCAGCTTTGCAAAGTATCAGTAAGTGCATTCATAGCTCTGTCAATGTCCTCTTCCTCTTCCTTCCAAATGAGGAAATCCATTCTTCACTCACAGAAACATCAGAATCAGACATACTGCATTCTGAGCCAGATTTTTAATCCATCTGGCCTAAGACTGCCAACATGACTGAGGGCACAACTATATCGTAGGGAAAATAGAAATGGACCTGCAGCGAGGTTGCAGCTGGGTTTCCTTGGGTTAATTCGCTTGAGCCTCTCATACAGGAAAGAGCACAGGATGCGGGGAAATTTGTTTGTTCAGCCTTGTTTACAGCTTGTTAAGGTAGCTCTTCTATGACAGTCCAGCTTTGCAGCAACCTTAATAAGATGGAAACAGGACTGATGAACATCTTCCTCCTCTCCCCCTTCTCATTCCTTATTTTCTTTTTCTCCTTTGACCATCTAGCAGCCCTAGCACAAAGTCAGCACACTTTCAAAAGAAAAAGAAGTATAATAGAATGGAACAAGAAATGAAGGTAACACAGACATTGGATTTGGGGAGGAGAGGATTCAAATGGCAGCTGGGTTCTCCACTGCACTGCACTGCCTCTCTTGCTGTTGCTATAGTTGGGAGCAATGACTTCAGAAAGTATAGCTGCAAACTCCCCCACACCCATTCGACCAATCACCAAATGCAGTCAATTGCAATAGAAACCCCTGCAGTGGAAGCAAAAAGTATGATGGAGGGTTCACATTGATGTGTGTGTGTGTGTGTGTGTGTGTGTGTGTGTGTGTGTGTGTGTGTGTGTGTGTGTGTGTGTGTGTGTGTGTACTCAATGGAAAATAATGTGAATCTGATTATTACACTGAAATGTACTCAATGGAAAATAATGTGAATCTGATTATTCAAATTCTGGATCATTTCTCACATGTCAGTGTAGGCGCGCGTACACACACACACACACACACACACACACACACACACACACACACACACACACACACACACACACACACACAAACAGGGGGGGCAAAAGGGAATGAAACGAAACACATGTTTTCCGTTTTGTGGCCATCCCTAGTTACAACCCTTGCTGGAGGTTCTGCATGCAGGGTTTCAGCACGAGGTGAAAATCAGTGTCAAAGAAACTCTTGAGGGCCACATTTCAGTAAGGAGGAGGAAGGAAAAAAACACACACACACACACACACACACACACACACACACACACACACACACACACACACACACACACACACACACACACACACACGAGAGACACCACAAAGAGGTCTGCATGCAATCAGGCATGCAGTGGCCAGAAGCCTATTGGTGATTTACTCATGTCAGAGAAGCTGCATAAGTTGTGGTTGCAAGTTGCATCCCATCAGAATGGTGCTGGTTGAGTTCCCAAATGCTTGCCCAACTTAGTTTGCCCGCATGTACTTTGGTGATGTTCTAAAAAGTTCCAGAGAGCCACAGTGCAGAGAGAAGACCACTGTACATGGAGGAAAGGCAAGGGCACGGGTATTCCCAGGGCGCATCTTTCCTCTTGCCCCACTTTCTATTTCTAATGGAAACAGAAGACGTGTTTTTGTTTTCTGCCTCCAGCACAGTTAGGAATAACCGTAACATGTTCTATTCAGGCTTTTGCACAGAGTAAGTGGAAACTCATTGATTCCCTTCCTTTTGTTTGTATCTCACAGAGCCAAACCAAAAGATTATTGACTGTCTTTTGCTCCAGGCTATGGCTGCTCTTCAAGCTGTCAAGGAGAAGTGGGAGAGCTCCTTCCTCTTAAGGATGACCTATATATTATTATGGATGTGTTGCAGTAGGCCAAAGGGATGGGTTGATGGCACAGTCCCTCTTCCAACTCTTCAATTCAGAATGCATCTCAAGATGTGCAATTTAAGTCACACAGCAATATGTTGCGGGCCATCATTCTTCAAGGGACCGTTTCCTCGCAATGGTTTCTAAAGATTTGACCAGATGGGGTGAAAAGAAGTTCACCTTAGCTACTTTTCGGCACTATTGATCTGCCTTCCCATGCAGCAAAGCTCTCCTTGTTTAAATTCAACTTCTTATACACTGATTCTTGGAATCCTTGGATGGAATTTCACTTCCCTGGTGGAGATTCATTTCTAGAGCTTTTTAAAAATTATTATTCTTGTTTTTTGACTAATTTACATCACATTTTCAACCTACAAGAACATCTGATGCAGAAGTGAGCTGACAATCCCTTAGAACAAAGCCCCAAACAAAATAAACCATGCAATCAGCAAGTAGACAAATGGTAAGAATAAGAAAAAAGTATTGAGCCTAGTCTTATAGTAGGCAAACCAAACCAACAAAGCTGTGCTCTTTTCCTTTACAGGAGCCAATACCTTATCTGGACATGTCTCCCATTTTATGTTGACTAGGCTGCACCCATTAAGATAAAGAGGGAATGGGGGAATTGGGGGAGGGGAGCTGTTCCCCAGAATTAGCAAACATAATTCTTGGAGGCTTCAGCCAATCCCCTCTATGTTTTACTAACATTATTAGGTTTCCATGGCTGCTATCCCGCTGCCAGAAAATCCGGATCAAAGTAAAATGCGGATTTACCCCCAGAATAGCCACGTGCTTGAAAACGCGGTTCCTGTGTCTCCACACACGCACTTTAAAAAACCACATCTTTTGTGTCCGCATGAGCAGGAACCACAACACAGCAGAACGAAAAGGTTTTGGTGCAGATTTTCCAAGTCCCCACGGACTCAAGTACTGGTTTAAAATCTGCATCGGAACAGAGACAAGCTTTGTACCACCTCGAAACCAGGTACAGTGGACCCTCGGATAACATAACAAAAAAATCTGTACAACATAAAAAATACCAGAGATAGGGGAAATTTGCCTAACAGAATCGCCTATGGGTTGAATCTGTACAACATAAAATGGTCGCGATTAGGGATTACCGGTACTCTGTTTTCAATGCATTCCTATGGGAAATTGGTATAAAGAAAAATTTGCTTAGCAGAATCTCATTTGGAATGAATTATTCCTTTATACAAGGTACCACTGTACTTGTAAAACTCGCTGGGTCGTGCTGAAGTGGGCGTGGTCACATTTTTTCCCCTTTAAAGTCCGCTGGTCATGGGGACACAATTTTATTAACTGCATCTTCAAGTACAGTGTACCCTTGTATAACAAACAGTTTGTATAACATAAAATTTGTACAACATAAAAAATTCTGGAGTTAGGGGAAATTTGCTTAACAGAATCACCTCTGCTTTCAATGCATTCCTACAGGAAATTTGTGTAAAGGAAAATTTGCTTAACATAATTTCATTTGGAATGAATTAATTCCTTTGTACAAGGTACCACTGTAGTTTGAAGCGTTTTTTAGTGGTCGTGGGATAGCAGCCCAGGAAACCTAAAGGAAAATTCTGCTTCCCTGGATTTCCAAATTAGGAGACAAATCTAAGGAGATTTGTGACTAGAGAAGAGAATGATATTGTAAAAATCTTTTATGTGTGAAGCGTCCTCATAATCTGGTCAGTTATCTCCTCCTAGCTGACATGAGTGCATACATAGCACAAATGTATTCACATATGTGTTCTGCTTGCTTCCCTCCTAGCCACTGGCTGTCCCATCTCTGTGACCTCACAAAGAACCTCCATGACACCAGAAAGAAGGTCCTGAGGTCTCAGGCTTTGGCCTTGTATGAAAGGCTGCTCCCTTGATTAACTTAACGTACAATATTATAGCTTCTACCCTTCAGTAAGATGGTTACTTCACATCCATTCTCATCCCGTGAGGAAGTTCATTGCATGTTGATGTCGGTCGCGGTCATGTGGTCTTCTTCCAGTTCTGTCCCTGTTCCCGTGTACTCATGGGCGTGATGGATGATACCAGCGTGGCTGTTACCGCACGTCCTTGTTCCGTGATGAGATGTGAAATTCCATGCCTTTGTTCTCCAGTGTTTTTTTTCCGGCCCGACCTTCCGTTTTTCAATGTTTCGATTCTCTGAAGACTTGCCTTCAATGCGTTACGGAGCTAAGTTTGAGGCATTTGTCTTTTAATCTCTCTGCACTGTGTTGCTGACTCCATAGGGAATGTACTGGCAAATGGCACTTTGCACTCCTGCCACTAGATGGAGAATGGCACATTTCGAGATGAGCCTTGCCTCTCAGGCACTTGTCTCGGAACGAGACCCGTGATGAGCAGATTCCCGAGACCAGGGAGGGGAATCTCTCATCCCGCTTAAATCACAGTTCAGGGGGCATGGTCGGGACAAACTTCCCTCATCCCGCAATGGACGTGCAGTTAGATTATGTCATACTGGTCCCAAGCAGGACCGCGAACAGCGACGAGATGGATGTGAAGTATTAGCCTAAGTCTTCAGGCTGCCTTATGCTCTACATTCTCATCCTGTGCCCACTTTTGGGGCGGGGTTAGGTCAGGGTCAGACTCTGTACATCCCAGACCTCTAAACGACAGATGATGGGAGAACTTTAAAATATCAACATACTAATTGAAATTCAATGTGACTTCTAAAGGGACATTCCGAAAGCCCAGGCTGCCATACCTGTGAAAGGACTCAAGGCTATCAAGAAAGTGGGTACTTGGCCACGGCCAGCATCTGAGGGGCTGCCATTCAGCTTGAGCCTCAAGACACGCATACCAACAAAGAAAGAACAAAAGAAATAACAAAGGAAGGGAAACTTAAATGGTGCTCTTGAATAAGGGATTTGCTCAGAAAACTCCTGCGGGCCCTGTACAATCTTGACAGCAAGGTTTTGACAGGTGGAAGAAAGGTCAAGGGTTTTGAGGCTGCCCAGGAGGGAACAAATGTTCCCTGACACATGGAGTGCCATCTGCGCCAGCAGCCTTGCGTCGGCCTCATCCTGCCCTCTCTGCACCACCCTTCTCCCCCCCCCTTTCCTTTTCTCCAAGATTCCCCAAGCAGCTTTCCCATAGACAAGGGTTTAAAATGTAGCATCAGAACTTGTGAACTAGAGGAAGCCACGGTACTATATTTTAGGAAGCAGAGTTACGTAGAGTTACTTTCTGGAACACAGCTCCCATAATTCCCACCCAGCACGGGTTCCAGGCAGCTGGTACACATGCTATTTGGACCTAGTTGTCTTAGTCAGTGGCCTGGGATCAGCCTGAACCCCTGGGAGCTTATTAGCATTTGACTCTAGACTTCATATCGTTTCAGAAGTTAGTGAATGAGGCCGAGCTGCCTTCTCCATTTTCCTAAGAACGTAGGAGGTCCAGGGTCAGTTGGTGATAAAAGCTTCCCTTCTTTGAGTTCTGAGGAAGACCAGAAGTAACTACCGCTTTAAGAGGTTGATTGTACTGATGGTTGATGTGGACGCTGCATGACTTAATATCACAAAACGAGGCACACAGACACATAGTAGCAACCACAAAATTTCGTTGTTCCTGCAAGGGAGCAATGACAATAAAGATTCCTATTCCTATTCCTATTCCTATATCCTATTCTACTGGGTGGGTATTGTCCAGTGATGGTGAACCTTTGGCACTCCAGATGTTTGGGACTACAACTCCCACAACCCTTTGTCATTGGTAATACAGGCTTGGAATGCTGGGAGTTGTGGTCCAAGACAGCTGGAGTGCCAAAGGTTCATCACCACTGGCATAGTCCCTCTTAAGGTATGATCCTACAGCAGCGCTTTCCAACCTTGGGTCCCCAGATGTTCTTAGGCTGCAGTTCCCAGAAGCCCTTGCCAGCAGAGATAGTGGTGAAGGCTTATGGGAGTTGCAGTCCTAGAACAACTGGGGACCCAAGATTGAGAACCATTGCACTACAGGGATGAGTTTCCCCTTTCTCCTGTGACAGAAGGACCACCCAGACCTTGTCACCCAACAGAGTTTAAAAACGGCCACCTTTCTACATTGTAATTAGAAAAGAGGAAAGGGAGAGAACTGTCAGCCCTTCTCCTCCAATAAGGGAAAAAGGCGCAGAGGCCTTCTCTAGCCAAATCAGCCTGTTATCACCTTCGTAAAACAGCCTGCTCTTAGAAAAAGCAGGCTTGCTATTACAGGATGCAACATAAAGTTTCTTTTTATGCTGGTGCTCCCAAGTAAGCAGGTGATGTGACATCCTGGAGATTGTGAATAAATGTGTTTTATGCAGCAGATTTCAGTGATTTCAGAATCCAATCACTGTGGCAAAATGCATTACATTCCCCTCCAAAGTATAATGGCTAGTATTCTATTCTGTTTCTGGAACCAAGTTCCAACTGCAGAAACTGAAGTACTAACCTAAAAACCAGGAATATATAACAGGTACCTCATCAGATCTTTGTGGCAGCATCTGACATTGGAACTGGGCACATGTTAAATATTGAACAGGGGACATGGGAAATAGCCTTCTCTGTTGCTGGTTCCAGACTCTGGAACTCCGTGCCACAGGAGGCTAGACTGACCCCATCTTTACTGTCCTTCCAAAAGCCCATTGGCTTCCTTGGTAGGTCTTTGGCCCCCATCTTTACTGTCCTTCCACAAGCAGGCCAAAGCTTCTCCATTCAGGCAAGCTTTCTCAGAGTGAAGGGCTGTCTAAGCGGGGTTTTTACAATGATATTGCACTGAATGTGTTTTGAGACTGTTGTTGTTGTTGTTGTTTGTATTATTTTCATTGATCTTTTTACTATTTTGTATTAAATCCTTGTTACTGTACTTAAATTTTAGAGATCTTTTAGAGATGGGCACAAACTGAAAAAATGGCAATTCATTTTGGTTCAGTTCATTTTAGGGTTTGGTTTGGTTCATTTTGTTTTTAACAAAATTTTAAGAAAAAAATCATTTCATTGGTTCGTTGATTCGTTATTCATTTTTTTCCTCTTTGTGCAAATTAATCAATTTAACAGCAGGGGAAAAAACATTTTAAAAAATAAAAAACCACAGAAGTTGAAACTGCACAAACTGGACTGGCATCCTCCTCCTCCTCCTCCTCCTCCTCCTCCTCCTCCTCCTCCTCCTCTTATCTGGCGGTGGTGGCAGCAGCAGTGGGGTGATCCTTTTATTTTATTTTTTTATTTTTATTTTATTTTATTTTTACTACCGGGTTCCTGGCCTGCGCTACAGCTGTAGCGCATGCTGGTTGGCTTTTCTGCCCCCAAGTGCAGACTGTGCGACTCTTGGGGCCTGGTCAGAGCTGGTTTGGTTTATTCTTTATTTTAGGGTGCTGACCCGGCCATCCCTGGAGCCAAGTTGGCACTCCTTTATTTTATTTTATTTTATTTTATTTTATTTTTACTTCCGTGTTCCTGGCCCGTGCAACAGCTGTAGCACAGGCCAGTTGGCCTTTTTTTTGTCCCCAAGCACCAGCCGCATGGCCTCTGGGGCCCGGTCGGTACTGTTGTTTTTTTTAATATATATTTGTTTTCATTTTACGGTGCCAACCCAACCACCCCTGGGACCCAGTCAGCGCATTCCCCCCCCAAGTGCTGATCGCACGGACCCTGGAGCCGGGTCGGTGCTTCTTTTTTATTTTTTTCTTTATTTTAGGGTGCTGACCCAGCCACCCCTGGAGCCAGGTTGGTGCTCCTTTGTTTTATTTTATTTTATTTTATTTTATTTTATTTTATTTTATTTTATTTTATTTTATTTTTTACTTCCAGGTTCCTGGTCCGCTCTACAGCTGTAGCGTGGGCTGGTCGGCTTTTTTCCCCAAGTGCTAAGCGCGTGTCCCCTGAGGCCCGGCCGGTGCTGGTTTTTTTAAAAAATATATTCTTTTTCTCTCTCTTTATTTTAGGATGCTGACCCGGCCACTCCTGGGGCTGGGTCAGTGCTCCTTTATTTTATTTTATTTTATTTTATTTTATTTTATTTTATTTTATTTTATTTTATTTTTTACTTCCAGGTTCCTGGCCCACACTACAGCTGTAGCGCGGGCCGGTTGGCTTTTTTCCCCAAGTGCTAAGCGCACGTCCCCTGAGGCCCGGTCGGTGCTGGTTTTTTAAAAAATATTCTTTTCTCTCTCTTTATTTTAGGGTTCTGACCCGGCCACTCCTGGGGCTGGGTCAGTGCTCCTTTATTTTATTTTATTTTATTTTATTTTATTTTATTTTATTTTACTTCCAACCACGTGGCCTGTGCAGCCAGGATGACTGAAGACCAGCACCAAGTAGGAGACATCACCACCATTAATGAAATGAACCGAACTGAAGCAATTTTTTTTTTGTTTCATTGCATTCTAAATTCACTCTGGGGTTTGTTATTCATTTCGTTAGGTAACGAATAACAAAACAAACTAAAAGTTTGTTTTGTGCCCATCTCTACTCTCTTTCAATTGTTGAAAGCCACCTTGGATCATTTTTAAGGAGTAAGGTGGATTTAAAATGTTTTAAATAAATAAGTAAATAAACTGAGGTCTGGTTTTCTCAAGGACCCAAATGCCATCCAGTTTAAAGGTCGTTAGATCAGTTGGAGCTGCACTAAAGAATTGCACTTTTAAAAAACGATGCACTTTTAAATAGCAATGCTTTTGACAGTTGGAATTACTTTTCTCTTAGACATTGTACATTGTAAACATCTATGGCCATAGACAATAAAGTTTGACTTCTTTAGAAAAGAACAGAATGAACTAAGTAACTAACGAGCTAATGAACTGTTATAAATCTTCATCTAACTTTGCAATTAGCATTTTAATGCACATCTGTGCCCTTTTTTGGCCTTTCCAGGCACGAGGGCTCTGCATTTCTTGTTTTCATCTTCTCACCCACTTGGGGCAATACCACCATAACTGTAGTACTGCAGTGAACAGGGGGTGGGTTAGATTATTGCAAGGGATCCTTCCAACTCTACCATATAAGACTTCTTCCAAAGCTTGGAGAGTTTCCTTTCAGGACTTCTAGAATCTCCAAGAATTTACCAGGGCCTGAATTCTAAGTTCCCTATCTTCTAGACATGAGCACGACCAGAAAACATTACGTTTCGAGTTTTCGTTTGTCGGAACGGGTCCGTTTCAGGTCATTTCCATTTGTTGCAAAATTTTTCAAAAATTTGTCATTTCCGTTTGTTTCGTTTGTCGTTTCCACCGCGATTTAGCGCGATTTGACTTCCCAGAGCATAGGGGCGTCTCGCAATCAGGGCTGGCGCTAGGTGTTTTTGCACCCTAGGCGGGTGGCGGGGCGGGGGGGCGGGCAAGTGGGTGGGCGGCGGCTGTGGGCGGGCGAGAGGGCGGGTGGCAGCGCGGGCCGCAGGCAGGTGGCAGCGTGGGCGGGTGGGCAGGGGAGTGGGCAGTTAGGATATCACTTAGGATAGAGGTTCTGTTCTTGGCTTGCACCCCAAATGTGTGTGTGTGCAAGCAAATTGAAGTTGGGAAAATAGAAAATAAATGGTAGTATATAATATATTTTTAAAATAAATCCACACCTCCCACTCCCAGTCGAACCTCTCCCTTTATCCAATATCAGAAAAAAAATCCTCAGAAACTGCCAGAGAAGAAATAAAGAATAAACTGCTATTCCCTTCAGCAGACAAAGCTGCAGGGAATCAAAGAAATTATTTTCTAAATTCAATTCCTCCCTGCCTGCCTAACTTAAATCCTAAAGCCTCCAGCCTCCCTCCTCAATCTCGATCGGATCACACCAGCACCAGCAGCCAGCCCTCCCCCCTCAACCACATCCATACACCCGACTGCAATTTCTGGAAGGTGCCTCGGCTTTTTATGCCCTCCGAGACATCCAGAAGTGTCAGTCAAAAACCTGGCGATGCCATTGGTGGAATGGTTCAAAAAAATTGCATGGTCCCATCCCATGACCAGCCCAAATGGGCAGGTCTAAAAAAATAAAAAATAAAATAAAATAAAATAAAATCAATATGACATTTTATTGCTATAAAAAACCCCACTGCTGCTACTATAAAAATTCAGGCATTTAAAATAAATAAATTTCACATGTTTCTGTGGTGATTTGGTGTGGTTTTTGACCATGATTTTAAAAGAAAAATTGTGGTCACCATTTTGGATCCCCACCCCCACCGCATGGCATGGCGAGACAACGAGGATGACCCCCCCCAGCCTGGTGCAAGCAGCCCAGGACAGAAGAGGGGGGGAAAGGCCAGGGACCCCCCCAGAAACCACCCCTCTGGTAGGTGGCAAAGCCTCAGGCAGGCATATTTTTGCCTGCTTTTTGGCCGGGAGTCGGGGTTTTTTAAAAAACTTTTAAAATCTTTTTCTGTGCTTCACATTGCGCGATTGCCATGATGCCACAAACGGAAACGAAAAACCTGACCAAATTTTTCTTTTTTTGGTTCGAGTTCAAGTTCTGACGGCTTAATTATCGTTACCATTTCCGTTATGTAACGGAAACGATAACCGAAAATGGAAACAACAATTTCGCCGAGACGTGCCCATGTCTACTATCTTCTATATCACAGTCTGTGGGGGAGATAACTGAGAAGAAATAAGCACCCTTCTATCTCTCACTCCAGAGGTATTCCCCTTTTCTTGCCCTCTATGCCCTGCCTTTAAGTGGCATTGATACGCCTTGTGAAACAACAGCCTGGATTCATCTGTCAGTGTCAGTGTAATTTAAACCCAAACACTATTTTTTCCGAAAAGGCACACCACCATGTCAGACAAATCCCATTCTTGTACTGCTTAGGCTCCGCCTCAATCTATTTGGCACAGTCCATCCTCATTCTGCCCTGGCAACCCTGTTTAAAGGGATGAAGACTCATTTGACGGCTTTTTAATTTTTGGCAGACACAAAGGGTCTGTTATTGTGATGCTCAGGCCTATGGGAACCAGGAATTGGAAGGGAACACAATGTTTATGCTTAATCTCTCTCTCTCTCTCTCTCTGGTTTTCCCCCAGGCTTTGTACAACAGAAAGAGTTATCCCCAGAGTTTTTATTTAAAACTAGTGTAAATGCCACTGCGAATTTGCTGTCATAAGAAAGTGGAGGAGAAGGCTCAGCGGACAATGTACTCACTTGGCAATGCACCAGTTAATGCATACTTTTTCTACCATGTAATATCTGGTGGCTGACACTTCCACTCAGGCCATTAGGAACCAAAGCTTTCTCTATACTCCCGTCCTTCCGTTATTTGAAGATGGCTGTCATATTATTTCTAAGTCCTCTTTCTCTACACATTACACAGCTGCACCAGCCCTTCCACGGAAGACCTGAATGCAAGAAGATAAAGAAACTAACAGCAAGTCTTCCAGACCCTTAAGTGAGAACTATATCTCTCCAGATGTTTTTAAAGCTGCTCACTTATCACTATATCTTGTGCCAGTTAATTACAGAGTTTAACCACGCAGTGTGGTGCATGGAAGTAATTCTTTTTATGTCTTCTGGGGAAAGCCGATCACTCGGCTTCATAGAATCATAGAAGCATGAAGTTAGAAGGGGCTTACTTCCTGGAGTCACTGGTTCCATTTTCATACTGCTCTAAGATAATTTCCCCCTGATATTCAACAAAAATCTGGCTTCTTGGAACTTGAATCCATTGTCATGTGTCCTGCATCTTCAGTAGATGATACCAGGTTCTGATGTTACAAAAGAGAGATATAATCTTATCAAGTTGGTTAAAACGGAACACAGAAGACAAAGAGGGCTTCTCCAGTTCAAATACTAAGTACAGTAGGACCCCAGTATCTGCTGGGGATTGGTTGCAGGCCTTCCCGTGGATAATGAAAACCGTGGATAAGAGAGAACACCACGGAAATCCCTCAAAACTGCTGTTTTGTGACAGTAACTTGCTTTACAGCTGCTGTTTGCTCATGACCTGGGGCTCAATCCCAGGTAGCAGGCTCATGGTTGACTTGGGCTTCCATCCTTCCAAGGTCATTAAATGAGTACCCAGCTGCTGGGGGAATGCAATATGTAGCCTGCATACTCTAAGCCACCCAGAGACTACTTGACAGTAGCTTGCTTTGCAGCTGTAGGATTATGTATTTATTTTTTTCCTTTGCCAACCATGGATAATTGAATCAATAGGTAATGAATCAGTGGATATGGGGGTCCTACTGTATAATGCTACCAGAAATATCCTTGGATACACCCTTTACTGTCTCCTAAAAGTACTCCAGGATCATTCTTCTAATACATTGTCTGAACTTTCTGTTGGAGTTTTTACAACCTCGTATGCTGCCTGTGGTTTGAGTGACTGGAAGAGACAATTCTTGGCTGGGGTGATGGTCAATCTATCCAGCACTAACCAATATTCTCCCCCACCTCTAAACTCAAACATTCACTCTTCACTGAGTGTTCTTTCTCTCTCTTTACTCTGTCAAAAGGGCAGTTGTTCATTTGCTGCTGATCTTAGCAATTGTATTTGTAAGTAATGAAACATTTTATCCTTTCTCCTACAAATATCTCAGAGTGAATTATTGATACTGAAAGTGTTCGACCCACTCATTAATGAGAAATGGGTGGACTATCAGGGGAATCTGAAGCCGTTCTCTTCTCTGAGTCTCTGTACTTCTACTATATATCAAAAGCAGAATATATACCAGAAATTTCAAAACTCTGTAATGGAAGACTGGTTAGTTTTAATTTTTCATGAGCTTTCCTGTGTCTAAGCACACTTCTTCAAATACTCTTGTAGCTCTTCTTCACATTGAACGCTTTGTGAGATTCCTTTAATCTCACCCAGACACACAGCATGGTTTCAACATTATAAAGTCCCCTCTCCTTATGGACAAGCACACACACATACTTATTCATTGCAATAACTGCGTATTTTGCCGTCTAATGAATAACAATCTTAAATGATGCAGTCAACATGTTTTTCTACCCAGTAGTCTGCTTGCTTGCTTGCTTGCTTATTTGATTGCTTGCTGGTTTAATTTATTTACCCTGCTCCCTCTTTCCACCCAGAAGTTCTGTGTGTCTATTTACCATCATAAATTTCTTAAAGGATGCTAATACAAAAGCACTAAGAAGAATGGATTGCAAAACAAATCAATATAATAGACTCTCCGAACTCACCCATCATCATAAAAGCAGGAGGCGTGAGCGAGCAAAGAACTTCCCTGAAAAGCCAGGAGAAAACCTGAATGCGCCAAAGTGGTTCCTGTACTGGTCCCACGTCCCTTTAAAAGCAGTTTAAATTACCAGATAACCTGTGTCTAAAAATGCCATCCCCACGGCCACCGGGCTTTTGAAAAAAAAAGAAAAAAGAAAACCCGGTAATGCTCCCTTAAGCGAGGTTTCTGTGACTCACCCAGGAGGTAGGGAAATTTTTGCCTCACTTTGAAAATCCAGCTTTTAAGGAGACAGACGCTGTGAGACCACACAGTTGATCTGGGTTTCTTTTTCTTTCTTTTTTCATAGCACGACCGGCTGTTCCTGGGGCAGTGGCGCTGTTTTTGATAACTGCTTTTCACCTTCTGAGAAACAGGAAGCTCTATCCGGTCCTACAAGTTTTAATTTCCCCCAGCCAAGTGGTCCTTTTTAAAAATGCTAGCGCCACCTGCTGGCCAAGGGGGCTGAACTGCACTTTAAAGTTAAAAAAAACAGCTTTTGACATGGGAACTCTTGTCCCACATTTAAATCAGGTGATGGGACAAAGAGGAAAAGCCGGACCTTCAGAAGATCGGGATCAAAACCCAGGTGTGACCACGGCTGACAGGCACGGGGCTGGCTCAAAGCTGTCAAATTTTCTCTGGCTCCAGCCAGGACAGGAGGGGGAGGTGTACACAAAAACACATGTAGAAAAACACAAACAAAGCACCCCCCGGTCATAAACTCCCCCGACAAACAAAGCACCCCCTTCCACTCCCAGTTGCAGAAAAACCCCAAACAAAGTGCCCCTCCCCCTCCCCTTTCCCTTGCCCTCTGGCGCAGGGCTCCTGATCGCAAACAACAACAACAACAACAACAACAACAACAACAACAACAACAACAACAACAACAACAACAACAACAACAACAACAACAACAACAAAAGTGTCCCGTCAAGTCATTTTTCCAGTAAGGGAATTCTGGCATGTCTACCCTTCTTCAAATAATCTAGCTGAGAAATGTTAGCACCAAAAGTGTTACATCAGGGTTGTGAAACGATATATACATCCACACAGCTCTAACCAGTGCCAGCTTTGTGGTGGTTACTTATGGCAACCCAAATTAGTCATTTAGTACATAAAACCAGTATATATGCAGCTCTGAAGTGCATGTTGAACCCTGGCTTGAATGCAAGAAATTTGAGTATATTTAATAGTGTGGGGTTTTTTTAATTAACACCAAGATTGATGCTAGATTAATGTACACATTTTTGTGATGCATTGATCTGGACGAATCAGGAATCAAAAATCACAATTTTTCTGATTCATCCCCATCTCTAATCATGAGTTTGGTGAAGTACATACAATTATTTGCTGGGTTGCTCTCATAACCACCACCTCCCTGGTAGGATGTTGATTCCCTTCCATAAACTACACCTTCCAGAATTTCGCAGGGGTATCCAACTGTTATGACTCTGTAGAATAAGCACACTTTTCAGCTGGATAAAAGTGGAGATCAATGGAATTTGAGGTGATGGTCCGCATGAGTGACACGAGAATGTCTGGACTGGAATGTCAGAGTTCCTGGTCACTCTGGCATCCTGGTTTATTGGCAGCTTTTCCTAAACCTGGTTCTATGCAAATGTACCAGAGGGTAAACCCCATCACACTTTTGCTGAGATAGCAGGAGTTGTGTTCTAACAGTTCTGGGGGACACCAGTTTAGGGATGTCCTGTGCAGGCTATCAGACATGGCTACACAGATTTTGTGTTTATAACCACTTATAACTTTGTGTTTTATATAGCTCCTTGTGTGATGGCATTGACACTATGTTTTCAATGTTAGTTTCCATCCCTCATAACTTGTAGATGGTCCACTGACTTCATAAATACACTGGTGTTTTCAATGTTAGTGCCACCCCTCATAATGGAATCTTTACTCTTTAACTGGCCGCATTCTCCTTCAGCTTTAATGTTGTCTATTAATGCTGTAAGATGTCCCTCAATTCCGTGTTCTCAAATACTTGAACATGTCTTCATTGTACTGGACTGTATATTGTCCCTCATTACCGTAAGCCACCTTGGGTCCTTTTCCAAGGGACAGGTGGGGTAAAAATACTCTAAAATAAAATAAAAGGTCAGTCAGCGATGGATAGCCTCACAGGTTTTAATTTACTGGGACACATAGTGGTCGGAGGTTCTTGATGCCATGTTAGGCTCCAACTGTTTCTATCGCTCGGCTTCTTACAACGTCTTTCTTTCTAGCCTGAAAAAAACAGCCACGCCATTCTACGTCAGCAAGACAGGCGAGCCTCACTTCAAAAACCTTATTTTTTTCTTTCTCCTGGAGAAAATCGAGAAAAGAAGCCTGGATTGTGTTAATGCCCCCTAGAGAGCCTAAGACTTCTGGAGTTTTTCAGTGACAATATTTGAAGTCTTTTTCAGCTTCTGAAAGATTCTATTTACTATTTTTTCCAAGGGCTGCCCACAGTGAGGCTGATATAGTATTTTCTCTCTTATCCCCCCCCCCCCCAATCTCAAATTCTTTTGACAGGGAGCAAAATGAAACAGTCAAGTACTGTATGCCAAAGTTTCAAGCAGAACAAGGAAAGCAAATAATGGCCACAAACAGAAATGTGTGGAATAACCCAGCCTGTAGAGGTCTTACACCCCATAGTACTACATCTTGTATAGTCATATAGGCTCTTTGGCAGAAGAAAGTGACACTTCTGTATAACAATAAAACAAACTATAATAATAATAATAATAATAATAATAATAATAATAATAATAATAATAATAATAATAATAATAATAATAATAATAATGCCTGCTGTGTGCTTGGCACTCTAGGCCAGCTGTCTCCCACCTGTAAAAAAAAAAAACCCTACATGGGTGGCGGCAGCTTCTGAATTGTTTCGTTACTCATTGCATTTCATTATGAAACTTCTATTAAAAAGTCATTTAGTAATGAAATGAAATTAAATGAATAACAAAACAAAACACCAATTTTCTGTTTCATGCCCATCCCTATTAGGAACAGCACACATAGTGCGCCAATACTTTAACAGATACTTAGGATTTTGGTTAAAGCTTCTATCTATTACATAATACTGTACCAGACAATGTTTTTACAATCTCAGTTGACTGTACCTGGCATTTTTAATAATAATAATAATAATAATAATAATAATAATAATAATAATAATAATAATAATAATAATAATAATAATAATAATAATAATAATAATAAAAGAAGAAGAAGAAGAAGAAGAAGAAGAAGAAGAAGAAGAAGAAGGGTGCGGTGCCTAAGGAGCTAAGCAAGTATTTAGAAGAAATTGGACTTGACAAAATCACCATCAGTCAGCTCAAATACTGGGATCTCTCACGGAGTTGTGAAATCACATAGTCCTAAATGTTTGGGAAGAATAGTAGTGACTGGTAATACAAAATCCAGCATAGTCTGCTGTGTGATGATGATGATGATGATGATGATGATGATGATGATGATGATGATGATGATGATGATGATGATGATGATGATGATAAATAAAAGTGTCCCATCAAGTCAATTTTCCAGAAAGGGAATTTTGACATGTCTACCCTTCTTCAGATAATCTAGCTGTGAAATGTTAGCACCAAAAGTGTTACATCAGAGTTCTGTAACTATATATATATGCATGTTGAAGCCTGACGTGAATGCAAGAAATTTGAGTATATTTAATAGTGTGGGGTTTTTTTTTTTAGTTAACACCAAGATTGATGATAGATTAATGTACATTTTTGGCATCTGCATGTGGTTCCTTGAGTTGGCATGAGTCAGCAGCTAAACTCTGCCCTCTTTCGGCAGACAGCTAAGAATCTTCAGCTTGTCCAAACTCTGGATGGCTCAGGCAACAAAGGACACCGGGTACCATTCTTATTAGAATGTTAAGGCTGTAAATTTGCTGACCTCTGGACATGGATGGGGACTCAAGGGATAGGACTCTATGTCTTAAGACACACTGATGACTCAGCTCGAGTCAGGATCAGGTTTTTTTGGTGATGCAGACTCAACTTGGAAGCCACCCACCCCTTTCCTTTTTTCTGGGGAAAATTTTTTTAATAAGGACTCAGACTTGGGGCTTGGGACTCAGGACATGTTACCAAGGACTGGGACTCGGACATTGGACTTGGATCAGAAGGCTTGCCCTGCCAGCATCCTTGGCTCTGGTTTTGCTGTTGGAAAGAACTTGGATCTCAGATGAGTATGTCTTGCCCCAATCTGTGTGTCTTGAAAGCTTTTTGTGGGGCATTGACATCACCAGATATAACTTTATGATTGTTTTCCTCCCAAAAGACTTCCTTGGGTGTGCTTCCTAGATTCTGAGCTTTCCCTCCCATCTGACAAATTTTGCCTTATAGTAGTCCAGAATCTTGTTTTTCTCCAAACTGTTTTTGGATAGTTATTTTTCAGAAATAGTTGCTTTTGTTCCCTGCAGGGTGTTTAGACAAACAGAACTGGAAAGCAGAAAACAAATAAATATCATTCAAGGCGCAGGGTTGCCAATTCTAGATGAGGTGGTAAATGAAGCTTCAAGAACTTTAAAAATATATAGAAACTTGATTCAATGACAAGAACAGAGGGTGGCTCTAAAATTAATCATGTTCCATTCACTGCCAGTAAAGCCATTAGTCAGATACTCTTAATTAAGAGAAGATATTCAAGGAAGACCCCTTCTAACCTCACATCTTTCTACTTAAAAAATAAAAAGTACCAAACAAGAATCAGCCTCTATATCTTGACGCAAAGTCTGTCTGCCAACATCCCATTCATTTCTAAAACTGTCCCTTGGTAAAGTGTGACTCAGAACTTCCTATATATGTCTCCTCGAGTTTAGATCTGATGTCTGGCAGGCAGAGTGGCTTGTGGGACAGTGGCCATGGAGCCATATGGAAGATCTGTAATAACTCCATTGTTGAACAAACCATCTTTAATAAATCCAGAAGGGGAAGACGGTACTTTTCTGGAATAAAACTCACAGGATACCCTGGCCATCTTGGTCCACATTGCCTGAAGAGCACTTGGAGTAGACCAGGAATGTCCAAACTTCGGCCCTCCAGATATTTTGGACCACAACTCCCACAGCCCTTTGCCATTGGAAATACAGGCTTGGATTTCTCAGAGTTGTGGTCCAAAACATCAGGAGGGCGGAAGTTTGGACATGCCTGGAGTAGACCTTTAAAAAAACACCACCAAATCCTTCATCTATGCCTGAGCTCCATGCTTGGTCCTCTAGACAAAATTTATTGGGATCTGCATCTAAATCCCTTTATAGAAAGGCTACTCTTCTTTAAGGTGGTGTTAAGGACAAATGGTTGGAAAAACAGCAAAACCAATAACATCAGTACAGAACCCAATAGTTTGACTCCATGGCTTCAGAGACTAGGACTCAGGGCAATTGTTTCAAACTATAGGAAAAGAGATTCAACATAGGAAGAACTTCATGATAGTTAGAGCTGTTCAGCAGTGGAATATGCTGTCATGGAGGGTGGCGGAGTCTCCTTATTTGGAGGTTTTTAAGCAGAGGCTGGATGGACACCTGTCGGAAATATTGTGATGGAATTCCTGCATGGCAGGGGGTTGAACTGGATGTCCCTTGAGGTCTCTTCCAAGTCTATAATTCTATGAACTGGAAGAGGTCAACCTTAATAGCCACCTTTGCACAGCTATTGTTGGAAGAAGGCAGGTGTCAGTATTCCAGATGTTTCTGTAGGACTCTGGACTGTCATCCTGTACTCACCTGAATTTGTGTGATACTCTACTTACTCAATCCTATACCTTGAGTAGGTCCCAGGGAACTCTACTGGACTGACTCTTGCTTGAGTTGAAGATAGGATTAAAACCAGAAAGGGTCACACCATTCCCTTTCAGAGGCATTGCTTCATGACAGTATTGTAGGATCATAGTAACAGTCCATGAGTGAAATGAACTCTCCTTTCCTTCCTTCCAGCCCTTTCCTCCACCCACCAACATCCAACTGCCAATTACTTCCAAGGCCTTTCATTTGAGCACCATTTCTGTGGCTTAATTATATGCCATCTAGTATCATGACATCCCAAGCTCTCCCAAAATGCATGTATGCCCACTTACTGATCCGGTGCCGAAGAGAGACGATATCGCTCCGAGCTCCATCTTTGTAATAAGCCCAAATTGATATCTGGTACTCGGTGTTCTTTTTCAGGCCGGACAAAAGGGAAGAAGCCAAGTTTCCAGCAACAGACAGCTATCAGAGAGAGAGAGAGGAGGAGAATCAGCTGTATTTCTAGGCTGCAACACAATTGGGTGAATTTTACAAAAAAACAACTATAAAGGCTGCAATTCTTATACTTCCATACAGGTATCCTAGATACAAACCATGCAGCTTAGGAGCTGAAGTGCAGTGGTTAAACAGTGGCACGGCAGCCAAAATTCTGCTTGTGACATGGGTTCAGTCCCAGGTAGCCAGGGGATGAGAGGTCGCTGGGAATGCTTATGAAATTTGGGCAATGTAGTAACAACTGGAACACCAAATGACACAAAATTGGGTGATTGGAGGAAGTGGCTGAAGAATTGTCATCATAATCACTCTTCATTATTTTCTTGACATCATGGATGATGGGTGAAGTGCCAGAGGATTGGAGGACAGCAAACGTTGTCCTTATTTTCAAAAAGGACAAAAAGTTGGAACTGGAAGATTATAGGACAGAGCCCCATGATATTCTGATTAGCCAACTAACTAGGTATGGGCTGGATAGAAAAATTAGATATACAGTTGATGACACAGTCATACTCAGAGAGTGCTTATCAATGACACCTTTTCAAACTCGGAGGAGGTAACAAGCTTCAGTCCTGGACCCAATCCTCTTCAAGATTGTTATTACTGACAGGGATAAGAGAATACAGAGAATATTTATTAAATCTGCAGATGACACAAATTTAGGTGGAATAGCTAATGCCTTGGAAGATAGGAACAAAATTTTAAAAAATCCTGAGAGGTTTGAGCAATGGGGTGTAAACAACAGAATCAAATTTAATAGGGATAAATGCAAAGTACATAAGAACATAAGAACAAAGTACATAAGAACATAAGAACATAAGAAGAGCCATGCTGGATCAGGCCAAAGGCCCATCTAGTCCACCTTCCTGTATTTCACAGTGGCCACACCAAATGCATCTAGGAGCACACGAAACTAGACATCTGTCTCCTGATACCATCTGGTCCTTGAAGTACCCCGTTTTTAAGACCAGAGATTGCACATCTCCATCATGGTTTGTAACCTGTGATGGACTTTTCCTCCAGGAATCTGTCCAATCCCCTTTTGAAGGCATCTAGGACAGATGCCATCACCACCTCCTGTGGCGGGGAGTTCCACAGACTAACAACGTGCTGGGTGAAAAAAATATTTTCTTTTGTCTCTTCTTACTCTCCCAGCTCTCAATATGAGTGGATGTCCCCTAGTTCTGGTATTTTATGAGAGGGAGAAGAGTGTCCCTCTGTCCACTTTATTCATGCCCTGCATTATTTTGTATGTCTCACTGCACCTAGGAAATAGAAACCAAATGCACAGTTACAAATTGAGAGATACCTTGGCTCATTTAAACAACACACACTCAGGATACCACATTTTAAGAAAGATGCCAACAAACTAGTGCAACTTCAGAGAAGGGCAGCATGGATGTTCAGAGGATGAGAAACCAAGCCTTACAAGGAAAGACTCAGGGCGCTTTTACACGACCCCTAAAATCCAAGGCAAAGGGCTCCCAGATCCGGAGCTTAAAAATGTTTTCCCACCAGCTCCGGACTTTAAAAAAAATTAAGTACGACCACGCCCACCTAAGCACACTTTTCAAGTACCTGGCCTCCAGGAGGTAAAAAATCTTCCAATGTGAATTGTAAAGCTGTGAATGCCGGTCTCCCTCGCCTTCTCTTTGTTTTTTTGTCCCCCTTTAAGAGACAGGAATCAGTACGGGGTGGCTCAGGGCAGGTTCGACCGACAGACGGAGGTGAGCCTGCATTTTTCTCCCTTTTTTTCTCCCTCCCCTCATGCAGACAGGAACAATGGAGTGCGGAGGGATGGGAACACAGGAAGAGCGACAAACCCCCCACGATCTCTGGTCCGAATTTAAGTGGCCACCAGACTTTAGAGGTCATGTAAAAGCACCCTAAGAGAACTGTTGTTTTGCTCCAGAAAAGAAGACTCAGAAGAAATGTGAGAGCACTTCATTTCTTGATTTATTCAGATTCTCCATATCCTAACATTTTAACCATTTTATAATGAATTGGTGCATATATTAGTTTCGACAATGACCTTCTCCTCCATAACTGAACTGCACACATTTGCTAGTTGGATGGATTATCCAACCCATCAATCAAAAATAGGATAAAAGTAGGAATTCTTGTGCTGTAGCTATACAAGTGCATAAATATCATGACAGGTCAGCTCAGAAAATGCATGCATGTTAACATGTGGTTGATGAATTTTAGAATGTGTGTGTTTTCCATATGCAATGGATTTGTAGGCAATATCAGAATTTTATATGGATCAAACTTACATATGTCAGCTAATATGCATTTATAATAGATTATTGTCACCTGGATTTGAGAAATGAGTTGGTGATCCTACAGGTTTATTTGGTACAAAATAATACAATACCATGTGTCTGTACTGCAGCTCACGACCTGGGGTTCAATCCCAGGTAGCCGGCTCATGGTTGACTCAGCCTTCTATCCTTCCAAGGTCAGTGAACTGAGTCCCCAGCTTGCTGGGGGTGGAGGCAATGTGTAGCTTGCATAATTAAACTCTAAACCGCCTAGAGAGTGCTTGAAGAGCTATGGGGCAGTATATATAAGCAGAACACTTTACGTAAAAGACTGTCATACAGAAGACAGACAAGATTTGTTCTCAATCATCCCAGAGCACAAGGCATGGAATAATGTGGGCTTAAGTTACAGAAAGCTAGATTTCGGTTGAATATCTGGGGGATGGGAGTGGAAATCCCAATGGTTAGAATTGCACAACCAAGGAACCAATATCTTTGGGACTGGTGAGTGTTCCACTGTTGGAGGCAATCAAGGGAAAAACTGGACAACCATCTGCCAGATACACTTTAATTTAGATTCCTGCATTGAGCAGGAGGCTGGACCTGGTGGCCTTATATAAAAGGTAAAGGTCCCCCAACACACATGCACACATGCGTGCTAGTCCTGTCTGGCTCCAGGGATGGTGCTTATCACCATATTCAAGCTGAAGAGCCCGACGTGGCCATGTGGGATGGCTGCAAGGAAACACTGTTTTACCTTCCCAAGCCAAAGAGCCTATTAGAAATGGGTGACTCAAAAAATTGTGTTTTGTTTGTCGTTTGTCATTTAGGGGGTCCCGGCGGTTCATTTTTGGCTGAATTTTTGCAAAAAAATTCATTTTCTCTTTTAACTAAACAAAAACAAAACCAAAAATGAAAAATTGCTGTTTTGTTAGCATTCATTACAGTTCAATGTATTTGCATAACGAAAAACGAAACACACGACAAAATTTCTGTTGTTTCGGTTCGTTTTGTTTCATTTTGGAGACAAAATTCATTTTTTGTTTTGTAACGAAACAAAAAAAATGAAAATGAAAAATTGCTTGTTTCGTGCCCATCTCTAGTACCTATTTATCTAATTGCATTTACATGCTTTCGAACTGCTAGGTTGGCAGGAACTGGGATTAACAGCAGGGACTCACTCTGCTGTGTGGCACCCGGGATTTGAACCGCTGAGCTGCTGACTTTGTAGTCGACAATTTTCAGTGCTTATAGGCCCCTTCGAACTCCATTATTCTATGTTTCTATATGCGTTGATGATACCCAATCTCAGCAGCTAAGTTAACACTCATAAAAAAGAGTGAGATAAGAGAAACAGCTTCCTATATTTTTGCCTGTTGTCAAGTCACCTCGAATTTATGACAACCATATGATTGAGTAATCTCCCAAATGTTCTGCCTTAACAGATCAGCTCTTCTAAAATCAAGTATCTTACTTCCTTTATGGACACAATCCATCTCACATTTGGCCTTCCTCTTTTTCTTCTGCTCTCATGATGTGCTCAAAGTATGATGGCTTCACTTTCATTATCATTAATAGGCACAATCTGACCCACATATTTGTCTTCCTGGAAGTCCACAGTATGTATCTCCTTCAGCACAATATTTTAAATGACTCATTTTTCTACCTGTCAGCTTTCTTTATTGTCCAGCTTTCACGCCTTTATATAGTAAACAAGAATGCAATACTGTGAATCATCTTGCCCTTGGTCTCCACATCCTCACACTTGTTGATATTTTCTAATTCCTTCATTGTTCCTTTCTGAAGCTCAGTCTTTTTCTGGTTTCTTAGCTGCAGTCTCCATTTGGATTGACAATTGAACCGAGGTACACAATTTTTTTTAACAATTTTAAGTTTCTTCATTGCTAACATTAAAGTAGTGTACTTCTTCCGTACTTCTGCCAATTAACTACTCCCAGCCCTTTTAGAGATTCATAACCAAGTCCCCTTACCCCAAAATATTTCCAGATTTCAGGGGGTTCCCTAAAATTGCTTTGGGAAGGTACCCCTGCTACTTTGGAGCCCCAAGTTAAGTATTTTTTTCTTGCAGTTTTTTAAAACAATTATCAAGTGCACTCTTATCTTGGTGCACCAAAGTAGCAGGGGTACCTTCAGAAAGCAATTTTAGGGAACCCCTGGCATTTGGAAATATTTGGGGTAAGGGGGCTGAGTTATGAAGCTCCAAAGGGGTGACCCTAGGGAAAAAAAACTTCTAATTGGAATCATATGGGAGGTAGAGGCAGCGCTAATGTTCACCTGATCAGCTTCCGATTCCAATTAGAAGATTTTTTTTCCTAGTTCCAGGCAGTGGAGAGCTTCATAACTCAGCTCCCTGAACCCCAAACCTTTCCAAATTTCATTAATTTTGTTCTAGAGGAAATGACATGGGTACCTTTTGTTCTAGAGGGGGAAATGGTGTTTCATTTCATTTTTTAACAAAACACTGCTTTCCCGTATCATTTTGTTTCATTTTGTTTCGTTAGCTAACGAAACGACAAAACAGCATTTCATTTTTCGTTAGGTGCCTATCCCTAGTTGTAATGTTTGGATATTGTGGACTGCAAATGCCATAATTCTCCATTCTGGGAGCTTCACCTGAGAGGCAGACACCTTGCAAACACTAAGTGTGGCTCGTCTTAGGGAAAGGCCTTGCTGGGAAAGCTTTGAGGCTTAGGGCCTTTTTACACGACCCCTAAACTCCACCGCAAATGGCTCCCAGCTCCGGAGCTTAAAATTGTTTATCCACCAGCTCCGGAGTTTACTGAAAATTAAGTGCGACCACGCCCACCTAAGCAGATCCCAGCGCACTTTTCTTGTACCTGCTCTCCAAGGGTGAAAAATCTTGATGCGGATGTGCCGGGCTCCCCTCGCTTCTTTTTGTTGTTGTTTTTTGCCTCCTGCCCCTTTAAGAGAAGGAACCAGGAAGTGACAGGGCTCCCGGCAGCTTCCACCGGCACCGGAAGGTAAGCCTTTATTCTTTTGTCCCTTTTTTTCTCCCTCCCCTCACGCAGCCAGCAGCCAGGAAGTGCGGAGGGGTGGGGATGCACAAAGAGTGACAAACCCCTAAGATCTCTGGTCCGAATGTAAGTGACCAGCGGATCTTAGGGGTCATGTAAAAGTAGCCTTAGTGAGGCCTGGCTTCCTGTTGAGATAAGAACCTGCCCACTAGCACTAGGGCAGAAATAGGAAGCTTGGGAGCAACTAGGTCAATCTATGCCTCAGAGCTTGTCAAGGCAGGTCTTTCCCTCATGTGAGTCATGTTTACGTGTTTGTCAGGTGTCTGTAAGATAGGTAGAAATTGCATATAAATGGCAGGAACCTCATGGTGTAGTGGGGAAAGTGATGTACTGCAGCTAAAACTGTGCTCATGACCTGGGGTTCTATTCCAGGTAGCTGGCTCAAAGTTCACTCAGCCTTCCATCCTTTTGAGGTTGATAAAAGGAGTATCCAGCTTGCTGGGGTATGTCTGGAATGTGTAGCCTGCTCAATTAAATTGTAAACTGCCCAGAGAGTGATTTAAGCACTATGGGCAGTACACAAGCAGAACACTTTGAATTATGGGATTTGTAATTTAAAGACCTGGCTTTTTTGTGAGGCTTTTGGCAACAGTTAATCTTTTTTTTTTCTTCCGTCCCACCATCACACCAGCTACTTTTTTGAAGTTTTATTATGATGTTTTATTAGTTTACTTTTATTGTTATTGTTTTCACTGTTTCTGTTGTCCGTAATATTGTTGTAAACCGCCCGGAGTTCTTCTGGAAGACGGGCGGTATATAAGTATTAAAATAAATAAATAAATAAATAAATAAATAAATAAATAAATAAATTGAAACATAGCCCCCAAAAAAATACCCAACCATCCCGTCCCCACCTCCAGTGTCCCCGCAAGGATGTCATACCTCCTGGGCCTTCTCCTCACCAACCACACTCCATTGGATCTGATAGACGACTATGTCCGCTTCTGCAGAAGCTTCCCACTCCAAGCGGGCCTCCTCTCCAGGGAGCTCTGTGACCTTCAGATGGCTTGGGGGTGGCACCTTTACTGAAAGGCAAAGGAGGGAAGGAACAAAGCAAAATTCAGGCTCCCCTCCTCCACTCCCTGCCCGTCACCAGGAGTGCGAGCCATCTTGCAGCCGTGCTCCGGAGCAGATGGTGAGGGAGTCACACGGTAACCGGGCAGCTGTCCTGAACCAGCTTGTCTCGCTTCCCCAGACCCCAAATGACAAACACCCATCCTGAAGGACCACGACGAAATAATCCACAACCATTAATTAAAGCATGGTTATTTCATTAGGAGCACGAAGATGCGGAAATGTTGGCATTTCCAACTGCAGAGGGATCCAGGAAGGGCATTCAAGGAGAAAGCAAGGAGGGGGAGAGAGAGATTATCTCTGTCTTGGCTGCATTCGAGACTCAGAAATCTGCGTGCAAGATCGAGCAAGGCCTTATTCCAACTCTGTTCTCTTTCCAAAGGAAGAAAAAGTTTGCCAAAAATGCACTCTTGTGTCCCTGAGTCATGCTTTTGGGTACTTTGATGCTTAACTGGGTGGCCTTTTAAATATCTTTTAAATATCTAATCCAATACAATAAAAACTGACTTTCCATGTTGGTGTCCTGATGGAGCTGGCGACCAGCCTGACCTTCAGACTGGCTCAAGACATGGAGACCTGGTCTCGCTCCCATTAGAGCCTTTCTCACCAGCACCAGCTAAAGGGAGGTGCATTGTTCTCCTCTTTAGTATAATGGTAAGTCTCCCTGCCTGCCATGTGAGAGACCGGGGTTCAATTCACCAATGGGAGGAAACATTTCAGCTGGCTGGATTCCTCAGTGGTGTAGGTATCCAGCTGCAGACCCAGAGGTTGGGACTGCAGCAAGCCAGTGTGTGGCCTTGGGTAATAATCCACACAGACCTCTTAAGAAGAGGATGGTGTACCGCTTCTGTTTTCTACCTAGGAAGCCCTGCAAAGGGTCAATGTAACTCAGAACTGATTTGATTCAGCACACATTCAAAGCAGCCAATGAGTGTGTGCTTTAAACATTGGTGCCCTAAGCTGAAGCCCTAGTCACTCTGCCTTCGTTATAGCTCAGCCTAAGGATGCTCTGGGCTTTCCCTTTCCAGCTGCTTGAGCCAGCATGACCAATGGTTAAGGGTGTTGGGAGCTGAGGTCTAAAACATCTGGAAAGGCATACATTGCCTTAAAGGGCTTTGAAAGAAATGGAGCAGAATGGAGTGCAGAGATGGGAAGGAACCACCGGTTCAGCCATTGGTGCTGTTTCATTTGCCAGCCAATCTCCACTCAGAAGCAGCAATCATGTTTCCCTGGCTCCTTTGGGTGCGGCCTCTGAGTGGGCCCCCACCAGAGGAGGCAGGGCTTCAAAGTGCCAAACACCTGTTTGATTGATAACATTCTTGTTTTTTTATTATATCCTTATTATTTATTTATTTATTTATTTATTTATTTATTTATTTATTTATTTATTTATTTATTTATTGTTATATTTATATCCCGCTTATCTCCTAAATTAGGACTCTAAGCGGCGAACAGAAGCGGCCAAACGCCAACAAACAGAGAATAAAATTACAACAAAGTCCAATAGCGACATCAAATAAACCAATATAGTACAAATATAGGATAAAAGTCCTGGTGCCTCCTTGTGCATCCCAGATTAAAATTGGAGACACTGGTAGTCAGCAAAAATAAGTAATAATGATGGCGGAAAGAAAAAAAATAAGGAAAATTAAGATTCGCCAAAGGCCTCTCGGAATAAAAAGGTTTTTAACATTTTCTGAAAGGCCTGCAGGGACTCTGCAGAGCGCACTTCACTAGGGATAGAGTTCCATATGGAAGGGGCTGCCACTGAGAAAGCCCGATTCCGGGTAACCGCCTTCCGGGCTTCTCAGGGGGTGGTAACCCGGAGCGAGTGCGCTCGCACCTTCCGAACTGGACGGGCCAAGGTGGATCGCTGGACGATACGCTATGTCAGGTAATCCGGTCCCAAACCATGGAGTTTTATAAACTAAAACCAAGACCGCAATGGGCAGCCAATGCAGGCGAGCCAGGACTGGGGTGATGTGGTCATAACGATGCACACCAACCACCAGCCTGGCCGCCATATTCTGCACCCACTGCAGACGCCGGAGAAGAGTCAAGGGCAACCCCATGTAGAGGGGTTGGATGTACCTCAATAGCTCAACCATCCTTCTACAGTATCTGTATTTTGTAAGTTTGTTTTATGTTGTAAATCACCCAGAGTGGCTTCCTGCCATATGGGAAGAGATATATAAATTGAATTATTATATATTTATTATTTACTTATTTATTATATTTTTATACCACCCGTCTTCCAAAGGAAGTCCAGGCGATTTTCAATAAATTAAAAGCAAACAAAACACAAAAAAGGAAGACCATACAAAAATGAAGAGAGACATCAACAAGGGGTGTAAATAATAATAATAATAATAATAATAATAATAATAATAATAATAATAATAATAATAATAATAATAATAATAATAATAATAATAATAATAATAATACATTTACAAAACATTTTTTGAAGAGAGGCTTTTAAAACTTGGATGTACCTCAATAGCTCAACCATTAATTTGGAAATTTGTGCCCATATCTAATGAAGAGTTATCCAAAAGTAATGTTGCTTTTGTTGTTCCAATTTTATTTGGACTTTATTTACAGCTCTTTTAAAAAAGTACTGTATTTGTATTTTATGACTATTTTGTAAACTGCCCTGGGTAGTGCAGTTTGCACTAAGGGGGTGGTATAGAAACATAATAAATAAATAAATAAATAAATAAATAAATAAATAAATAAATAAATAAATTCAAGCCATCCCAGAGTGCCAGAGCACCCTCTGGGCAATTTATAGTGGAATTATGAGAGTAACAAATGTAGTGCAGAATCCCACTTGCACTTTAGGTTGAATTATAGTTAATGCTAGGAAGTGGGGAAGTAAAAGCCCCTGAGCTGAGCTGAGCTGATTAAAGCAAATAATTTCCATCTCAACAGGGACCAGTAAGAATATAATAGCACTGATGGTTTTCCAGTTGTCCAAGTTCCAAGACCTGGCAGGACAGAAATATGATCGTGCTGTGTTCTTCTCTCACTCCTCTACATCCAATGTGAATATTTGTTTTTAATCCAACGCCAGACTTGCTGACCATCTATGCTTTACAAGAGCTATGCCATTGCAAGCTTATCGATCCCGCCAACCTCTCACTTACGTGTAGTAACGTTGCCTGTTACTGGAAAGGAGTCGCCTTCATCATAAATGGAAACCACACTCACAAAATACTGCGTCATGGACGAGAGAGGCTTGAGCACAGCATAGGAGGCATTGCCAGGAACATCCACCTGAAACGAAGCAATCGTTAGGGTGGAGGATTTGTGTCTTCTTTCCCAGGGTGATTTGTAATTGTTTTAATCAGAGTTTCGAAAAAGTTACTTTTTAGTGCAGCTTAGCATGGCCCGGTAGAATTCTAGGAATTGTAAAAAAGTAACTTTCCTGGAATTGTGTTTCAGCCTCACTGGTGCAGCAACAGGCATGGTTGCTTCTTGTTTACAATCATCCACAGCTGGAAGGGACCCTTATGGTCAACCAGTTCAGCCCTGTCAAGGAGGCACCATGGAGAACTGAACCTCCAACCTAAAACATTGAGTTATTCCAGCAGTTGACCAACTGCTTCCTGCATCCACTGACAGCAACCCAAGACAACAGAATTCCACAGTGTCTAAATGAGTCCAAATGTCCCAGAACATGACGTTTCGGGGTGGTTTCACCTTCATTCGTAAGCTTGAAGAAATCCAGCTTTTCTCATCTTCTCATAACATAAGAACATAAGAAGAGCCCTGCTGGATCAGGCCAAAGGCCCATCTAGTCCAGCTTCCTGTGTCAAGTAATGTAATTTTTAACAAAATGTATGTAATATAATATTTAACAGATTCAAAATGGTTTTTGTGTATAAATGCATGCATAGTCATTTGTCAAGACACAGGTGAATAGTGTAATCACATGAAAAGGTCAGAATAATTATATCCAGTTGCCACAGATAACTGCTTAACATTGCCTGCCTATGTATACTCATGTGATTGGTTTATATGATGTCTGCCATATGTATAAAAGGCAGGATTGTAACCCATTTTTATTTTTTGACTGCTTTTGCACTTTCCCCACTGCTCTAATATTTATGTTGTGTGTTCTATCTTGTTGTGTATCTGTGTATGTTTTTGTAATATAACCTTTTATGCTAAAGTTTAATTCTGTATCCCAGCTTCAAATCTGTGCTTAGCAATTATCTTCCAACACCACTGTATACTGAAACTCTGCTAATCTCGGAAACATTCAAAACCCAACCACTTCTTAACATCTTGCATCTCACAGTGGCCCCATCAAATGTGTCTGGGAGTGCACGAGACTAGATATCTGTCTCCTGATACCACTCCCCTGCATCTGGCCCTTGAGGTACCCTGGTTTTAAGCCTGAAGATGACACATCTCCATCATGGTTTGTAACCTGGGATGGACTTTTTCCTCAAGAATCTGTCCAATCTCTTTTTGAAGGCATCCAGGCCAGATGCCATCACCACATCCTGTGGCAGGGAGTTCCACAGACTAACAACACGCTGGGTCAAAAAATATTTTCTTTTGTCTGTTCTCACTCTCCCAGCACTCCATTTGAGTGGATATCCCCTATTTCTGATATTTTGTGTGAGAGAGAAGAGCTTCCCTCTATCCACTTTACTCATGCCCTGCATTATTTTGTATGTCTCAATCATATCCCCCCTCATGTGCCTTTTTTCCAGACTAAAGAGCCCATAATAAATGCCTATTCCCAGTTTTACTGCCCCTAATAATGGGGGGAATTTTAAGGGGTTAGTTTGCCTCAGACTGCAAATAAATCCCCTTGTGGAATTATCATAAAACTGCAGACTGGAAGGGAGCCCATGGATCATCATCCTCTGTCAAGGAGGAACAGTGGGGAATTAAACTCCCAATCTCTAGCTCCACAGCCAGATAGTCTAGCATGGCCAATTGGCCATGATGTTCCTTAGTAACAGTGATGGAGCAGGCAGCCCAGGGAGCGTGCTTCCATAGGCTCAGGGGAGGCTAGAGGCAGGCAGACTAGCTATCCTGGAAACCACAGAGCTGACTGGGTCAGCTTTTCCTCCCTCACTAGTCGGGGGCAGAGCTGGGCCTGTGCATCTCATTGGCAAGTAAGCCAGTCCACCAGGCACCAGGCTAAGTGGAAGATTGAACCATTTGGGCAAGGAGGTAGTGGATGCCACCTGGTGTGAACTCTGGAAAAAGCACAACTGTTTTCAGTGGTTCTCAACCTGTGGGTCCCCAGATACTCCTAGACTGCAACTCCCAGAAGCCTCCACTACTCACTCTGCTGGAAGGGATTTCTGGGAGTTGCAGTCCAGGAACATCTGGGGCCCCACAGGTTGAGAACCATCAGACACAATTGGTAAGAAGTATACAGCAATCTGGATTTGGGTCCCTGATACCAAATTGGAACCTCCATCTATGGAGGCAAGTGTATCTTTCCTTTCAGGAACTTGGGCAAACCACAGCCAAAGGCCATTGTCTTTGAGCTCTGCTCCAGTGCTTGTCAGAAATCAAAATAATGATCTTCTCTTCTTAAGGCCACTCACCCCTCCACTGTTGCTCCCCTGGCTGGAGACGTAGGTCACACGGTGAGTTTTCACAGCATGTGAAGCAACCTCCCAGTTGACTCGGACAGAGGCATGGTTGATGTTGGAGAAACGCAGATGTTTCGGAGGGCCCAGGGCCACTAGAAGATGAAATGGTTGTGAGTTAGATGGGTACACCCAAAACATGTCCCCCCTCTATTCAGCACTGGTTAGGCCTCAACTTGAGTATTGTGTACAGCTCGGGACACCACACTTCAAGAAAGATGCTGACAAACTGGAACAAGTTCAGAGCAGGGCGACAAGGATGATCAGGGGGCTGGAAAACAAGCCCTATGAGGAAAGATAGAAAGAACTGGGGGAGTTTAGCTCAGAGAAAAGAAGGCTGAGGGGTATAGGTTAGCACTTTTCAAATAGCTGAAGGGCTGCAAACAGAGGAGGAGCAGGATCTGTTCTCGATTAGTAAAGCAAGAGTTTGAGGAGTGTATAGCTAAAACATTCAAAGTAATAACAAGGAGTTCTTTAAGTACATTAGAAGTAAGAACCCAACTAGGAAGGCCATTGGACCATTAGACAACAATGGAAGGCAAGGGATTATTAAAGAGGAAACAGAGATTGCAGAAAGACTTAATGAATTATTTGCTTCAGTATTATCAAAACTGTTCACCCCACCCCCAGGACCTTGGAGAGATCTACTCACTGCCACCTCTGTGCCATCTTCAAGGCCTGACCTACATCAAGACCATTGCAGTAGTCTAATCTGAATGTTAATAGTGGACAAATGTCTACAGCCAGGTGGGTGAACTGTTGGGCTGAGTGACATGAACTGAGCTTTTGGTGGCACTTTAATATCATTTTATTACTATGCCTGTACCATGCCCTGAGGAATCAGAAAATGAAGGGAGGGCTTCAAGTTTAATCTACCAGTCAAATGCTAGGACGTACAAGTGGTTTCCTGCACACTTGCAGGATCACTGGCATCTTCTCCATATAAGGCGTAGACTGCTAGGGAGTATTCTGTGTTGGGGCTCAGACCATTGAGCAGAACTTCAGTTTTTTCTACTTTCACCTGAAAAGAGAGAGAAAACAATTGGAGGGTTCCAGGATAATTGGGCATAGCTGGCATGATTTAACCACCGAAAGCCAAGGTGGTGCCATGCTGTAAGTAGGATTCAAGAGGCCTTATATTCAACCCCCCACCCCCACCCCACCCCTTTGGCCATGAAATCCATGGAGTTTAAGCCAGAAAGACTCTCAGACAGATTCACCTCATGGGATTTTTCTGAGGAGACAGCGGGGTGGGGGTGGGGGATGAAAGCCATGTATACTGACTTGAATTCCCAGAAGGCAAGGAAAGATTTCAATTAACTGATAAAAACACACAACTATTTAGAGAGAAAAGGAAAGGAAAGACTGAAGACAAATTTCAGTAGGACAGGAACAAAATGTTTAAGTCCCCTGTACCTCGGCAGAGGGGAAACAGCATAAAGGTTTTGGGGACCTACGTATTGAAAGGTTGAACTGCAATTCCTGAAGATTCTAGAAAGTTTAATTTACTTTAAAAAGAAAGAAAGAAAGAAAGAAAGAAAGAAAGAAAGAAAGAAAGAAAGAAAGAAAGAAAGAAAGAAAGAAAGAAAGAAAGAAAGAAAGAAAGAAAGAAAGAAAGGGTTGAGGGCCACAAAAAACACCTTGGGAAGATGCATGGGTGGCTAGGTCCACATTTCACCTATACTTGGTTTAACCCCCTAGTTATTGTTGAATGTAGATGGGAAAAGATGTCCAATTCAACATAATATTGCATACAAAGCTATAATGGGATTTTGACCAAGGACTAGAGATGGGCACGAAACAAAAATATAGTGTTTTGCTTCATTTCATTTGTCTTTCATTTCATTTTGTTTCATTAATGACAATTTTTAAAAAATAAATTCATCACGAAACAAAATGAAATGATTCATAAGAAGCTTAAAAGGAGTTTTGGCAAATACCACATCCCTGTTTATTTCAAACCTACAAACACACTAAGGCAGAGACTTGTCCACCCAAAGGATCTGATACCAAAACATAAAAGGAGCAATATAGTATATATGGTCCAATGCAGGGAGGAGTGTTCAGACCTCTAATTGGAGAAACTAAACAGCCATTAAACAGAAGGATGGCCCAACATAGGAGGGGTAACAGCTCAGGACCAGAATTAGCAGTACACCTCCAATTGAAGGACAAAGGGCACTCTTTCAAAGATGAGGATGTACACATATTAGTCAAAGAAGAGAAGTGGTTTGAGAGAGGAGTAAGGGAAGCCATTCATGTGAGCATTGAAACCCCCTCCCTCAACAGAGGTGGCGGCCTCAGACATAGTCTGTCTGCTACTTATCCGGGTGTGCTTTCCAAAGTACCCAGACAAATCAAAAAGCCTTCACCACCAAGGCCATAGCTAACGACCCATTCTTGATAGGTTTCAGCACCTTAGGCCATTGTTCACCTTAAGGCTATGGATACTATTGTCTCCCTAATGAGCCTATTCAGGCCATTGTTCATCTTATGAGCCTAATTCAGACCAGGGTGACAAGAGGTCAAAGCTGACTGACTATAAGATGGAAGACTCACACTAGCTGTACTCAAACTGATGAAGCTGTTTGGATGAGCAGCGAAACGTTTCTATCTCTCAAAAAAGAAGTCCAGTAGCCGTGACTCAACCTCCAGATTCATAAGGCTATAAGTAATGGGGAGCTGTCCTTTTTTATTTAACAAGGAGGCCACTGCCCAAGTTTAAATAGCTTTAAATCTAATACCCTCCTTAAACCTTCCAATCATTTTGCTTTCAAACAAAGAACCCTCTGTAAACAAGCAGGAAACCTAATGGCTAGCTGCTGCACTTCAGATCAGATTGGAGAGTTAAGCTCAACAGCTGATTGGAGCAGGGGGAAAAGAAGGAAAAGATCAAAAATAATCAGTCCTACCTAATCAGGAAAGGAAAACAATCAGTTTAAATCAGCTTGCAGACACAGGCACAGGGAAGGGAAGAGAAATGCAATTCAGTCAGCCTTGTGGTCCTAACACTGCCATGTCTGCAGCCCAGAAATGGGCAGCAGAGCTCAGCTCCTGTCTAGCTGCTGATCAAGATTGGAGATAAGCTAGCTATCAACAGGCATGGAAGCATGGAGAGGGAGAGAAGGAAAAATCAGTTTAAAAATAAACGTCCTGTTCTCCAGTTGGCTAGATCAAGAGGCCTCTCACCACTAGGATGAATCATTTCATTTCTGAATCAAAAGTGGCATTTCATTTCATTTCATGATGAAATGCTGTCTGCTGTTTTGTTTCATTTTGTAACGTTTTGTAAGCTTACAAAATGACAAAACAGTGTGTCATTTTGGTAGGGTGTCCAACCCTACCGAGGACTACAAATGCACATTTTAGAGCACCGATTTTAAAAATACAATAGATTTCCTTGTATTCAAAAGCAATTGGTTCCAATCCTCTCTCAGGGTGGAGGCTGAAAAAATTGGATTATAAAGAATGCAATTTTAATAGTGAATGCATGAGGTGGTTTCTGGCTCCATCTAGTGCCCAATTCTGGCAACTTCATCTTTAGAAATATATCTTTCGAGGGTATCTAATTTAATATTTTTAACATTTTCAGTCCCCGTTGAAGTGAAACAGCAGGTCCTTCTATACGCTCTTCCTTCCATGGATCATTCTCCAGTTCTACACTGGAGGCGTTCCTGGGAGCTGCCCTGCTCCTCCTCCCTTTCTGCTGAGCCCAGAGGAGGTGTGTGTGTGTGTGTGTGTGTGTGTGTGTGTGTGTGTGTGTGTGTGTGTGTGTGAGAGAGAGAGAGAGAGAGAGAGAGAGAGAGAGAGAGAGAGAGAGAGAGAGAGAGAGTGTGTGTGTGTGTGTGTGTGTGTGTGTGTGATGATGATGATCTCCGTGAGCCTGCAGGAGATGCTTGCTGTTCGAGCATGAGGTCCACCTCTAAGCCTAGAGGCACTGACAGCGCTGTAGAACCCAGAGGAATCCAATATTTGCCTCTGGGGAAAAAAGCAGAGTAGCCTTTCAATTAGGAGGCCTCTTGCTGCTCAGGAGACACCTTTTTTCATAGTCTTCCTCCCCTTCATCTTCTGGTTGAGTGTTCAAGGGCCAGCTGTGCTCGGAATGGGCAGGGGTGGTGTCCCTTCTCTCTTCCCATCACGCACAGGAGAGCTCTGGTCACCCCAAGGATGGGATTTTGCAATCACTTGGACGCCATGGTGGGATAGACAGACATTTAAATATGCCTCACCTGGGAGAAAGACCCAAAGTGGAAAGCTCCGGGGCTGAACTAAGCCTAGCTCTGCCCAAGCTTCCGGTCCCTGCCTCAGTGTGAGCTGGGAGTGTTCCTTCTGAGCAGGAGGCTAGGTGGAGCTAAGCCTTTTATGCCTTTCGCCCACCTGAGCCACATTGAGGTGCTTGAGATGTGTCTATCAAGCAGAACTCCCAGAATGGAGAATTATCTGGGATTTGGATTCTAAGAAGTCAAACAATCAGGACGAACGAGTTTACAGAATCCCTCAAACGTTTATGGCCAGACCAGCTTTTCTGGTCTTTGAGGTGCTAGAAGTCTATTACATTGGTACGTCAATTTACAAATGACTTGACTTGTGAAACATTCAAGTTACAAATAGAAATATGCATATATAAGAAAATTTTGAGTTACAAAAAAGCCCTTTTCTATGTTTTTTCCCCAAAAATGCTTCTCCCAGGGTGCATTGTGTCTGGGAGGTTTTAAAAACACCAGCACTATGCTTCCAGAAGTCTGTGGGTTGCATATGGTGTGGAGTGAGGAAGTGTGCAGTGGTGGTTTTGAGAGAGAGAGAGAGAGAGAGAGAGAGAGAGAGAGAGAGAGAGAGAGAGAGAGAGAGAGAGAGAGAGAGACTGATCTCTTGTGGATCCTGTGGCCCTCATTTTGGAGGTATTTGCGGTCATTTTGGATTGCTTTTTCCTGCAATTCTCTATTTCTGGAAAAGTAGGTTGATTATTGTTCTGCCTTTTTTGCATGGGGGCTGTGTGTGTGGTGGGGGTTCCATTCCTTTGCAATGTACCTGCCTTTAAAGTGCACAGAAGTGTCTTCATTAGAGATGGGCACAGAACGAACAATTTTTCATTTTCATTGTTTGTTTTTCATTCCGTTAAACGAAATTTGTCCCTAAAATGAAACGAAACGAACAGAAATGCGGGGATTTTGGTCGTGTGTTTCGTTTCCGTTACTGCAATGAAGTGAGCGGCTTTAAATGCTAAAAAAAAATCATTAAAAATTGGAATAAATGGTAACGAAATGGTAACGAAACAAAAATGAATTTTTTTAAAAATGTCACGAACGGAAACGAACCGAAAAGTACCTCTAAACGACAAACGACAAATGAAACTCCATTTTTTCTATTCGTGCCCATCTCTAGTCTGCATCATGTTCAAAACTGTGATGTGTGAGGCTTAAAAATGTTAGCTCAAGGTCAGGTATGTTCCTCTACCATGTGCCTGCCTTTAAAGTGCATTGCACTGTTCTGTATCATGTTCAAAAATAGTGATATGTGCTGTTTGAAATGTTTTTTTTTATTAGTCATGTCCCTGTGCAGTGTGCATGTCTTTAAAGTGCGCTTTATAAAGGGTTTTGCACCCAACAAAACTGATGTCTCTGCCTTTTTTCTAGCCTCCAGAATGAATTAATCTGTTTCCATTGCATTCCTATGGGAAACCGCATTTCGACTTATGAAAATTTTGACTTAACGAAAATGCATTTGGAATGGATTAATTTTGTACATTGCGGTACCAACTGTACTGATAATTTGATTTGCTTTCTCCTGCCACAAACCGCTACTCACTTTGGATGCCAAAACTGCTCACTCTGACACTAACCTCCCCTTTCTGTCTTCCCATTTTACTCGCTCTTCTATCACCATGATGGTGTGCGTTTTTGTCATACTGGCTGCAAGGCGCTACTCACTTCTTGAGTTGTGATTGTTCTCAAAGCTCATACCCGTTGGCACAGCAAGGTGCCTCTCAATGCCGTCCAGCAGCTCCGCGGCTCCAGGCGACAAGCTGTACATGATATGTATTTCAAGTCTCCGTGGACTATTTTTCTTTTAACGCTCTGCCGTGGAGACGATTCTCCTCGGTGGAGTCAGGGGAGAAGATATTTGAGCAGCTTTCTTCTTGTCTGTTTGTTTAAATGGGGAAATATTTCTTCCTGTCCCCCCCACCGAAACACACACCTGTGTTAGGAGCAAAGGCAGTCCTAAGAACCCTGTACCAGGTGTTTTTCCTTAATTGAATGCATTGATTCTAGGCTGGAAGGTGTTTCTCACAATTGATGATTTGCAAAGATTTTCCCCGAACAGCAAATTGCCTGCTTGTAAAGAGCTCCACAGGAGCAACTTCTGGTTTGCTATACACAGTTTCTGGATGGATTGCAGAATATCTCCTGCAACCACCTGCACCAGTCTCACAAGATAGCTCAGTGGTTTCAGCATCTGGCACTGGAGCCAGCGGTTGGGAGTTCGATTCCCCAATGTGCCTCCTTGAGAGGAGCTGGACTTGATGATCCATCCCTTCCAGTTCTGCAGATCTAAAATCATCACCACCATCACCCTCTCTTTGCTGAGATTTATCCTTGCAAGGCTGGTAGAGCAGGAGCCTTCATAATAAGATCTAGTCAGGGGGCCCTTTTGAAAGAGCCATCCCTCAAGGATTTGGGGCTCTTTAGTCTGGGGGGGGAAGGTGCCTGAGGGGGGATATGATTGAGACGTACAAAATAATGCAGGGCATGAGTAAAGTAGATAGAGGGACGCTCTTCTCCCTCTCACAAAATACCAGAACTAGGGGACATCCACTCAAATTGTGGGCTGGGAGAGTGAGAACAGACAAAAGAAAATATTTTGTTAGTCTGTGGAACTCCATGCCACAAGATGTGCTGATGGCATCTGGCCTGGATGCCTTCAAGAGGGAATTGGACAGATTCCTGGAGGGAAAGTCCATCACAGGTTAAAAACCATAATGGAGATGTGTAATCTCCAGGCGTAAAACCAGGGCCAGATGCAGGGGAGTGGTATCAGGAGACAGATCTCTAGTCTCGTGCACTCCCAGACACATTTGTTGGGGTCTCTGCGATATACAGGAAGCTGGACTAGATGGGACTTTGGCCTGACCCAGCATGGCTCTTCTTATGTTCTTATGTTCTTATGATGTGAGAGGGATGGCCTGTAGATATAGTCTTTTCGGCAGCTGCCCCTGGACTATGGAATGCCATCCCAATTGAGACCTGCCTGACACCGACGTTGATGACATTTCGGCGCCAGTTAAAAACCTTCCTGTTCCAGAAATTCTTTGACTGATACAACATAGATTGTGGGTCCTAGTGGCAATTTTAGTGTACTGCATTTTAATGTATTTTAATTGTATTGTATTGTGTTTTAATGTTTACATTGCTTTTAATTGTCCATTTTAATGTTGAATTGTAAGCCGCCTAGAGACTTTCAGGTAGTCGGCAGAATATAAGATGTATAAACAAACAAACAAACAAACAAATAAATAAATAAATAAATAAATAAATAAATAAATAAATAAATAAATAAATAAATAAAAAAGTCTGTGAAGATTCTCAGTCATCTAGGTGTGTTTATCTGGAAGTTGAGTCATGGCAACTGGACTTCTTTGGTTGTGACTCAGTTTCCAGAGCCTTCATAATGCTCAGAGCTCAAAGCAAGAGCTTCTAACGCGCAACCTTTCTTAACAAGTAGTCCTTGAGGCCTTCAGAGCTCTCAGCTGCAAGCAAACAAGGCTCACTGATCCATAAAATCTCTTTTAGCTCACAGTTCTAAGATTATATTAAAGAACAACGTTCGGGGGAGTGGAGAGAGAGAGAGAGAGAGAGAGAGAGAGAGAGAGATCAGCCATCAAGACAAATCGCTCCTGTCTCTTTGGCTTTTGTGGTGCAAAATATTTCATTGCCAAAGTTGGTATCATAAAGAAGAAAGACGGAGACTTAGAGCAGTCTGGGTTCTTTAATAAATCTGAGCTCTTAAATGACGGTCCCTGTCTAAAGAAACACATTGATCTAGAGAGACCAGAAAAGCTTTTAGTCTTATTTATAGTTCCATCATTTGGCAGACTCTTTGGATCATTCCAGCTAGTTTGCTGCCATCTTCTGTTCAGTTAGCAGGACTGCATGAGTGCTCAAGAGGATTTATGTCAAAGGGGGTTTCTAAGAAGGGCAGGATGTGGTGTACACTGGTGAGTAGACATGGGCACGACTTGGCGAAATTCTCGTTTCCGTTACATAACGGAATGAAGAACGACAATTACTCTGCCAGAACTCGAACTCGAACCAACTAAAGAAAAATTGGGTCTGATTGGGTGCTGAAAAAAGCAGGCGAAAATATGCCTGCCTGAGTGAGGGCACCTACCAGAGGGGTGGTTTCTGGGGGGGTCCCCGGCCTCCCCCCCCTCTCCTGGACTGCACAAAGTGTGCATCCTCGTCGAGTCGCCAACTCGCCAAGCGGCGCGGCACAGAAAAAAAGTTTTAAAAATAAAATAAAAAACCGATTCCCGGCCAAAAAAGCAGGCGAAAATATGCCTCCCTGAGTGAGGGCACCTACCAGAAGGGTGGTTTCTGGGGAGGGGGTCCCCGGCCTCCCCCCCCTCCTCTCCTGGGCTGTGCATCCTTGTCGTCTCGCCAACTCACCATGCCATGCGGTGCGGGTGGGGGATCCAAAATGGGGCGACCGCAATATTTATTTTGAAATCGCGTGGTCCAGAAACACACCAAAGCACCACAGAAACATGCGAAAATAGCTATTTTAAAACTGCCTGAATTTTTTCAGTAGCAGCAGTGGGTTTTTCTTGCAACAAAACGTCTCCATTGATTTTATTTTATTTTTATTTTTATTTTTATTTTTTTACACCTGCGCAATGATGGGCTGGCCATGGGAGTAGACCATGCAAATTTTTGGAGCCATTCCACCAATTGCATGGCCACTTGGCCAGGTTTTGACCGAGACTTCTGGGATGTGCCAGTCGGGCATAAAAAGCCACTAACCCTAGCCTGAACCCTAACCCATATGCCAGTACACTGTCCTTCTTAGTGGGTCAGAGAGGCACCCAGAGGTGCAACCCACTAGCCCACCGTAACCTTACCCGTCACTAGCCTAACCCTAGCCCTAGCCCTAACCCACCTTAACCCTAAGCCAGATGTACTTGCATTGCACTACACGCAAGTACAATTCCCTTCTGTGTGAGACATGGTGGTGCGAGAGCCTTAGTTAGGCATCTCACCTATGGCTCTGGGTTCAGTGCCATCCACTAGTCTTCACAGTCATTGTCTGCACAACTGGTATGCAATATCCATATGGCTATTGCATACCATTTTGCAGCAGCAGCAGGTGAGGAGGGGAGACCCCCATGTAGAGGGATCTCTTGGAGCCAGCTTCCCCTTCCTAGTGGGTGAGGATAGGAGGCACCCACGGGTGCCTCCAGGAGCCCACTTTCCCTTTATAGCAGACCAGAGGAGGCACCCACCCCACAGAGGTGCCTCCAGGAGCCCGCTCCCCCCCCCAAAAAAAAACAGTACTAACGACAATGAAAAATGAAAAAACGAACCGACTAATTTTTGCAAATTTTCGCGAAAAACGGAAATGACCCGAAACGGAACCGGCCCGACTAACGACAACTCAAAAAAATTTTTCAAGTCATACCCATCTCTACTAACGACAGACGAAAAACCAACAAATGAAATGACAAATTTTTGGAAAATTTCGTGAAAAACGGAAACGAGCCGAAACGGGCCGGCTCCGACACACGACAACTCGAAACGTAATTTTCCTGGTCGTGCCCATCTCTACTGGTGAGCCTTCTAAAGTTACTTTCTTGGACTGTAACTCCCAGAATCTGTGAGCCCGGATGGTTAGTTGCATCTGTTGTTTAGTCCGCATTTAAGAGAAAAATCCCGAGTGGTGTTTAAACAATAACTACTATACATTGATGTATCAAGAAAAGGAGCAACAATACTTAAAATACGAAAACGTTTCCATCAGCAAACCCACAGTGGCTTTTTAGCCAGTGAAGTCTTATTCGAATAAAAATATTTAACTCGGGCACCAAATGCAAAGCAGTTTGAGGGCATGTCTGGCCTCAGCTGGGAGGAACATTAAAGAGAGGGTCCAGTAATCAGAAAACTCAACTGTGAGTTATATGAATAGTAATATTCCTATATGGCGACTACAGCAATGAAATTAAAGATGCCTGTTTCTTGGGAGGAAAGCAATGGCAAACTTAGGTAGCATCCTAAAGAGCAGAGACATCACTTTGCCAACTAAGGTCAGGATAGTCAATGCTATGGTTTTTCCAGTAGTGATGTATGGAAGTGAGAGCTGGACTATAAAGAAAGCTGATCGCCGCAGAATTGATGCTTTTGAGCTGTGGTGCTGGAGGAGAGTCTTGAGAGTCCCCTGGACTGCAAGGAGATCCAACCTATCCATCCTGAAAGAAATCAACCCTGAATGTTCACTGGAAGGACAGATTTTGAAGCTGAGGCTCCAGTACTTTGGCCACCTCCTGAGGAGAGAGGACTCCTTGGAAAAGTCCCTGATGTTGGGAAAGATTGAAGGCAAAAGGAAAAGAGGGCGGCAGAGAATGAGATGGTTGGACGGTGTCATCGATGCAACCAATATGGATTTGACCAAACTCCAGGAGGCAGTGGAAGATAGGAAGGCCTGGCGAGCTCTGGTCCATGGGGTCACGAAGAGTCAGACATGACTTAATGACTGCACAACAACAACAACAATATTCTTAGAACTGCAGAGCTGGAAGGGATCTTATGGATAATTGAGCCCAGCCTCTGTCAAGAAGTAGTGTGGGGAATCAAACTCTAAACCTCTGTTATTTAAACCACAGGTAAGACCTACCCAAGCATCTGCAATCGTAGAACGGATAACATGCAGAAAAGTCAAATACGTGGGCTATGTAATGAGAAAAAATGTACAAAGTGTTGTAGCTCTTCGTTTAAGTGGTGGTGGGGAATGTGTTGCTTGTTTATCACAGCAAGTCTTGTGTGATGGCTTGGTATGATTATAAACTCATAAGCCTCCCTTTGGGCTAAAATTATTCAGGCGGTCTCTCCACATCAGATCCAGTCTGTTTTCAAATTCCCTTTCCCAAATTATGTGCATAAATCCCCTAAGATCTTGTTCTGGAAACCAACACGTTAGTCATTTATTCAGCAGCCATGGGTAATCATGAGGTTAAAGTAAACGCACATAGCAGAGAGAATGGAAAATGTATTTACTGAGACAGAACTGTGAAGAAGCTTTCCAGATTTTAAACAATAAGTCTACCTTGACAACAGATGCACAGGAAAATCAAACATACCAGTAAATCTGTACCTTCATATTCCCACATAAGGATACCTAATATGTTGATGCAGATGTTTTACTTCTGCCGTCAAGTCTCTTCCTATTAATGGCAATCCTGTCAGGGTTTTCAAAGTAGGGCTCGTTATGCCCATCGTCCTGTGGGTTTCCATGGCAGACCATGAATTTGAACCCAGATCTTCTGAGTCATCATTCAACACTCAGTTCATTATTCCACAGTATATCATGAAAGTGTGTAGTGAAACATATCTATGAAACCATATTTTCATCAACATTTTCCCCTCCTAATATGCTTATGCATCTTGCCTTTGAGCATGTTAGAGAACGGGAGGGAAAAGAGCAGCTGTTGCTAAATCATTACACTTTACCTCTTTTGTGTCATCCTCCGCTCCACTGGGGGCAGAGGAACAAAGAATGAGATACTGAGTAGCCCCATCTGCTGGTTCCCAGCTCAATCTCAAGCTGTTGTGGCTGATCTCAGAAACGCGGAGGGAAGCAGGTGCAGAGAGTGGCACTATGGAGACAAAACAAGAAAGAGGAAGTTTCAAAGGGAGGCAGTGTTCTGAAGCACAAAGCACTGCCGATCCTAAACGTTTCAAGTTTTTAAAAGAGACTTTTATTAAAATGCAAAACCAAGTATGATTTTTGCACGGCTTTGCACCATGATTTTTTTAAATAATAATCACTGAAAATCCAGGATCTCGAAAATTATGTAGGCAGCTAGGCACATCTAAAATCAAATCAGCATCTGATTTCCTTGTCATGATTTATTCCATTGTTGCTCTTGAAGGACACAGGGAGAGGAAGGGAACTTCCAAGGCATCATATAATCATCACACTGTAGACCTGAAAGAGACAGCCCAAGAGTCATCAAATCCAATTCAGTGGTACCTTGTATAAAGGTATTAATTCATTCCCAATGAAACAATGTTAAGCAAGTTTTTCTTTATACAACTTTCCCATAGGAATGCATTGAAAACAGAGTAATCCCTAATCACGACCATTTTTATGTTGTACGGATTTGCCCCATAGGCGATTCTGTTAAGCAAATTTCCCCTATCTCTGGAATTTTTTATGTTGTACAGATTTTATATTATACAAACTGCTTGTTATCCGAGGGTCCACTGTACATCAAAGCCTATGACTACAGCATCCTTGGTAGGTGGCCATCTCATTTCTATTTAAAACCCTCCAAGGAAAGGTCCACAAACTTCATCCTAATGTTTAATCAAAATCTCCTTTCTTGCACCTTAGGTCTGCCTATTAGTGCAGACTTTGGAAAAGTTATATTTTTCAGAGAATGCCTCTCAGGATTCTTCACAATGTTTGGAGCCAGTGATTTTGGATTGGGTTATTTAAAAAAAGTACATACACCCAGTGTGATGCAATGAACACAGAGAAAGAACTAGGTTTCAGGAGGCCTGGTTTGGACCCCTGTATATACATGGAAACTCACTGGGGAAGCGGAACAGGCAATATCACTCCTTAAATATTTCAGTTACCTTGGAAACCCTATTAAGATTGCCATGAGTCGGTTCTGACTTGATGGCACATGACAAAAAGTCCCCTAAAGTAGCTTTTCCAACCATTTGGTCCAGCTCTGAACTATGGTTAAGTCTTCTCCAGTCACTCTGGGAGCTACGGATATTCCACCATAAGTTCCCTTGAGTCAGGGCGTCTGTTACGAACTACATTCACCACAATGTGCAGTGGTACCTTGTATAAAGGAATTAATACATTCCAAAAGAAATCATGTTAAGCAAATTTTCCTTTATACAAATTTCCCATAGGAATGCATTGAAAATGGAGTACCGTAATCCCATTTTTATGTTGTACAAATTCACCCCATAGGTGATTCTGTTAAGCAAATTTCCCTTATCTCCGGAATTTTTTATGTTGTACAGATTTTATGCTATACAAACCCTTTGTTATACAAGGGTCCACTGTACCTATCTTGCAGCTTAAGCACTTTCCGCTTATTTGTGTTAGACCTTCAGCCACATGGATCTGTGCAATCAGCTTCCTAGTGGACACTGCCATTCAAGATCTGTTCCTTGTTGCACCAGCCTATACATGGCAGGCAGGAAGTGCGTGATTTTTCTCTTGCTGGGTCACCCTCCGCAGGAGACGTCATTCAACGGCCTCTACTCTGGCCTTCACTACTCAGTTGAAAAAACCATTTTTGTTTACCTGGGTGCCTGATGCATGAAAGGTGTTCCCTGCTGTCATGTCGGTTTTATGGAATGTTCTGATAGAGAGCTTTAAGATATCACCAACTACTTTGAGGGTGTAGCTGTCTAGATGCCCTAAGCACATCCAATCTCGCCTGATTTCAGAAGCTAAGCAGGGTCAGCCCTGGTTAGTACTTGGATGGGAGACCACCAGGGAATACCAGGCGCTGTAGGCACCTGGAGTAGGAACTGGCAAGCCACTCCAGTACTCCTGCCAAGAAAACCTTCATGGACATGGGGTCACAAAGAGTCGGTCACGACTGTAATGACAGAACACACACACACTTTGAGGGTCTCTTATGGCCCAAAAGAGGATTGGAAGTGTGTGAAAGAAATAAAGTTTTTGCCAAAATCTAACTGCATTTTCCTGCACCTGTAAAGGCAATGTTTTCTTGTTCTCTGGGCTGCCAGTCATATGATCAATTGCACGGTTAGTTGAAGACCAGGACTGCAGTAGGCACCCCAGGAAACAGGTCACATCACATGTGTTTGCATTGTGTGGTCTCATGCAATCAACAAGGAGGTCCAAGAGCAACTATGGGCCTTTTCACACGACCCCTAAACTCTGTGGCAAATGGCTCCCAGCTCCAGAGCGTAAAATTGTTTCCCCACCAGCTCCGGAATTTACAGAAAATTAAGTGCGACCACGCCCACCTAAGCGCGTCCCAGCGCACTTTTCAGGTACCTGCTCTCCGGGGGTGAAAATCCCTGATGCGGATGTAAAGGAGTGAGTGCCCAGCTCTCCTCATTTCTGTTTGTTGTTTTTTTGCCCTCCGCCCCTTTAAGAGACAGGAATCAGGACGACGACGGGGCTCGGGGCGGTCGACCGGCAGATGGAGGTGAGCCTGCATTTTTTTCTCCCTTTTTTTTCTCCCTCCCCTCACGCAGACAGGAGCAAGGAAGTGCGGAGGAGGTGGGAACACAGGAAGAGCAATGAACCCCCAAGATCTCTGGTCCAAATTTAAGTGGCCAGCAGATCTTAGGGGTCGTGTGAAAAGGCTCTATATCTGGAGGCAAAAAATGAGGAAACGGATGCTGTTCTACTTTGGGCACATGATGAGAAGGTAAGAGTCTCTGGAAAATACAATAATGCTGGGAAAGGTGGACGGTGGCAGTAAAAGAGGAAGACCTGATATGAGATGGATTGATTACCTAAAGGCGGCTACGAGGCTTGACTTTGCAAGAGCTAAGCAGGGGGCTTGAAGGCAGGACATTATGGAGATCACTCATTCATAGGGTCAACTTGATTTGGTGGCACCTAGCAGCATACAATAACAGGATCTTGGATTTTGAACAGATATCCGTAAATATAAGGCAGTGGTGATTGAACCTTCAGCAATCAGTACTCCAGATGTTTTGGACCAAAATGCCCATAGTCGTTTGTCATTGGCAATACAGGCTTGGAATTATGGGAGTGGTAGTCCAAAACATCTGGAGTGCCAAAGATTTGCCACCACTGGTATAAGGACTAGAAACTTGCTTTCCCTTTAAATGAAAGCCATGGATCAAACCAAGCTTCTGTTTGCAGCAACTACATAAGAACATAAGAACATAAGAAGAGCCATGCTGGATCAGGCCAAAGGCCCATCTAGTCCAGCTTCCTGTATCTCATAGCGGCCCCACCAGATGCGTTTGGGAGCGCATGAGACTAGATATCTGTCTCCTGATACCACTCCCCTGCATCTGGCCCTTGAAGTACCCTGGTTTAAAGCCTAGAGATTACACATCTCCATCATGGTTTGTAACCCGTGATGGACTTTTCCTCTAGGAATCTGTCCAATCCCCTTTTGAAGGCATCCAGGCCAGATGCCAACTAGTTCCATATTCTGCGCTCTTGCCCTTCTCTGATGGAGAACTGAGGAAGATGATTCCAGACAATTAATGAAGCAAGGTCAGAAAGAATTTTAATAGACAGACAGCCTGGATTCTCCAATGCTCTGCACCGCATAGAACAACACAGGACTTGATCTCTCTCTATAGCTGTTGGGGGCTTCCTGCTTTCTTTTCTACTTGCCTTCCAGAGCTTGGCATCTTTTTGCAGAATTTGTTTGTTTGTTTAAAATACGTATATTTACCCTGCCTTTCACCTTAGAGGAACTGAAGGCAGCTTACAGCAATTAAAGACAACATTACTATATAACCACAAATATTCAAATGTTCTACATATCCTGTCATCACTCCCAAGTAACTTGGAGAACTTACACTGTGCCCGGTCATGCTAGCTAGGGGTTTCCCCCCACCCCAAATGCTGATCTGCAAAATCACAAGCTTCATGGCAATTCTATTACTAACTGTTGTGTTGAGTACCCTCAAGTTGCATCCAAATAAGGGTGATCCTAATTGGGTTCTCAAGGTATGGGAGATACCAGTGCCAACCTCCTGGCAAGTTTCCATGGAGACTTGAACATGGTTTCATGAGTCCAACCCTCTATCGCAGTGGTGGCAAATAGACATGGGCACGACCAGAAAAAATTACGTTTCGAGTTTTCGTTTGTCGGAACAGGTCCGTTTCGGGTTGTTTCCGTTTGTCGAGAAATTTTTCAAAAATTTGTCGTTTCCGTTTGTCGTTTGTCGTTTGTCATTTCCACCGCGATTTAGCGCGATTTGACTTCCCAGAGCATAAGGGTGTCCCGCAATCAGGGCCGGCACTAGGTGTTTTTGCGCCTTAGGCGGCGGGCGGGGAGGGGGGCGGGCGGCGGGGGGGGAGGTGCAGGCGGGCGGCAGTGGCGGGGGGGCATGGGCAGGCGGCGGCACGGGCCGCAGGCGGGTGTTGGCGCGGGCGGACAGGTGAGTGGGCAGTTAGGATATCACTTAGGAAGGATAGAGGTTCTGTTCTTGGCTTGCACCCCAAATGTGTGTGTGTGCAAGCAAATTGAAGTTGGGAAAATAGAAAATAAATGGTAGTATATAATATATTTTTTAAAATAAATCCACACCTCCCACTCCCAGTCAAACCTCCCCCTTTATCCAATATCAGAAATAAAATCCTCACAAACTGCCAGAGAAGAAATAAAGAATAAACTGCTATTCCCTTCAGCAGACAAAGCTGCAGGGAATCAAAGAACTTATTTTCTAAATTCAGTTCCCTCCCTGCCTGCCTAACTTAAATCCTAAAGCCTCCAGCCTCCCTCCTCAATCTCGATCGGATCACACCAGAACCAGCAGCCAGCCCTCCTCCCTCAACCACATCCATACACCAACCCGACTGCAATTTTTGGAAGGTGCCTCGGCTTTTTATGCCCTCCGAGACATCCAGAAGTGTCAGTCAAAAACCTGGCAATGCCATTGGTGGAATGGTTCAAAGAAATTGCATGGTCCCTTCCCATGCCCAGCCCAAATGGTCTAAAAATAAAAAATAAAATAAAATAAAATAAAATCAATACGACGTTTTATTGCTATAAAAAACCCACTGCTGCTACGATAAAAATTCAGGCATTTAAAATAAATAAATTTCACACATTTCTGTGGTGATTTGGTGTGTTTTTTTACCATGATTTCAAAAGAAAAATTGCGGTCGCCATTTTGGATTCCCCCCCACCGCATGGCATGCAGCGAGAGACACATGATGAGGATGACCCTCCCCCAGTCTGGTGCAAGCAGCCCAGGACAGGAGAAGGGGGGGGAAAGGCCGGGGACCCCCCAGAAACCACCCCTCTGGTAGGTGGCAAAGCCTCAGGCAGGCATATTTTCGCCTGCTTTTTTGGCCAGGAGTCGGGGTTTTTTAAAAAAAAACTTAAAAACTTTTTCTGTGCTTCGCATTGCGCGATCGCTGCGATGCCACAAACAGAAACGAAAAACCCGACCAATTTTTTCTTTTTTCGGTTCGAGTTCGAGTTCTGATGGCTTAATTATCGTTACCGTTTCCGTTACGTAACGGAAACGATAACCAAAAACACAAACGACAATTTTGCAGAGTCGTGCCCATGTCTAGTGGCAAACCTTGGGCACTCCAGATGTTTTGGACCACAACTCCCACAGTCCTTTGTCATTGGCAATAGAGGCTTGGAATTCTGGGAGTTGTGGTCCAAAACATCTGGAGTGCCAAAGGTTTGCCACCACTGCTCTATCGGCTGCCCAACAATGCTAAGTGCTAACCCACAAATAATACCTTCCAGCTGACAATAGGTTATAATACTCATACTCAAACAGGACTACATTGAAGATGACTTACGGGTGGAAGTGATGCCTCTGAGTCCATCTCCCACAGCGTTCTCATAAATAGGAAACACAGAAACTAGGTATTCAGTGTGAGATGTCAGGTTTACAAGCTGTGCTGTGGACACCGCCCCATCTAGAACAACCTGAAAACATGAAAGCAGATTGTAATAAGGAGACTGTTGTTTTGAGGCTTGGGGTGAGTAAGGCGCCCATCAGGTCACCTACTGGACAGAAGACAGCCTTCAGTGTGGAGGTGCCCTCTGCTTGAAGAACACAATTGACTGCCCACATCATTTGGCAGCCTGATGGGCAGAACATATTCCCATCGCATAACCCAAAAAAGCAACTGGGCTGACCATTGAAGTCTCTTTCAGCAGTGGCAATGGGTTAGCACTAGTACTCTGCCAAAGCACCGGCTGCAAAGTATCGAAAACTCAATGGGGATTTGCCGGTGTCAAACATCAAAGGACTAATCCAAAACCATTTTTTTTTTTTTTTTTTGAAGCATTGGATCCACCATTTCTGCTTTTTCAACAAGGAGCTGCTCAGTAAATCTGAAAGTTCAATATCAGTGTTTGTAATGCAATCGTCCTCTTTTGTATCCCAGTTCAGTATACCCTTACCCCCAGAAATATGTACATGGTGTGTAAAACTGTGGCCTAAATATAGTTTATGTACTATATATGTGTGTATGGAGAAGCGCATAAGAACATAAGAACATAAGAAGAGCCATGCTGGATCTGGCCAAAGGCCCATCTAGTCCAGCTCCCTGTATCTCACAGTGGCCCCACCAAATGCATCCAGGAGCGCATGAGATTAGATACCTGTCTCCTGATACCATTCCCCTGCATCTGGTCCTTGAAGTACCCCGGTTTTAAGCCTGGAGATGACACATCTCCATCATGGTTTGTAACCTGTGATGGACTTTTCCTCCAGGAATCTGTCCATTTCCCTTTTGAAGGCATCCAGGCCAGATGCCATCACCACACCCTGTGGCAGGGAGTTCCACAGACTAACAACATGCTGGGTAAAAAAGATATTAAGTGGATTGCAATCCATGAGAGTTCAGACAAAAAAATGTGTTAGTCTTTGAAAGTGCCACAAAATGTGGTTTGTTCTGTTCTGCTCATTTTTGTTTTTATCAGAGTTTCTGTTACTATGTTCATTGATCTTTTTCCTGCACTGTACTCAAAATGATTACTTGAACCATGCTGCCCTAGATAAGGTTTCCTTACAAACTCCACAGGTACTGGAGTAAAACTCCCATCCTCCTCATTCACCGTAGCCATTGGTCATACGGGCTGGAAATGATCAGATCATAGTCCAACAGGTTGAGAGATCATCCAGTTGTTAGAAAGTGCAGGTCCCAACCTGGGATAACCCAGGTATACTTGGACTGCAGTTCATAGAAACTCTGTCCAGTAGAGCTGGTGGTGAAGGCTTCTGAGAATTGTAGTCCAAGAACACCTAGTTTGCCCAAGATTGGAAACTACTGCCTAAGAGCACCTCTCAGAAAATTCTGCAATACAGAATATGTCTGTGAAGATTATCAGTCATCCAGGTGAGTTTATCTGGAAGTTGAGTCATGGCAACTGGGCTTCTTTTTCTTGAGAAACAGAAACGTTTCGCTGCTCATCCAAAAAAGCTTTATCAGTCTGTTTGGATGAGCAGCGAAACGTTTCTATCTCTCAAGAAAAAGAAGTCCAGTTGCCATGACTCAACTTCCAGATAAACTCACCTGGATGACTGATAATCTTCACAGATTGCAATACAGAAGTTGTCTTCAAAATTTTTGAAACAGGTATAATTACAACTCCTGAGCAGATGTGCTGTGCTGCATCTGGAACTGTGCTCACGACTTGGAGTTGAATTCCAAGGAGCCATCTCAAGGTTCACTCAGCCTTCCATCCTTCTGAGATCAGTAAAATGAGTAACCAGCTTGCTGGGCTGGGGTGCGGGGGTGCAGAGGCAATGCATAATCACTTGTAAACTGCCCAGAGAGTGCTTTAATTTAAGTGCTAAGGGGCAGTATATAAGCAGCACACTTTGCTTTTTTGCTTTAACAAAAAGGCAATACTTACAAGCTAAAAACAATGAGTGCATGAATATTAAAAAATTAAAAATTATTACAGTAAAAACAAGAAATAAAAATTAAAACACGTCCAAAACAATAGGGCACAACTATCCACTTGGAGAGGAAGGCCTCCCCTGATGCTCTTAATGCCTGGGCAGGCTCAAAGAGGGAGATGTAGCAACTGGGACTCAAATGTTTTAGGGCATTTTAAGCCATACAGCAAAAGTCTATAATTTCCTGTTAAGGGTTGCAAAGCTCAGAGACTTAGAACAGGTGTCTCAAGTCAGAGGCCATCACCATAACTCAAAAACATCTCTTACTGGGCTTTTGACCATCGCTACTAGTATTTCTCTAGCTAATTTCAATAAAGCTGAAGCCATCAACCACAGGATTACTCACCTCCTTAGGAATACCCCCCCTGGAAGGGTAATAAACCACTCTGTACTTTTTGGGTGGGATCTCAGGAGGGTTCCAGGTGAGGCGCAGGCTTCTGGAGGTCACCTCCTTTAAAACAAGGTTGGTTGGGCTCAGACGGGTGCCGACATTCACTGGAACAGCTTTTACCGTCTTGCCTGCAATGGTGGATAATCATAATTTGACTTCAAGTAGGGGGAAACTGGGTGCAAGTTACCCCACTGGCCCAATGCTTGGGGGACTATTTGTTTATTATTAAACAGATTTTTTCCAGCTTCATCGCTAGGGAGCCTTGGGAAACCATAGTAGTGTATACAGTGTGATGGAGATCTTGAAGGCATGAGGCCAATATTCTGCAGAGTTTGGGAAAGTTGCCTTTTTTTTTCTAGTGCAGTGCTCAGAATTCCCAAGGCACCTTGGCTGGACGTGGAATCCTGGGATTTGTGAGCCTACTCTGCTCTGTATCTCTACATCTGGATTACTGGTATAATTATGAATCATTCTTGCTTACCATTGTAGTAGAAAGAAAACCATCTTAAAATCTTTTTAAAAGTTCCTTTATTTCCCAAGTGTAAAACCACCTTATCTTTTTTAAAGGTTCATTTATTTTCCAAGTGTAAAGTTAGTTTAACTTATTAGATTTTGTGAAAGAGATTTGTTGCATGCACAAATCTTGTCATTCTAAAATAGAACTCCCCCCCCCCCCGTAACCTAGTAATTGTGCTGTGAAACTCTGTGAAACAGCCCCAACCCTATCTGCACTTTTCCAAAGCTTTTACCCATAATAGATGCATTAAGTTCTGGATCCCGTTGTAGCCCTCACTAGAGTATGCTCATTGAATTGGTTGGATTTACATTAGTGTTGCATGAGCATTGAGCACTTGATTAGAGCTAGCAAGCGCATGTAGCAGAGTGGCTACATGGCCCAATTATCCTGGCCTGAATCAGTCTTGATGATGCTAGACAGGGTCACTTGGAATTTAGGACGTATCGGACTGCAAGTGATTCTGTTTAGCATGATCAAGACCAATGTTCAGGATAGGAAGCTTTACATTTCTCAAGACTGTTAAGCGCCTGTCTCTTTGATGAAGCCATGTAACGATCTTGGAAAATGGGAAATTTCCTTTCCGTTCTCATTTGGAGAACCAGGGAGAGGGAGTTTTGCATTTCTTGTTGATTATTGCTAATGCACACAATGCATCAGCAATGCTTTATCAGGGCTTTAAAAACTTTCAAAGCATTGCTGGTACTTGAGTAGCAATTGAACAGAAATGCAAAACTTCCATTCCCTTGCTGTCCAAACGTGAGCTGAAAGGAAGCTTTCCATTTCTCAAGAACTTTAAGTAGCTTTATCAAAGGGAAAGCCACCCGGTCTCCAGTTTAACTCCAGTGGCACGAACGCTGGAACTGAAACAAAACAGAACAAGACTACTGGCACCAGAAGAAGAAGAAGAAGAAGAGGAGGAGGAGGAGGAGGAGGAGGAGGAGGAGGAGGAGGAGGAGGAGGAGGAGAAGAATCTAACAGGACTCCAAAAGGTACAATTAGCCATTAATCAGGATGGACTGGTTCATCACGGCACGTCCAGTTGTGGTTGCAAGAAAAAGGAGCATAAAAGCTCATCCCCTGGTCCAAACGATGGGACAAATGCCTAATTGAACCTTTGTCTAAATTCAAAAGTTAAGTCTTCACATGACTTCATTTTTTATGATGGCTATCATTGCTCGGAGGATAGGAAAGGTTGTTAAAAAGCGAGTGATGGGAGACTTGCAAGAAAAAACAATCAAGTTCCAACCTCAATGCATTTTTTTATTCATTTCTTTAACTACTCACATTCTCTTTTACTCACACTTAATGCTATGAAATGTCTGTGAAGATTCTCAGTCATCCAGATGAGTTTATCTGGAAGTTGAATCATGGCTACTAGGATTCTTTTTTGAGAGATAGAAATGTTTCACTGCTCATCCAAACAGCTTCATCAGTCTGAATACAGCTAGTGCGGGTCCTCGGTCTTATAGTCAGTCAGCTTTGACTTTAATGCTGTGAAATTCCCCTCAATCCCCTGCACTACTACTTGAATATATCTTAGGTGTACTGGGCTGTATATTGTCCCTCACTATTGTAAGCTACCTTGGGTCCTTTTCCAAGGAGAAAGGTGGGGTAAAATTACTCAATAAATAAATAAATAAATAAATTTGAATGAATGAATGGCTTGGGTATCACTTCACCTGTACTTTCATCCTTGTTCTTCTCCTTGATCCGTGCACATAAGACCCGAGTAAGCCGGCCAACCAAAGAACTGAGCAGAGGGAAATCCAGTACGTTGTATACTGTCATCTCCAAAGGGTCTGAGGCTACATGCCGCAACTCCGCTTCATCAGCATTTTTCACCCCTAGAAAAAGAATGGGAGGAGCTGAGACATAGAAGGTGTAAAGGCCAAGAAGGCAAGCAGGTCAGATCACATGGTTCCGGATACAGCACAATAGCTACAAAGCCAGGTCAGCTTTCACTGCTCCCTGCAACTGAGGAATGCAGTCAGGCCACCATATCCATAGGCAGTGGTTTCACTTATCCACTGCTTAGAAATATTAAATAAATACTTGGTTGGAAATACAGTACACATTTCCAAGATTTATATATATATATATATATATATATATATATATATATATATATATATATATATATATATATATATATATATATATATATATATATATATATATATATATATATATATATATATATATATATATATTTATTTTCGTAGATTTTCACGGGTATGGGTATGCATGTTAGGGTGGATTCGGGTTTCTTCCCGTGTAGAAATCTGGTTGTTTTGGCGACGTTTCGACGAGGTCTCACTCGTCATCTTCAGGCTGGTGTTCTGGCTTCTTTCTTCTTGAAGCAAAGTGTGATCTCAGTTGAAGTCCTTCTATAAATACTGCTGGGGGTGTGTGGTTTGCTTGCTCTGTTGCTGACTGTAGGTTCCTTTGTTCTTTTGTGATCTGCTGTGTGGCTGAGGCGATCGTTAAGGGATTAACTGGAGTGGGGTGCAGCAGTAGGTGGTGCAGTCGTGGTTTTGTTATTGGATGGTGGTTGAAACACCCAAACAACATGAATAAATGTGATGACACCTCCCGCTTGCCTGACATCTGGAAACTAGCCCTGGTCAACAGACGAGCCTCTGTCACAAAGACTGACACCAGGTCCAAAAGGACACAAGATGCCACCACCTTCCATCCACACCAAACACAAACCCAGACCCTTCCCACAGATGAAACGAAACCACCATCCAATAACAAAACCACGACTGCACCACCTACTGCTGCACCCCACTCCAGTCACCACATGGAGCACACTCACACACGCCAAAAAAACACTGGGAGACCACAGACACGTAGCCAGACCAAAATGAACTCACAAGACACAGGACCCCACTCCACCAAAGCCCAGAATGCTGCCAGAACGCCCATCACCAAGGTCGTTAAGAAACAAAAGGCTGATAGACACACATCCAGCACCTCACCCACACAGGTTGTCTCTAAACAGCCATCTAACCCACCAGCAGTTAATCCCTTAACGATCGCCTCAGCCACACAGCAGATCACAAAAGAACAAAGGAACCTAGAGTCAGCAACAGAGCAAGCAAACCACACACCCCCAGCAGTATTTATAGAAGGACTTCAACTGAGATCACACTTTGCTTCAAGAAGAAAGAAGCCAGAACACCAGCCTGAAGATGACGAGTGAGACCTCGTCGAAACGTCGCCAAAACAACCAGATTTCTACACGGGAAGAAACCCGAATCCACCCTAACATGCATATATATATAGCATTCATCTATCCACAATTTTCTGTATCCTCCCTCCCCCCTCTGTGTGTGTGTGTGTGTGTGTGTGTGTGTTGTGTGGATACTGTGGCCCTATTATATTGACATCCAGTACATCCAGGCTTGCAAGAAATATCAATCAGAAGGCATGGCTTTGAATGAAGAGATGGTGGTCACATTGCCTGATTTTTATCCTTGTTTTTCTCCTTTATCTGAGCCCAGATCAAGGAGAATCCTTGCTATCCTATTTTTTTCCAGAAGGAAAAAAGAGAGAGATGAATTACTGTTGCTCATACCAGTTGTTGAACATAAAGGAGCTAATGACTGAAATCCTACTGCACAGTTAAGTCATGCAATTCTGTAGGCAACAGACAATGTCTACCAAGATTTTTTAGCTTAGAGCAATTTGCATAGAGAGGTCACACTATTTGCATAATGGCTAAATAGGATTTCAGCCAATAGGTGATTTTCTCGACCAGCTGTCAGCCAAGGGAGATGCTTTTTGAACTGAGGGTAGAACTGCAAAGCAGGTGTGAAATACCTGTATCTTGTGTGCTGTACTCCTGGTGTATCTGCCCCATCAAAATATTCATTTGTGTTGGGAAGCAAAGAAGGTATGAACTCACCCACGGCAAATATCTCTATGCCCATATTCTTCAAGGTCTGTGCAGCAGGGGTGGCATCATCCTGAGATTTGCCATCCGTCAAAAGGATGATCAGTTTGGTGGCCTCTGGTCTTGCACCAGCTTCCGCTTTCAGGTTCTGCTCTAGCACATGGGTCAGTGCCAGTCCTTAGAAGAAGGAAGGGTGGAAGGAAGGAAACCACAAGGCACATGGTTCCATCAAAGGTAAGCGAGAAGCTAGACAACAAATAGATGTCACTAACGGAGCAAGTACCAATTTCTCCTTTTGTTATGAAACTCAGGTACACAGCAGGCAACTTGCCTTCAAGCATTACGGAAATATTTCCTCTCCACATCTATTTCTGCCACTAGTTGTCCATAAGGCCTCCTTTCAACCCCTGCCTGCCCTCCTTCTGTGACATCACAAGTACCCACCCTTGAAACATTATAAGGGTCTTGAAACATTATAACAACGGGAGATACCTGGCTGGAAAACAGTACCTGTGAAAGGAATCTGGGAGTCTTGGTGGATGAGTCAGCAGCAGTATGATGTGGTGGCCAGGTAAGCCAATGTGATTCTTGGTTGCATCAACAGAACCATAGTTATACTTCAAGGGAAGTGATAGTACCACTCTATTCTGCTCTGGTCAGACCCCACCTGGAGAACTGTGTCCAGTTCTGGGGACCTCAGTTTAAAAAGGATGTTGACAACCTCGAGTGGGTACAGAGGAGGGAGGCCAGGATGGTTGAAGGTCTGGAAGTAATGTCTTATGAAGAATGGCTTAGGGAACTGGGAATGTTTAGCCTTTCAAAAAGAAGGCTGAAGGGGGATATGATCGCTATGTTTAAATATTTGAAAGGATGTTATATTGAAGAGGGAACAGGTTTGTTTTCCATGGCTTCAAAGACTAGGACTCGGGGCAATGGTTTCAAACTACAGGAAAAGAGATTCCATTTGAACATTAGGAAGAACTTCATGACAGAGCTGTTCAGCAGTGGAATATGCTACCACGGAGGGTGGTGGAGCCTCTTTCTTTGGAGGTTTTTAAACAGAGGCTGGATGACCATCTGTCGGAAATATTGTGATGGGGGTTCCTGCATGGCAGCGGGGTGGACTGGGTGGCCCTTGAGGTCTCTTCCAACTCTATGATTCTGTGATTCAATGCCCCTGATCTTGGAGTTTGGCCCTGACTCTCAGGGAATGGTGTTCTGCTGACCTGGCAGCTGTCACCAAGAAGAGATGGACATGAGCTGGCCATATGACAATTCTCAGTTTGAAATGGTCAGAGATTATTGTCATGGAAGCTATCAGCTACACCTTGATGCCAAGCCATTGATTGCTTACAAAAATTTCCTGTTATACATTTGACTTTGAATATAAAGTTTCCTGGACAATTTAGAATTTATGCTTTTAAATAAATAAATAAATAAATAAAATCCAAGTGCTGCCCTACAAAAAAGCCCCCAATAAATGAAATGTTCTCTCCCAGGCCTAAAAATAGCTCTCTGCTGAGTGAATTCCAAAGCTGTTCCTCATGCATATATGTTGCAAATAAATAAGTAATCAAGCCACTGAAATGAAAGCTGGCTAGAATGTGATGGGAGATACAGTCCAAAAAAGGAACATTTCTACTCTCTGATATTATGCTTCTTACTGACTTTCAGGAAGATCAAGTGCCATGTTATTTTTTAGTGGCTTCTGGGAGTTTACGTGGAAGTTTAGGTAAGGATGCATGTGGCATCCTTGGCTGAACCACCTCCCCCGCTTTTAGAACCACTGGTTCAAAGCTCAAGAGCAGTTAGCTTGCTAACCCAAAAAGCAACAGAATCTTGTAACCCATTTATTACTCCACAATTTATCAGGTATATGAGACAAGACTAGGTGGACAAGGTGAGTCTGGGATCCAGATTTCTGCCACAAGGTTCTACTGTGGGTCACATCACCACCAAAAATTAAAAATTGGGAAGGCAAAGAGGAAGAGAATGGAAACAGAAGTGGTTGAATGTTTTCTGGTTTTGTTGTGGGGCAAATTGCAGGGCATTTAGAATCTTCCATGAGGCTCCCCATTGTTCCAGCAGGGGGGAAGATTGCAATCCACAAACTTGACTTTGCCACACTCCTGTGATTCATCCTTCTGGAAACGGGATGAAGACCATCAAACAGCCATTCCAAAATATGCCGGTGATGGAGGTGCTAGAAGACTTATTATTTCTGAATCAAAAGACACGGAATCCCACCACCGTAACACACCTGCACGGTGTAGGTGGGATGGGGGCTTGGGTTGAATTATTATTATTATTATTATTATTATTATTATTATTATTATTATTATTATTATTATTATTATTATTATTAATTTCTATATCGTGTAAAACATCAAAACAAATAAAAATACACATGACTAAATCTATGGTAAAATCGTAAAGTCATATTCAGTAAACAAAGATCAGCATCCATCTATTGGAAGAAGAAACTAGATAACCCTGCGATCTTAGGAATCCTCCCAGGTTCTTTGGATACCCAGTGTGGTATAGTGGACTAAGACTTGGGACACCAGGGTTCAATCCCCGAGCTCTGTCATGAAAGCTCACTGGGGAGTGGAAATGGTAAAGCCACTCTTAAATACCTTTGGGTAGTGGGCGGCATATAAGTTGAATAAATAAATGAATAAATGAATAAATGAATAAATGAATAAATAAATAAATACCTTGAAAACTGTATTAAGATGGCTTTAATTCATTCTGGCCTGATGGCACATCACAACAAACCAGGCTACCTTCTGGACTTGCTTGCAAAGTAGAGTTCAAGCAAGAAGCTCACCTGTGGAAAAGAGCAACCTTACCTGTGAATGTGTTGCCTCCTTTATATCTCAAGCTTCGGAGAGCCTCTAATACTTCGTAACGTGTAGAGTATGTGTTGAGGTCCCATTCTGTGCGTGGGTCACTGCTGTATTGGGATAGGCCTGGGAGGGGGGGAAAGGAAGCTGATAGAAGGCTGTCATACAGGAAGTCTACAAAAAGCAATGGGCAAAGTGAGCTTGGAGCTGTCAAACTCCCTCCAGTGTCAATCGGCCATCTCCTGAAGTGGCTTAAGGAGATGGTCTCTTCAGGTTATGAGCAAAGTAAATACTTCTGCTCTGAAGAGGGGCAGAGAAAGTGTTTTTTTAACATTCTATTAGTGCCGTGCAGATGCACTGCATCACTTATGAAAAAGATTAAAAATAATTAAAAATTTCTGGGAAATTGGAGGAGACGAGAGAATGACAAGAAGATTTCTTTTCTTTTGATTGTGACTTTTCTTAAGTGATGGGTACCAAATTCATCACCAAGTACCACACTGAAGTTAATGCTGTTACTTTTGGGGGTTAACGGGAAGAAAAACCAAACTGATGTATCTGAAGAACAGCAGTTGGAGCTTCCTTGAAGCTGCATCATAGCAGAAAAAAAATTGTCCTATCGTGGTGGTGAATTTGTTATCTCTAATAAAATGGACCATTGCCTTGCTGTGGTGAAGGGGCTTGAGTAACTCAGAGAAGCTATGAAATGTCACTGGAAGGAGGCTGATGCTCCAATACTTTGGCCACCTCATGAGAAGAGAGGAGTCCTTGGAAAAGTCCCTGATGTTGGGAAAAATTGAAGGCAAAAGGAAAAGAGGACGGCAGAGAATGAGATGGTTGGACGGTGTCATCGATGCAACCAACATGGATTTGACCAAACTCCGGGAGGCAGTGGAAGACAGGAAGGCCTGGGGAGCTCTGGTCCATGGGGTCACGAAGAGTCGGACACGACTGAACGACTGAACAACAATAAAATGCTGGTGGAGTCCCTGAATCTGCCCAAGAATTCAATTTGCAACTTCTTAATGTGTAGCAATTTGCCACCATGATTTACATAATCTTCCTTACACTAGCACAGGGATGTCCAAACTTCGGCCCTCCAGATGTTTTGGACAGCAACTCCCGCAGGCCTTTGCCATTGACAATCTAAGCTTAGAATTCTGGGAGTTGTGGTCCAAAACATCAGGAGGGCCGAAGTTTGGACATGCCTGCACTAGCATAATTGTTAAAAGAATTCTGACTAGTGTTTTATTGTTTCAGTGATGAATATATCTTGCTTCTCAAAAATAACAATTTTAATGACTGAGAATTAAAGTTAATAGGTCATCTCCAATTTCCAGGACTGAGCTACAGATTATAAATCCAAATATCCCACAGATAAGAGATGTCGATGTTCCGATGTTCCTCAGTTTTGGAGATTGGCTGTTGTTTTTTTTAAAGACTCTCACCTACTCACCTACTCTTATCTTGTCCTGTGCAATGTTGAAAGGTGCAACCAAAGATGCGAGGAATTCTCTGATAAGTCCAAAATTGTTGCGTCCAATACTCCAGGAACCATCCACCAGCAGAATGATGTCGATCATGGCAGAGGTATCGCAGTGGATGGGGGAAGCTATGAAAATAGGATTTCACACAGAAAAAAAGGATAAGTATCTGAAAAATCTGATTTGAATGAAACTATGTATTTGAAGTGCCGTGTCATTCAACAAGGAGAAACAAAGCTCAAGGATTAGCAGATATATTATTCCCAGAGGTAAAATTACTGCTTACACTTAACACATTTTTATCCATGTATTTATCCGTTCCACTGCTGAAACCTTGTTGTATGAAGGAATGATGTCACACACACACACACACACACACACACACACACACACACACACACACACACACACACACACACACACACACACACACACACACACACACACCAGTTAAGACAGAGAGGCCAACATACAAAAAAAAAACATGCCTCTGCCCAAATAGTTGGCCTTTTCTGTTTGCATCTGGTCAACACCCATGAAAGGGCACCGTAGAAACATCTAAAGTGAGTAGTTGAACAAAAGACATCATCCATGCTCTGCATAATGTAATAGCATTCCTCTGTCATCACCAGACAAACAAAATGACTCCATTCAAATCACACTGTGCTGCCATTTTTGTGGCGAAGTGGACAGATCCTAACAACGACAGAGTCTCAAGTTGTAGGACTCACAGCCAAGTTGGACTTAAGTCACACTGGTCACTTGGACTCAACTCAGGATTTGTTTGTTTTTTTCAGTGACTCAAACTTGACTCATGACTTGCAACTGAGACACTAACCCATCCATTTTTTCTGGGGGAAGGGGTGTTACTCATTTTTAATAAAGACACAGACTTTGGGGTTGGGACTCCAAACTTGGTACCAAAGATTTGTATAACTGAGATGTACAAAATAATGCAGGGCATGAGTAAAGTGGATAGAGGGAAGCTCTTCTCCCTCTCACAAAATACCAGAACTAGGGAACATACACTCAAATTGAGGGCTGGGAGAGTAAGAACAGACAAAAGAAAATATTTTTTCACCCAGCGCATTTTAGTCTGTGGAACTCCCTGCCACAGGATGTGGTGATGGCATCTGGGCTGGGTGCCTTCAAAATGGGATTGGACAGATTCCTGGAGGAAAAGTCCATCACAGGTTACAAACCATGATGGAGATGTGTCATCTCCAGGCTTAAAACCAGGGTACTTCAAGGGCCAGATGCAGGGGAGTGGTATTAGGAGACAGATATCTAGTCCATGTGCTCCCAAACACATCTCGTGGGGCCACTGTGAGGTACAGGAAGCTGGACTAGATGGGCCTGATCCAGCATGGCTCTTCTTATGTTCTTATGTTCTTATGACTTGGACTCAGACTTGAGACACACACCCAAAGACTTGCCACCTTCCCTGGATCCTGTTATGACATCTATCATGAGTGCAGGCTATTCTCATGTCACACGTGTCCCCCTTGGAGGAGAAAAGAAACCCTACTCCTGCCAACGTGTCCACAGAAACAAGCCTCACCTTCTCTTAAACTCTCGCTGGTTGTTTTCTCTTGGTCCAAGTAGTCTATTCTGAATCCCTCTGAGCTCAGCACAGTCATCTTCATGGTTGTTGGGGTTGCCAGCATTGAAGTGGTCTCTGCCTCTGGTGCGCCTTCACTGACCACTTTGGAAACGGTTGTCTTCAGCCTCTTCTTGTCCATGTCATCCCTTCCTGTATTTCAGAGCATCACATGTTAGAAAAGTCAGTCCTAGAACTGCAAAGTTGGAAGGATCCAAGGGTCATTGGTTTCCGCTTCCTGATAATGGTGGAAAACCACCGCTGAAGCATCTCTGACATATGACTGTCCAGTTTCTACTGAAAAACCTCCAGTGTGGTGTGGGGGTGGGGTGGGGAACCATTACTTGCCAAGATCATCTGTTCCACAACTGAATAATTTGTGCAATCTGGAAGTTCTTCTCAATCTTAAATGGAACTGATTTTCCTATCATTTTAATCTACTGATCTAGGTCCTGCTCTCTGAAGGAGCAGAAAACCCTCTCTTCCGTGTGACAGCCCTTTAGAGATCTTTAAATGTCTCTCATATTTCCTCTTCCCTCTGAAGGCCTTCACGCTCCATGAAACAATTTCTCTCAATCATTCCACGTAGGCCGTTCTTTCCAAACCCTCTAACATCTTGGCTGCCTAACGGACTTTGTTTCAATGTGGAAGTGTCTCATTACAGCAGTCTGGCTGCGACAACAATGGAGAGGAACTCTGGACACTTCTGTGGACTGACAAACGGACTTTGTGTGTCTTGAACATTCCTGATGTGGGCCATTCAAAAGCAAGGGCAGGAGAGGTATTTATGAATTAAATTCCACAGTTCCAACATTCATTGTCCTTGCCTCCCAAGATAAAGCAACAGGCAATAGACAATTCTACCCTCCTGGTTGCTCTAACATACCCATTTTCCCAAATAATAACTCAAAATGCCACTTGTTGAAGTTCTTCTCAGGCTCACTCCCATTAGACATTGTTGCTTCCCCAAAACATTGCACATACTTATCAGAGTCGCTGTTTCAGTGGTCGGTGGTGAAGTGGCATCCGGCTCCAGCATATACACAGTGGCAGGGATCCCCAGTGGCAGCTGTACTGTTTCTGGGGCAATCGTTGGGTGCCTTCTGTTACTGCGGGCTTGGGAGAGGTTCTTCAGTTCTTCAACTGTTGACAGCCAAGAAAGGGCAGTGACTTTCAGCATTTTGTGTACAGTGGTATCTCGGTTTACAAACACCTCGGTTAACGTAATTTTTTGTTTACAAAGGAAAATCCATTGTAAAATTTACGCCTTGGTTTACAATTTTTTTTCTGCAGTGCCTCCGTTTATTAAAAAAAATGGTTTATAGTGCCACCCCCGTACATGCAGGAGTCTGCATTTTGTTTTAGAAATATATATATATATATATATATTTGGCAATACAAAATGTCCCAGTGCACATATCATTTATTTATTTATTTATTTATTTATTTATTTATTTATTTATTTATTTATTTATAATGAATTATTAAATTCATAAACAGAGGTACCACTGTATTTTCCTAGGCTGAAGACATCCCACTGAATACAGAATCCATTTAATTCCCATGACTAATAGCTATTAGCTACAGACCAAAGTCTCCTTTGTTACCACCTCCAAACTCCTCTCAAAGGCAAGTGGGTCAGGTCTGAAGGGTCCATGTGTATCTTGGTAAGCCCTAATTGTTTGGGGCGAGAATCTGAGCTGAGCATCTTAACTATGGCACTAAAGTATTTCTCACAGGGAAGACATTTCCCTGTAACACACAGTTCTCTTCCACATTCAGGGTAGATCAAACCCTTGAAAGAGTTTTATATTTGAATAGAGTACCATTGCACGCTGTAAGTGACCACAGTATGTGGGGCATGGAGGAGGGGCGGGGAATCATCTTTTACTATATTGCCCAGGTATTTAGATCTTCTTAGATCTACAGGCAGATTAATCTCCCTAGGCGTTCTTTCTTGATTATCTGAAGCCAATTTTGTTTCTGCTTGCAGAGAATGGAATATAATGGTTTGTACCAGACTGTATGCAGGAAGACTTGTGTAACCAAGTTTAATTTTCCTTTCCCCTCCTTCACTATTCTTGAGTGAATGCCCTTGCTACAGTAATAAATAGTGTTGTTTTTCTTTTTACCTTACTACCAGTCTCCACAATTATTTAGTTTCAGTCATCTCAGACTCAATATCTGATTGCTGTGCCTAGCCACTAAAAAAAATGCAAATCATCCTAACAATTTGTAATTTACTAACTCCAACCAGTACAGTTTGGTTTCTTCTGCCAAGAACAGCTTTCAGAGAGTGCCTGTGCAGTCTGCTTTTTAAAGATGCTCATACATTACTTGCTTTCCTTATTTATTTATTTATTTATTTATTTATTTATTTATTTATTTATTTATTTATTTTATTTTATTTTATTTTATTTTATTTTATTTTTATACTGCCCGTCTTCCGGGGGAACTCCGGGCGGTTAACAGTAGGATTAAAACAACAATACAACACAAAATAAAGGCAAAATAAAGGCAATACAATAATGAGAGAGAACCCTTGGCAAGAGGCGTCAAGAAGGCGGGGGGGTAAATTAAAGGTCGCCAAATGCCTCCCTATATAGCATGGTTTTAACTGCTTTTTTGAAGGTGATCAGGGACTGTGTAAGGCGCATCTCACTCGGAAGATGGTTCCAAAGCGAGGGGCCAACAACAGAGAAGGCACGGTTGTGTGTAAGCGACTTCCGTGCCTCCCTGGGCATGGCCACTCGGAGTGAGAGTGCCATTCTAGTGGGTCGGGCCTCAGTCGACCTTTGGGAGATACGCTCCGACAGGTATTCAGGACCCAAGCCGTGAAGGGTTTTGTAAACCAAAACCAGGACCTTGAACCTTATCCGGAGAACCACGGGCAACCAATGCAGGTGAGTCCGAACTGGTGTGATGTGATTGTATCTGCACACCCCCACTATCAGTCTGGCCGCCGCATTCTGCACCCGTTGGAGTCTCCGGACAAGGGTCAAGGGCAGCCCCACATAGAGGGCGTTGCAGTAATCGATCCTCGAGATCACGAGGGCCTGCACGACTGTTCTCAGGGAGGACGGATGTGGGCGATCCTGCGGAGATGGAAAAAAGTGGTCTTGGAAACAGCCATCACCTGAGCTTCAAGAGAAAGGGCTGGATCGAAGGCCACACCCAGATTCCTAGCCTTGTCCTCAGTCTGGAGAGTAACAAACCCCAGACTGGGGAGGGGCCCATTGTACCCAGAGGAGGGCGCCCCGAAGAACAGAACCTCGGTCTTCTCCGGATCTGAGCCTGTTAGTCCTGGTCCATTCCATGACCGACTCCAGGCACAGATCAAGGGAACGTACTGCCTTCCTTATGCTGCCCTGTCCTTTGTTCCTAATACAAGTGGGTCTGTTGGGTCACTTGGAGGATAAGAGTATCACTGACAACCAACATGGCATGGTGGCTACCTATTACTTCCAGTCACAGAGACAGTTGCTAAGGAAACGACTAGTAGGATCACATTCTAGCTTGTTGGATTTTTGTAGCTATCTATCAGTGATTTCTCCTTCTTGGTCACCTTTGTAGAACCCTGATTGTTTGGCCTTCTTTAATTGTATGGCAAAAATCAGTCGATCTAGTTCTTGATGAGCTAGCAAAGACCTGAACCCAGGCTCAGCAGCACCACACCCCTGCAACGACTAGAAAAGGCACACTTACTCACAAATTTCCTCTTGACAAAAAGGGTCTCCTGAGAGCCATTGAGGATGTAGATCTGCAAGGTGTACTCTTTGGTAGGACTCAGTCCTCCGACTGTCACTTTGGCTGTCTTCGTTTTCAGCATGACTTCCTGTTCAGAGTCACCTTTAATTGAGGGAATGAACAATTAAGACAATCTCCATATGACACTTAGAGAGCAGAGTAAGAATCTACTGGATTACAAAACTATAATCTTGGGAGGAAGATCTGTGACATCGTAGGACACCTTAGCTGTCTACCAAGGGAGAAAGGATTGTTTTCCCCCTGCAGAGCATACCACATACAAAATCTGCCAGGAGGGTAGAAAGCTAGTAGAACAAAAATTTCTACACCACTCCCATCCCTAATGTTAGCTATAGGGACGCTTTATCTATTTTATCATTGTCCAATATTTTAAAAAGGTTATCTTGTTAACATGAAATCTGAAGCGGTGTGTTGGCACTACAACAGAACAATTTGTAGCCTTAAAAATGCCGTTGTCATTTACCCTTTATCATTATAGTGATACCACGGTTTACATACTCCTCGGTTTATGACATTTTTTGGTTTCTGAAAATTTGTATTGGAAACCCTTGTTTGTTTGTTTGTTTGTTTGTTTGTTTTGGTGAGGTATTATGAAAAGAGTGTACCCAGGATACATAGCACCCCCATAGTTTGTGGGTAGCACGTGGCATCGAGCATGGAGGTGTGTGAGGTGTTGGAGCAGTTTTTGCATTGAATTTTGGAGGCATTCTAGAATTTTTTGCAGTGGTTTTTGGACTTTTTTGAACTTTTTGGTGCATTTCTCAAGTAGTGGAAAGGTAAAGACCTGAGTTTTGTCCTTTGCATGCATTTTGCTGTGTGTTATGCATTGGGGGGGTTCTGCTGTGCATGACTCTCTCTGGGTGTTCTGAATTGTGGGGGGAGGGGTTCCATGCCACCTCATATGGACAAATTTGGGGGTGGTCATTAGCTTCTGTGGATAGATTTGGGGCTCTTGGACTGGAGAATTGAGAGCCTGGGTGTGGGTATAAAGCATTTTTTAAATTTTCTGCTCAGTTACTGACAGTGGCGTCATGGCACCTGTCCCTGTACACTATTTATGCCTTTAAAACTACAATTTCTAAAGAGTTTTGAACAGACTTTTTCTGACTTGGGGAATGGATTAATTGGTTTTCAGTGCATTCCTATGGGAAACTGTGCTTCGGTTTATGGATATTTCATAATACAAAACATCCCAGAGAACAGATTAATTTCATAAAGTGAGGTACCAATGTATACCGGTCACACTGTTGTTCCCATTTCACTTGATCTTAGTGCCCTAACTATTATGTTCCATTTGAAATCCACAAAAAACCCACACTGGCTGAAATCCAATGGTAAGTTGCAGGTAGAGTAGAGCCACTGAGGTACTGGAATTTATGGAGGCATTAAGCCTCTGCCAATTCAGTCAGGCTGGGGACTTCAACTCCCAGATATCCTCATTACTAGCAGTCACGATTAACTCAGGGGTAGGAGCGTCTCTGGCTGAGAATCACCTGAGTTCCTGTGGGTTCTTTTAAAGAAAACAAATGGCCTGAGAGCATCAATTTAATGAAATCCCTTTATTCAATATTCTAAGTTACAAAAATGAAAAAGAAAAAGAAACTCATAAAAAACAATGGAAATCAATGGAAAATATAAAAATGCTTATCAGATACAATCATATAATATTGCCTGAAAATAATAAAGTGTATTGTACTCTCACTATCTTAATACTGTGGAAATTACATTGCCTAGGCTGACTAGGTCTAAAACTACATCTTGAAGCCGGATTCTTAGCAAAAATCACTCTCCCATAGGCTTTTTCCCAGCTCTGAGAATCTTCGAGGTGTCACGTGAAGCAATTGTCCAATGGTAGCTCTCCAATTTTCTCTACCGTGGCTTATTACGGCTAGGCTGTTGCTTTCCTTAGATAAGCGTTTGGCGAAAAGCTGAAAATGTGCAGTTAATATTGAGCCATATAAATCACACTATGTCCCATCATCCTAATTCCGTTGCACTAGCTATGCTGGCAAGGGGTTCTGGGAGTTGCAGTCCAAGAACATCTGGAGATCCAAGGTTGGGAACCACAGATCTAAGGCAAGAGTGGGTAATTCCATCAAGCCCTGAACACCAACAATTAGAAAAACAGTCATTAAGTTTTGTGTGTGAAACATAGCAGATTCCTCCCTGAGATGTCCAGAATGTCTGAGGCTGAGGAAGAGAACACCAACAATTAGAAAAACATGGTCAGGGATGGGGGTTGCAAGATAGGGGATTAGGGAGTAGAAAGCAAGCAAATAAGGGCTATGGAAAAGCTAGATGGAGTGTTGATGCCAAAATGGAACAAACAAAAGAAGAATGGGAAGGGACTTGAGACTTCTCTCTATGAATATTAATGGTTTGTCTTCTCAGACAAAAAGAATGAAAATCACTCAGTTGTTAAAGAAAGAAAATCCAATGGTTCTTTTCCTACAGGAGACTCACAAAGACAAAACAGATAATAGAGTAATATTTTCTCATCCAGCATGGCCATATCAGTGGCAGGTACAATCAAAGGGAACAAGGAAAGTCAGAGGGGTGGGAATTTTATTTAGGGAAGATCTGGATGTCCAAATGAAGGAAATTGTTATAGATTCTCAGGGGAGATTTGTAATGGTTAAGTGCTTGATTTGTGGTCAAAAATATACTTTAGCATCAATTTATTCGCCCAATAAAGGTCAAGCCAGATTTCTGAAGAAATCCTTAAATAAAATAGAACAAAAGTGTGAAGGAATAACTATAGTGGCAGTGGATTTTAATTTAAACATACAGGAAAACAAGGAGCTTCAACAATTTTGTAGGTCCCATTTATGGATTAATGTGGCTAAATTAGAAGGCAAGTAGAATGATCCAACTTTCTTCTCTAACAGGCATAAGAAAATTTCCATAATTGATTTTTTTTTTTTTTTAGTGAGGGAGGAAATAAAGGGAATGGTCTCAAATTTTAAGGTAGGAGGTATTTATATCTCAGACCATGTATATTTAATAATGCAAAATAATGCAAGTCCAACCTTCCAAAAAAGGATTGGAAATGGATATTTGACCCAAGAATCATATCATCAGAAGCTAAGAGAAAAGAACTGGAAGGGAAGATTGAAAGAATATTTAGAGAAAATGATCAAGAAGGAATAAAGTCATCATTATTATGGGACACTGCTAAATGTGTTATAAGGGGAATGTGCCTGGAGGAGGAGAGTAGGTTTAAGAAGAAGATATCTGGGGGGAAAATAAAGCTATGGAGGAATTATTTGAATTGCAGAAAAAATTACAAAATAAATACTCAAAAAATTAGAAATGCAAATAAGGCAAAAAAGAGAAAAAATGGATGAAATTAATGATTTATTATTATGGAAGAAGCAAGCTTGGATTAAACATGATTTTCAAAGGACAACAATTCAGGAAGGGAAAAGATTTGTATCCTATCTTAAATTGCAGAAAAGTAAAAGATTTATTACAGGACTAAAAAGTAAAATGGGGGAACATAAATTTCAAGAAGAGGAGAAAAAAATAATTATGGAAGATTTTTTAAAGGAGGGATTTAAAAAGAAAGAAGTGGGAAGGGGAGTACCACTGGTAAGAAGAAAAAATTCTGATTTCCAGAAACAGGTGTTAAATGACAAGATTTAATTAAATGACAAATACAAGAGGCAATAAAAGATTTAAAAATAGGGAAGGCCCCAGGTTTAGATGGATTCACTGCAGTTTTCTTTAAACAGTTTCAGCAGGTTTTGGGGGTTAGAATGGAGAAATTATTTAATGATATACTGCAAGGGGGAAATATCCCAGAGTCATGGAGAGAGAGAGAAATTTTGCCTGTGAGAAAGAAAGGGAAAGTAGAAGATCAAGCAGCTTCGTATAGGCCAATTAATCTGGCGAATCAAGATTATAAAATATTTACAAAGATATTGGCAAAAAGATTAAAGGACATAATTCCAGAAGTAATTCAGGAACATCAATATAGCTTTGTAAAGGGCAGATTTATAGGTGAACCAATAAGGATAGTAATGAATGTGATAGCGGATGCCAAGAGGAATAGGAAAAAAGTTACAATAATGAAATTAGACATTAAACAAGCATTTGATTCAGTTGAAAGAGAATATTTGTTAAAATTATTGAGACAGATGGATATTACTGGTCCCTATTGGAATGCAATAAAGGAAATATACAAAGAAATTTTTGCTAAGGTGAGAGTAAATGGATCATTAACAGCGAGATTTAAGGTGCAGAGAGGAACCAAGCAGGGTTGCCCACTCTCCCCTCTGCTTTTCACTTTAGCTATGGAACTACTAGCAAATAGTACTAGAGAATGTAGTCAAATTAAAGGATATAAAATAGGAATCAAGGAAATAAAAATTAATATGTTTGCGGATGATCTAATTTTAATACTAACCAATTCTGCTGAAGTGGCTGGACCCTTGATTAAAATATTAAGGAACTTTGAGGAAATCTCAGGGTTGGAAGTAAACTTACAAAAGTCAGAAATTATGTATATAAATGTTTTAAGGAAGGATCAAGAAGAGCTAAAGAAAAAAATGAAAATGGGGAATGGAGTAAAGAAATTGACATATTTGGGAGGGATTATAACAAAAAATTGGAAGAAAATTGGGGTGGAAAATTATAATAGGACATGGAGGAAGATCAAAAAAATAATAAAGGGGTGGAAAGATTAAAAAAATGGGGATTTTGTCCAGGATTAGAGCATTAAAATTTTTTATAATATCCAAGTTACTTTATTTATTTCAAGTATTACCAATATTGCTGTCAGAAAAATATTAAAGAAATGGGATGCCTTACTAAGAAATTGGGTTTTTGGTAAAAAGAGGGTAAGAATCAGCCATAAAATAGTATATGTGGTAAAAGAAGAAGGAGGTTGGAATATGCCTTCATTAAAAAAATATTATATAGCTTTTCAGTTAAACTGGGCAATGAAAGTGGAGGGTTTCCCCATCCCAAAATGGAAAAGAGTTGAAGATGAATTGAATAAATCAGTGGGTTGTTTAGGTTTATTTGATAGAGATAAAAAAATATTAAAACAATTAGAGGGCCCAAGAAAGGTAATGATGGATATCTTAATTAAAAGAACGAAAATAGGAGGATTATCAAAATGGGGACCGATAGAACAATTAAATAAAGAAGGGAAGATTTTATCATTAAGAGATATAAAGAATTTAAATGAGAAAGGATATAATAAAATCAAGGATCTTCATCCGTTAATGCAAACAGGAGAGGGGAAAAGGAAGTTAAAAGAGATATTAGGAGATCAAAAATGGTTAACAGTAGAAAGTATGAAAAAGAGATATAATAAAAGGTTTCAACACCTATTGGGAAATGAAGACAAGCAATGGGAAGTAATGTATAAGATATATACAGAGAAAAAGGGAGGAGCAGGAAATATTTATAAATACTTGGTTACTCTGGGAAATCAGTCAGAAAATATAATTAAAAATATTTGGGAAGAGGAGTTGGGATTAAATAAAGAAAAAATTGAATCCATGATAAAGGGGGTAAGAGAGGTTAACATGGAAAAAAATTAAGGAAATGCAATTGAAAGTATTGTATAAATGGTATTATACTCCAGAGAAAGTAAGTAGAGTAGATAAAAAAAGTTCTTCCCAATGTTGTCATTGTAAGAAAGTAAAGGGTACTTTTGAGCATATGATCTGGAAGTGTGAGAAAGTAAGGAGTTATTGGAATAAAGTAGAAAATTGGTTAATAGAAATAACAAATAAAAGGATTCAGTTAAAAACAGACCACATATTTTTAGGATTAGTGGAGAGAGAAAGCAATTGGAGAGAAATAAAACAGATTATGTATTATGGAATAGCAGCTGCTATAATGGTGCTAATAACTGGATGGAAAGATGAAGGAAAATGGAAATATGACAAATGGAAAGAATATCTATATCAGTTTTTTCAAAATGAATGGATACAAATAATGCAAGAAGGAAAAACTGTAGGAAAAATAGATTTTGAAAGAGTGGCAGAAGTTTATAGAATGGTTGGAAGGAAAACCTGAGAATGAGAAATGGGCTAGACTTTTCCATCAGGCTTTGACAATGTATAATATGAGAGGACATTGCAGTTAGTTGCTTGCTTGGGGTGGGAGGGGGAGGAAAAATAAAATAAAAGAAGGGTGAACAACCTTGGAAATTGTATAAGGATTGATATGTTGGAAAATGAATTGTATTCTGTTGGTCCTAAAAAAAAAAAAAAAAAAGTGTCCCATCTGCAAACTAGTGAAAGGAGCATTTATTTTTCCTCATGCGCCCTTTGTGATGTCAACACATTGCTATGTCTGACTGGTTCTACAAAGCTCTAATGCCATTCTTTATAGCACAGGCCTGCCAATTAGTAGGGTGGGGATTTTTGGGGGTGGGGGTATGCTTATTAAAATTAAATGAGAAAAGAAACTCCCAGCTGAAGAAGCACCAGAGGGGAAAGAAGTGTATGTGAGCAATTACATGCTGTCATGAAAATAGAAGGATTATAAGCTTTTCAGGTGTGAATTCCCGCTCTGCATTAGAGGCGAAAATAAGACCCAGAAGACTATGGATTTAGAACTAAATTATATGGACTATTGTTCTAATCTGGCAAAGTCTTTCTTAGTATATTTATGCCCATCATCTTTCTCCTTTCACAGCCAAAGTGATGGACAGAAAGCATTAACTCATTTCACCGCTTTCTGAATATCTATTTGTGTTTCCCCTTTTTTAAAGCCAGGCATAATTAAATAGTTCATTTAATTACATCACAAGGTGTCTGCTTCATCCATCAGGAATGTTATGGTGTCTGTCAAAACTTTGGAACACTTCCAGGATAGGTTCATGTCTGATTTATTTTTTAAAACCTTTTGTCAGCTTAAAATGCTGGAATGACAAGCACGCCTACCTCCACCCCACCTTGTCGGCATGAAGCAGAAAGGAAGGATCACTGTTTGAGCCAACGCAGGAGCAAAAATTTAGAGCTCTTCTACTAGTGGGGAATAACAATTTCAGGCAAAAATCGAAGAAAAACAAAACAAGACAAAAGACAAAAAAAACATGTGGCATCTTAAAGACTAATCATGTAATGTTTTGTGGACAGACCCACTTCTTCACACATATAGCAGATTATACTCTCCAACCTTCCCCTCCAACCTTGATGGGATGGAATAGACTTGCCCTCCTTGTGGCTGGGGTTGATAGGACTTGTGGTCTCTCATGTTCGGTCTCCAAGGCTTTGTGAGATGAGGATCACTGCTAGGGTTGGCTTTACCATTAGACTCCATCTGCATAATGGGGCACAGGTGACATCTTCCTGTTTTGGGCAGCAGGCGGCAGTGATAGTCCTCCCCCTTTTGAGATTGTGTGTCAGGGATGGGTCAAAGTGAATACAGTCATTGCATTGGCATGGCCCCATGCCGACAGGGGCTGTGTGGCATCCGGTTCGGAACACCTCATCCTCGGGGAATGAGGTTGGAGAGGGTAGAGAATCACATAGAGATGACATAGCAAGTATTAACACTGGCAGAATAGCGGAATGTGACAGTTCGTCTACTGAAAATAAAAGCTGTGGGGGGAGAAGAACAAGGCAGCAGCTGTTGCGGGACCCACTGTACAGGTGCTTCTACGCCAATGCTCGAAGCCTCCGAGCAAAGATGGGAGAACTTGAACATCTGGCAGCTAGGGATAACATTGATATAATAACCATAACAGAAACCTGGTGGAATGTGGAGAACCAGTGGGACACAGCAATCCCAGGCTATAAACTCTATAGAAGGGATAGAGAGGGGCGGGTTGGAGGAGGAGTGGCCATCTATGTCAAAGAAGGCATAAAATCCAGCAGAATGGAGATTGACAGAGGGTCTGACTCCACCATAGAATCACTGTGGGTTAAACTACCAGGTCCAAAGAGTGATGTGATAGTTGGAGTATTCTATCGTCCACCAGATGAGGGGGACCTTGAAATGAGGAGAGAAATCATGGAGGTGGCTAAGAGGGATAGGATAGTAATCATGGGGGACTTTAATTATCCCCACATTGACTGGGCCAATGCGAGCTCTGGGCAAGAAAGAGAAACTGGGTTTCTCGACTTGCTGAATGACTGTGCCTTAGAGCAACTTGTCATGGAGCCCACCCGAGAACAGGCAACTCTAGATCTAATATTGTGTGATACTCAGGACCTCGTCAGGGATGTGAATGTCATTGAGCCTCTGGGGAACAGTGACCATGCTGCAATTACCTTTGCCATGCATGTCGGAGGAAGAGTGTCAACCAAATCAGACATAAAAACCCTTGATTTTCGAAGGGCAAACTTCCCTCAGATGAGGAAACTAGTTAGAGAGAAACTGAAGGGGAGGGTTAGAAGAATCCAATCTCTTCAGAGTGCATGGAGTCTGTTTAAAACAACAATAATAGAGGCCCAGCACAAGTGCATACCACAAAGAAAGAAGAGCTCATTTAAGTCCAAGAGGATACCGGCATGGTTAACGAGTGGAGTTAGAGAGGCTCTAAAGCACAAGGAGAGGTCCTTCTGTAAATCGAAATCCTCCCCAAATGAGGAAAATAAAAAGGAACACAAACTCTGGCAAAAGAAATGTAAAAAGATGACAAGGGAGGCAAAGAAAGACTTTGAGGAACGAATGGCTAGCAATATAAAGGGTAATAATAAAAGCTTCTTTAAATATGTTAGAAGTAGAAAACCTGCCAGAGAACCAATTGGGCCTCTGGATGGTGAGGGAGGAAAAGGGGGGGTTAAGGAGGACTTGGACATTGCAGAGAAATTGAACGAGTTCTTTGCGTCTGTCTTCACGACAGAGGACCTTGAGCGGATTCCGCTGCCTGAGCCACCCCTCTTGACTAAAGAATTAAATCAAATACAGGTTAAAAGAGAGGAGGTTTTAGGACTAATTGATAAATTGAGGATTAACAAGTCACCGGGCCCAGATGGCATCCACCCAAGGGTTATTAGGGAACTGAGAAATGAAATTGCAGATCTCTTAACGGTTATATGCAACTTGTCTCTTAAAACGGCCACAGTGCCGGAGGACTGGAGGATAGCAGATGTCACACCAATTTTTAAAAAAGGAAGGAGGGGGACCCAGGAAACTACAGGCCAGTTAGCCTTACATCTGTCCCAGGAAGATGGTGGAAGGCCTCATCCAAGAGAAAATCTTAAAACACATAAAAGAACAAACCTTGCTGAGAGAAAATCAGCATGGCTTCTGTAAGGGTAAATCTTGTCTTACAAACCTTTTAGATTTTTTTGAAAAGGTCAACAGGCACGTGGATTTGGGTGAACCGGTGGATATAGTCTATCTGGATTTTCAAAAGGCTTTTGACACAGTCCCTCACCAAAGGCTGCTGAGAAAATTGCATAGTCAGGGGATAAGAGGGCAGGTCCTCTTATGGATTGAGAACTGGTTGAGATCCCGGAAACAAAGAGTAGGTGTCAATGGGAAATTTTCACAATGGAGAGAAGTGAAAAGCGGTGTGCCCCAGGGCTCGGTCCTGGGACCGGTGCTTTTCAATCTGTTCATAAATGACCTGGAGACAGGGATAAACAGTGAGGTGGCCAAGTTTGCAGATGACACAAAACTTTTCCGTGTGGTAAAAACCAGAGAAGATTGTGAAGAGCTCCAGAAGGATCTCTCCAAACTGGGGGAGTGGGCTGAGAAATGGCAAATGCGTTTTAATGTAACCAAATGTAAAGTAATGCATATTGGGGCGAAAAATCCAAACTTCATCTATCAACTCATGGGCTCTGAGTTATCCGTGACGGATCAGGAAAGAGATCTTGGTGTGTTGGTGGACAGCTCCATGAAGGTGTCTCCCCAATGTGTGGCAGCAGTGAAGAAGGCCAATTCCATGCTAGGGATTATCAAAAAGGGGATTGAAAATAAAACAGCCAACATTATAATGCCATTATACAAAACAATAGTAAGGCCCCACCTGGAGTATTGTGTACAATTCTGGTCACCGCATCTCAAGAAAGACATAGTGGAACTGGAAAAGGTGCAGAAGAGAGCGACTAAAATGATTACTGGGCTGGGGCACCTCCCTTTTGAAGAAAGGCTAAAACAATTGGGCCTCTTTAGTCTGGAAAAAAGGCGCTTGAGGGGGGATATGATTGAGACATACAAAATAATGCAGGGTATGAGTAAAGTGAATAGAGGGAAGCTCTTCTCCCTCTCTCAAAATACCAGAACTAGGGGACATACACTCAAATTGAGTGCTGGGAGAGTAAGAACTGACAAAAGAAAATATTTTTTCACCCAGCGCGGATGTGGTGATGGCATCTGGCCTGGATGCCTTCAAAAGGGGATTGGACAGATTCCTGGAGGAAAAGTCCATCACGGGTTACAAACCATGATGGAGATATGTAATCTCTAGGCTTTAAACCAGGGTAGTTCAAGGGCCAGATGCAGGGGAGTGGTATCAGGAGACAGATATCTAGTCTCATGTGCTCCCAAACGCATCTGGTGGGGCCGCTGTGAGATACAGGAAGCTGGACTAGATGGGCCTTTGGCCTGATCCAGCATGGCTCTTCTTATGTTCTTATGTTCTTATGTAAAGGAATGGCATAGAAACTTCAACCGAACCCAAGTAGATGCTGTGTTGCTTGCAAGGATATCCCAAGGATATACAACCATATTTTTTTCACCCAGCACATTATTAGTGTGTGGAACTCCCTGCCACAGGATGTGGTGATAGCATCTGTCCTGGATGCCTTCAAAAGGGGATTGGACACATTCCTGGAAAAGTCCATCACAGGTTACAAACCATGATGGAGATGTGTAATCTCCAGCCTTAAAACCGGGGTACTTCAAGGGCCAGATGCAGGGGAGTGGTATCAGGAGACAGATATCTAGTCTCATGTGTTCCCAGAGGCATTTGAGATACAGGAAGCTGGACTAGATGGGCCTTTGGTCTGATCCAGCATAGCTCTTCTTATGTTCTTATATGAGGTGAGAGGGATGGCTTGTCGATAGGGCCTTTTCAGCAGCTGCCCCCAGGCTATGGAATGCCCTCCTAATTGAGACCCGCCTGGTGCCAACGTTGATATCATTTTCAGCACCAGTTAAAAACCTTCCTGGGTTTGGCCTTTGGTATGATCCAGCATGGCTCTTCTTATGTTCTTATGTTCTTATATGTCCTCTGCTTTGGACAAGTACAGCCAGTCATACTGAAGTATGCCAGGGTGGCAGGGAGGGACCACCAAGCATATGGCCAGTGGTTTGCTTGAGATCCAACAAATCCTACAGCCATATCTGAGCCCCCATTAAATATGACATATCATATATTCCCAAACAGGTGCAGATCCAGGTTTAGAATCCTGCCAAGAAGGACTGCGAACCAACCATCTCAACACATACCTGCCATGGGCTTCACACGCACTTTGTACCCATTTGAGTTTCCTTCCGTTTCTTTCCATTTCATTTGCAACCTGTCTTCTGACAGGACCGTCAACTTCAATCGGTTCGACCCTAAAGGGAAAACATCACCATGCACTTTAAAATTAAGGGCCAATAAGTATGTATTTAGTTCTCTGCTAGTACAGATAGCAGAGCACAAAATGGCACTCTTGGTTCCCATTCTGATTACAACAATGCCAGGCAAAAATCAAACCAAAACAAAATAAAAGACAAAAATATGTGGCACATTAAAGGCTATTATATTTTAATGTAAGCTTTCATGGACACGTCCATTTTTTTCAGACATATAGCAGCAGCAGAAGTGGATGTGTCCACGAAATCTTACATTAAAATATAATAGTCTTTAAGGTGCCGCATGTTTGTGTCTTTTATTTTATTTTATTTTGTTTTGTTTTTTGCCTGGAATTCTTGCACAGACTAACATGGCTACCTCTCACATGATTACAACAAGACTCCTTTAGGTTCAGGATCAGCCAATTCACTTATCCATGGTATGATAATATTAAAAGAAAAATCCGAGAAATATATAATTCTAAAGATGAATTTACCAGGAATAGCCCCAAGAAGGAACCAGAGACTATGCTACGTATAGCGTTAACTAGAGAAATATAGAGTAGGACCCCAGTGATTGCTAGGGATTGGTTCCAAGCCTTCCCGTGGATAATGAAAACCATGGATAAGAGAGAATGCCAAAATGTCCCCAAAACTGCTGTTTTGTGATAGTAAATTGCTTTACAGCTGCTCTTTTGCAAGAGTAGCTTGCTTTACAGCTGCTGTTTGTGACAGTAGCTTGCTTTACGGCTGCTGTTTTATGACAGTAGTTTGCTTTACAGCTGCTCTTTGTAACAGTAGCTTGCTTTGTGACTTCTGAATTATTTATTTATTTTTTCCTCTGCCAGCTGTGGATAACTGAATCAGTGGATATTGAATCAGTGCATACGGGGGTCCTACTGTATTACTATGATGACAATACCAGAACTGGCAACTGTAGGGAGCCCAAGAAAAATGTTATGTACAGCAATCACGATTAAAATAGTGTTTTTCAGACAACTTAGAACCAATCCCCACCACCCCACACCAGATTCAAGGCTTCTACTAGACTGAGCTTTCGGTTGTGCTAAACAAAGAGAGATCTTCAGCTTGTAAGAGAAGTAGCTCAGAGCTTAAATGCTCACATATTCAGGGCCGGTGCTAGGGTTTTTTGCACCCTAGGTGGGGGGCAGGGGGTGGGGCAGGGGTGGGAAGGGTGGTCGTGGGCGGATGGTGGGGCAGCAGCGGGGGGCGGGGTGGCAGATGGCGGGGACAGCGACAGGCACGGGGTTTAGTGTGAAGGGCACGGGGTGGCAACGGGGGCGGGGGGATGGCGATAGGCACGGGGGCGGGGGCAGACAGCGACGGGTGGCTGGTGGGTGGTGGGGGGATGGATGGCGGTGGCCAGTGGTGGGGGAGGCTGTGGGGTGCGGCAGGCTGGCCAGCGCCCTCTCTCCATTTTGGCGCCCTAGGCAACTGCCTAGTTTGCCTTAATGGAAGTGCCGGCCCTGCACATATTGCACAGTAGTCTGCACAATATGTGAGCAGAAGCAAAGTCACATAACGTCAAAGTTTTTCAAAAGTTTGGAATCCTCTAGTTCCCTCAGATGTCTTATTCAATTACAGAAGAACATATGGCTATTCTGAAAAGACAGACAAGCTCAACTTCACACAACAGATGAATATAGATACCCTTGACCTATGTTCGGTATAATGATGGATGCTGCTCAACCAGCTTTTTATCCGAGTTTGGAACCATTTATTCATGGACAACAATTCCCCAAATCCCCAAACTAGCATGGCCACTAGGACCCTTGAGGTTTTTTTGGGGGGGGGGAGGACTTCAAAAAAGTGACTTTTCTGCCTTTTTACTTTTTATATTTATTTATATTTATATATTTATATATTTTTATACCGCCCATCTTCCCGGGGGAACTCCGGGCAGTATACAAAAATCACATAAAACAATTTTAAAAACCCCAACACTGCAACCAATTAAAAATATGCACGAAAAGATGGCAGAACAGAGCAAAACAAAACAAAACAACCCCTAATGGTCGCCAAATACATCTCTGAAAGGCAGGGTTTACGTTAAAGGTGGGCAGGGACTGTGCAAAGCAAGCACAGATTTTTTTTTCAGACCTTCCCAGGAGACCCACACCTGTATTCTGATAAGCCCAGAAGCAGGTTTGGCAAAGAACCAGGTTGGAGGCATCAGATGCCTGCAAGACAGAATCAGTGTCAGGCCAAGAATTCCAACATCATTACACATTTCAGAGAGATAACGGCCACTCCAGAGGTTCTCCTGGCTTCTGTTGGGCAGGGAACTGCAGCTGCAAGCCGCAGACCACCTGTTCCCCAAAGAGTGCACAAACCAAAGGAAGTGTAAGCAATAGCTTCTGACAACCCAACACTCACGAAGAATGGTAGGCAACTAGGTGGGTTGCTAAATGGATGGATGCAGAGCAGAGAGTGGGGGGGGGAGAGAGAGAGAGACAGAGGGGGGGGAGAGAGAGAGATGAGAAGAAGATCATGATCCACTGGACTGGCTCATATTTCACTTGGTCTCTATAGCCCCTCTCTTCTCAGCATATCTGGCATGGACAAAAGTGCCAGGTACGAAAAGGAATGGGGCCAACCCCATATCCACTGATTCATTATCCACTGATTCAGTTATCCACGGTTGTCAGAGGGGAAAAAAATTAAATAATTCAGCAGCCACAAAGCAAGCTGTAAAGCAAGCTATTGTCGCAAACAGCAGCTGTAAAGCAAGCTATTGTCACAAATAGCATCTGTAAAGCAAGCTACTGTCACAAACAGTGGCCATAAAGCAAGCTACCATCTCAGAACAGCAGTCATAAAGCAAGCTACTGTCAGGAAAGATCAGTTTGGGGGTGGGAGATTGTAAACTCCCCAGAGAGTGCTTTAAGTGCCATGTGGTGGTACATAAGCAGCACATGGTGCTTTTGCTTTTTCTTCAAACTGGATTAAAACACAGGGCAAATCCTCCTCTAATTGCATCCATACACTCATATTTTTGGTGCCATCCCTTTGCTTTTGACATCCCCGTCCCCCGCCGCCGCTTTTGACTGAGCTTCCCTGCAACAAAAGTGACTCTCAAAGGGTACTTAACCTGTTTTCAATGCAGATTGAGAGAAACACTCCGGTGTTTTGCCATTCCCTTTTTAAGATTTATTTTTTTCAAAGAAAAAAACAAGGGAATAAGAACTATGTCAACAACCAATAAAGCACGTAACATTGGGAGTTATTTTTTGAGCATTATAAGATGTCAGGACAAAAGCCTTCATTTTCTTACACTGTAACAATCAGAACAATTCATTTTTCTGAGGTAACGTCCCAAGGTCTGTTTTGAGACCAGGAAGAACATAACAGCTAACTCAGCCTCACATCTGTGTGCGCTTTAACCTTTTGGGGAAGGCTTCTCTAGCTTCCTGTCTGAACATTATTTTGTGGAACGAAACAAAGCTGAGATTCAGAGGCTGCCCTGGCCAGAGCAGACAAGGAGGACTTCTCCAGAAGAGCTCCCACAGGGTCCCGGTCTCTCTCCCAGCTGGAGCAAAAGCCAAGACGTACAAAGTGAGGATTCATTTGCTGATCAAACAAGAGCCTGTTTTCATCTCTACAGAGCTCTTGGCCATCACTCAGGGATCCCTAACAGGAAGACTCAAGAATGTTGGCAGCAGAGTCTAAAAAATTGGAGAGGTTATCTGACTCTGCCTGTTACCCGGAAGGCAGAGGAGTTGCAACCCTTTGAATGGCCCTCTGTGGAGTTTCTCTGCTGTGTGGTTGTCGCTTTGCTTTGTGTAGGGCTTGGGAGGACAGAGTGAGAGAGGGACCAGGTGGAATCTAAAATAAAATGAACATCAAGGGCAAAAACGGGAGCGTACTCATGTGGCCAACGGGTAATGTTCTGCTCTAGAGAAATGTCTATTCCTTTTCTACGATGTAGGCCTCACTCAGACTGTGAGAATGCGTCTGGGCTTATCAGTTTTAGGCTAAAGCAGAGCATGGGAAATCTGTAGATGTGTGCTTCCCAGACCTGCACCCCCATCCCCAGCCATCGGGGTCAACTGCACCCTTTAACACGTATGCATGCTTGCACGTGGGCACACATAAGGCTGTAGTTGATGATTACTTGGTCAAAAGTTGTCCTAAAAGGATGTGACAGCATAGGCAACCTGTGTGTGAAAGGACAATAAAAATGAACAATGTGGCACATACTCAATTTTTATGCAATATTCGTTTGTTCGTTCGTTCATTCGTTCATTCGTTCATTTGTTCATTTGTTCATTTGTTCATTTGTTCATACGTTTGTTCCTCCCTCCCTCCCTCCCTCCCTCCCTCCCCAGGAACTTTGCCTTCTCTTCCATATACAGTTCCAAACTTTCTGTGAATCCACCCTGCACTGGGCAGCAGCTGGCATTATGAAAAATCTGAGAAAGAAGACTGCAGGGTTGAGATGGGGAAAGAGTCCTTAATGTTACTTTGACCGATCCTGACAAAGCCTACACAGAAATAGCAGTCTGTGCTAGGGATGGGCACAAAATGGAAAAATAATGTTTCATTTTGTTTCATTTCATGCTGACCCCCATTTTGTTTTGTTTCTTATGATTTTTTTAAACCATACGAAACAAAATTAAACTAAACAAAATGGCTCCCCTGGGTCCTAGAGGCACTAGATTTGGTGCCCGGGACTCCAGGAGCCACTTTTAAAGGGATCCTGCTGAGCTTTTATCGGCTGGACCACTATAATTCTGGCCAAGTCAGCGCCACGGGGATCCCCTGATGCTGACTGGGCCAGGTTTAAAGGGCTCCAGCCATTGACAGCACAGCAGGAGCCCTCAGAAATGGTGGGGAGGGCAGAGCAAACTGCCAACCCGGTAACTCAACCCTTTTCTGAGGGCTTCCACCAAGCTGCCAATGGTTGGAGCCCTTTAAACCTGGCCCAGTCTGCACCAGGGGGTCCCCTTGTTACTGACTGGGCCATATTGAAAAGGTTCCAGCCATTGACAGCTCAGCAGGAGCTCTCTGAAAACAGTTTGGTAAGCAGTTCCGCGGGGTCGCGCTCCTTACCCAACTGTTTTCTGAGGGCTCCTGCCGAGCTATTGTCAATGGCTGGACCCCTTTAAACCTGCCCCCCCAAGAAAATGATGGAACAAAATGGTTTGTTTCAATGGAAAAACAACTGTTTTGTTTCATCTATAACAAAATGCTGCTTCCTCATTTTGTTTTGTTTCATTTTGTTTCGTTACATTTTGTTTTTTGTTTCCTGCCCATCCCTAGTCTGTGTGTATTGACACACATACACGGGAGGAAGGGGAAGACAGAAAAAGGGGAAGATTCAGCGTAGCTACCTAAATGAAACAAACCACAACAAAATTCTAAAGCACAGCACAGTTCAATAAGTGATACGGAGCCCTCTCTTTGCCATGTCCGAATGCAAAACAGGCAGCTGGAGAACAAAAAGAATCCACTTGGGTCAGTTTCAACCATTCCCAAGGGTCATTGTCTGGACTTGGGCCTTCACTGGGGGCTTTAGCTGTTGGTCTCCTTCTGCAGTGGTACTTCCTTAGAACATAAGAACATAAGAACATAAGAAGAGCCATGCTGGATCAGTCCAAAGGCCCATCTAGTCCAGCTTCCTGTATCTCACAGCGGCCCCACCAGATGTGTTTGGGAGTGCATGAGACTAGATATCTGTCTCATGATACCACTCTCCTGCATCTGGTCCTCGAAGTACCCTGGTTTAAAGCCTGTTGCAACATAAAGCCTGTTGCAACATAAAGCAGTCAAAAGGCCTTTTTGCTCAAATCCAAGCATTTAAAAACTCCTAAATGGGACAGCCGGTGCCCTAAGTGACACAGCTGGGAGCTTCTTGAACCACCTTGTACTTGACTAGAGGAATTTTCATCCTCCTAATGTTTTAGACATTATTTTACCCAACAAGCACGACCAGTGGTAAAGGGTTATGAGAGTGGCAGTCTCTATCAGACTACTGGCCAGAGTCCCTATTAACCACCAAGAGTCCCTGTTTGGGAAATCAGGCAGTCTAAAAATGCAATAAATAAATAAATAAATAAATAAATAAATAAATAAATAAATAAATAAATTGTCCAGAATATTTGCAGCGGTAGCCCAAAGAAACTAGGAAGGGAACAATGAAGGAACTAGAAAATATAATCAAGTGTAAAGATGTGTTATTGGAGGCCAAGTCCAAGTTCATCTACACTCATCTTTCCAATCAACATGTATGAGTGTGATAGCTGAAGAGTTAAGAAAGTGGACAGGAAATAATAACAATAATTTGCCTAGGATGTGGTGCTGGAATAGAGCTTTGTGATTATCCAAGATTGTCAGAAAGAAAAACAGTAGGGTGTCCTACTTTGGGCACATTGTGAGAAGACTGGATTCCGTGGAGGAGACAATAATCCTGAGAAAGGTGGAAGGCAGGAGGGAAAGAGGAAGGCCAAAGACAAATGAATTGACTCCCTAAAGCAGTGGTGACCAAACTTCGGCCCTCCAGATGTTTTGGACCACAACTCCCACAATCCTTGTCATTGACAACACAGGCTTGGAATTCTGGGAGTTGTGGTCCAAAACATCAGGAGGGCCAAGGTCTGGCCACCACTGCCCTACAGGAAGCCACAGGCATGAGTCTACAAGACCTAAGGAGGGTGGATGAGGACTAGACATTTGGAAGAGCATTTGTTCATGTGGTCTCCATGAATCAGAGGTAACCTGACAGCATGTGACGATGACAACAACAACAACAACAACAACAACAACAACAGACCAAGTGTTTCTTCCTTGTGCTTCAAAACAAATGAGTAATATAAATGGGAAGAACACAAAAGAGTCCTTATTGACTTCTTGGCAGACACATTGACATAACTAGTATAACAGGGACCATTCAGATCATAACATGTTACACATTAGAGATGGGCATGAAATGAACAATTTTTCGTTTCCGTTTTCATTTTTTCATTTCGTTACGTAACAAAACGACAAACGAATTTTGTCTCTAAAATGAAACTAAACGAACAGAAACACCGGAAATTTTGTCGTGCGTTTCGTTTCCGTTACTGCAATATGAGTAAATTGCTTAAAATGCTTTTAAAAATCACAAAAAATTGAAATAAATGGTAACAAAATGGTAACGAAATGAACGAAAACGAAAATGAATTTTTTGCAAAAATTCGCGAAAAACGGAAACGAACTGAAACGGACCCTCCAAACGACAAATGACAAACGAAATGCCGTTTTTTTTATTCGTGCCCATCTCTATTACACATGATGCCGGAGAGGCTGGGTTTTTATCTTACCTTGACCACACACCTGTAACATGATGTGCGTTGCAAGCATTATGCAGGAAATCCAGACACAACCATGTGCCAGAAGGAGGACCTGTGTACATACCAAGAACAAAATAATGAAATACAGTTGCCGGAGCAAATGCCCTCAACCACAGTTTAGAATTTCCAGCTTGAGTCGTTTTTTAAAAGCTTGCTGCTTATACACTGCACCATAGCACATAAATCACTTGCTGGGCAGTTTACAAGTTAATTATTCACTTATACATTGTTCCCCCATCCCACCCCCGCAAGCTGGATGCTCATTTTACTAACCTCAGAAGGATGGAAGGCCGAGCCAACCTTGAGCCAGCTACCTGGGACTGAACCCCAGGTTGGGAGCATAGTTATAGCTGCAGTACAGCAATTTAACCACTAAACCACAAAAACCAATCAAACAAAAACCAACAAACCAAACTTGGATTGCCGGCATGTTGACCTTGGTGCTAGATGTTGATCTAGCTGTTGTGGGGTTTGGGGGCTGTTAGGAAGTTCTGGAACTTGTCAAAACAGTTTGGAAAACCCACAACAGCCATCAGATCCTGGCTGAGAAAGCCTTCGAGAAAACTTAAGGATGGCTTGGTATCTGGTTGGAAAGGCAGATGTTGGGAGGATGATCCTCCACTATGCTCCTTTGACAAGAGCTGGACTCAGTGAATCATAGGGTCCCTTTCATCTGCGCAGGTCTAAGATGATTGTGATGATGATCATGACAATGATCCCCTGAAGGCTGCATCATGAAACACTGGCCACTTCTAGAAAGGGGTCATCATCATTACAAGTAGAGATGGGCACAAACTACTGGTACAGCAATTCATGCTGGTTCGTTTATGAGCTGTACAGATGTTCACTCCTTCCCGTCATGCCTCCTCCAGGAAAGGCTCATTAAAGGCAGCACCCTGCCTCCCCTGCCCTGCCTCCTTTGAACCATGCCTCTTGGGAGGACACCCACTGGAGAAGTCAAGGCTGGGAAGGGCCAAACACCTGTTCATTTGATGAACAAACCAGTGCAAACTGTCAGGCCTGCTGTTTGCACCCATCCCTACTTATAAGCTTGCAAGCAGGTTAGTTTTTATCACCAGGCAGTCAAAAGCATGGGGCTTCTACTTTATTCCACAGTAGGTCCATTTGCATCAGTGCAGATGCTGTGATAGCTTGAACTGAAGCAGAAAAGTGTGTGCTTCAGTTGGCGTGTGTGTGTGTGTGTGTGTGTGTGTGTGTGTGTGTGTGTGTGTGTGTGTGTGTGTGTGTGTGTGTGTGTGTGTGTGTGTGTGTGTGTGTGTGTGTGTGTGTGAAGATCCAGTTCAGGAGAGCTGGATCTGTGCAAATAATGCCATTTCTTTCTTCCATTATAAACAGCTTAGTACCTGCACTGCTGCAATGGCACCAGAGATGGGCACGACCAGAAAAAATGTCGTTTTGAGTTGTCGTTTGTCGGGACGGGTCCGTTTCGGGTCGTTTCTGTTTGTTGCAGAAATTTTCAAAAATTTGTCGTTTCCGTTTGTCGTTTGTGTTTGGGTTGGGGTAAGTGGGCTCTGGGAGGCACCTCTCTGGGTGCCTCTGACGTCTGACCCACTAAGAAGGGAAGGGAAGCGTTTCGCGTAGCCGCTGCGTACCATACATTATATTATGTTAGGGTTGGGGGGTAAGTGGCAGAGGCACCTCTCTGGGTGCCTCTGACTCACTAAGAAGGAAAGCATACTGGCGTACAGGTTAGGGGTAGGGGTAGTGGGCTCTGGCTGGGAGGCACCTCTCTGGGTGCCTCTACTCTGACCCACTAAGAAGGGAAGCATACTTGCGTACGGATCTGGGTTAGGGTTGGGGTTAGGGTAAGGGCTAGGCTTAGGGTTACGGTTAAGGTTAGGGTGGGTTAGTGGGCTGCACCTCTGGATGCCTCTGACCCACTAAGAAGGACAGTGTACTGGCGTATGGGTTAGGGTTAGGGTTAGGGTTAGTGTTAGTGTTAGGGTTAGTGGGCTTTTTATGCCCTCTGGCACATCCAGAAGTCTCAGTCAAAACCTGGCCATGCGATTGGTGGAATGGGTCCAACAATTTGCATGGTCCCATCCCATGGCCAGCCCATCATTGCGCAGGTGTAAAAAAATAAAAATAAAAATAAAAATAAAAATAAAAATAAAATCAATTGAGATGTTTTATTGCAAGAAAAACCCACTGCTGCTACTATAAAAATCAGGCATTTAAAATACCTTATTTTCAAATGTTTCTGTGGTGCTTTGGTCGGTTTTTGGACCACGATTTAAAAATAAATATTGTGGTCGCCATTTTGGATCCCCCCGACTGCATGGCAAATGGAGACGACGAGGATGGCCCCCCCAGCCTGGTACCAGCAGCCCAGGACAGGAGAGGGGTGGAGGCCGGGGACCCCCCCCCAGAAACCACCCCTTTCTGGTAGGTGCCCTCACTGAGGCAGGCATATTTTCACCTGCTTTTATGGCTGGGAATCGGGTTTTTTATTTTTAAAACTTTTTTCTGTGCTGCTTGGCATCGCACGATTGCCACAATGCCATGAACGACAATGAAAAATCAGACCCAATTTATCTTTATTGGGTCGGGTTCGAGCTGGAGCGGAGTAATTCTCGTTACCGTTACCCGTTACGTAATGATAACGATAACCGAAAATGGAAACGAGAATTTCACCTCTCCGTGCCCATGTCTAAATGGCACACAGGAAAGAAAGAAAGAAAGAAAGAAAGAAAGAAAGAAAGAAAGAAAGAAAGAAAGAAAGAAAGAAAGAAAGGGGGAAATTACCACTGGCCTTGTTTATAGCTTATCAAAGCAATTCTGTAACTGTCCCTATTGCAGATGAGATATGTTAACAAACTGCAAACAAGGCTGTATGGCCAATTGGCTCCTTTGCCTTTGTGGTCAGTTAATTAAAGCAGGCCTCTGGGAAACCTAATTCTGCCATGTGCAACTTCACCATGGATGAATTTGTGTTTCTCTTGCTGTGCAGTCACACACTTGTAACTAAACAGGTTTATGGGAGACCTCACAATTAGGACTCAGTGTATGGGGTATGATTCACTAGGTCATAATTAGTGTAACTTAACATCCCTGTTTCATTCTTTCTTTTTGAGAGTGCATTCTCTACTGCCAGGTGGCCTTTCCACCACTGTTAGGGCAGTGGCTGTGTGAAGAGGTGAAATCCTGCTCTCTGCCACATAACTGAAATTACTGGAGCTCCAATTCCCTCCACCATGCCTCCTCTGGCACAGGCGTAGCTAGGGCTTCCAGAGCCCGGGGCAAAAGTCCATTGTTGTGGCCTCCCCCCGGTCAACACACAGGAGAGCAAGCCCCCACCCTACCGCCACTCCCCCTTGCCTGCCCAAGCTACCTGGAGGGCATCCCCTCCTACTGCGGTGCCAGCCCACCCCACCACCACCTCAGACAGAGCAGGACATGGTGGCGGCGCCCCCCACCGGCAAACAGGCCACCAGGCTGAGTGAGGCCGCCCCACCAAGCCCCCCCCCTCCGGGCAGCTCCAAGCCTAGGCAGTTCACTCTGCCTCCAGACAGAGCAGAGGCAGCCCCGGCCGGCGTGTCCCCTGCTCCCCCTCCATGGCCTGGCACAACAACAGCAGTGCCCACGGTGCCCTCAGGGTCATTCACATGCCACCAGGAGATCGGGGCGCCAAGCCAGGGAGGTGAGGCCAAATGCGGCGGCAGTGGCAAAAGGCGGCCCAGGCACACCAGGTGCATCAGTGCCTTTACTTTGGACTAATTGGAGATGGTGGTGGTGGCATCAGGGGGGCAGTAGGTGATTTAGCACCCGCTAATTGCTGCACCCAGGGTGCCCCACCCCCCAGGGTGCCCTCCCCACACCACGCCCCTGTCCTCTAGGCCTTAAGTGTTTGCATCCCCCCCATTCACAGACACCAGAGGCTTCAAAGGGGCCCAGAAATGTGCAATTACTTCCATGGATCCAGGCAAGTATGAAAGTGGAGCATAACATAAGGGACACATGGCAGGGTGGGGGCCTATCTGTGTGCCCCAATTTGGGCAAAGACCAAACTGAAGGGCCATGGCACATGACTCCCACAGTGACTAACCAAATCTCTATGGGGAGCCTGCCACCTTGACTTCCCTGGCCTCTGACTGACATGCCGACGCATGAGACGATGCATTGTCAACCCAATGCATGGTCAAGAATGGCCTTAATCTCCATAAATGTGCTCAGTAGAGATAGGCACGAAATGAACAATTTTTCGTTTCCGTTTTTGTTTTTTGTTTCGTTACGTAACGAAACAACAAATGAATTTTGTTTCTAAAATGAAACGAAATGAACAGAAACACCAGAAATTTTGTTGTCCGTTTCGTTTTCGTTACGGCAATACATTGAACTGCTTTAAATGCTTAAAAAAATCACAAAAAATTGAAATAAATGGTAACAAAACGGTAACAAAACGAACGAAAACAAAAATGAATTTTTGCAAAAATTCGGGGAAATGGAAACGAACCAAAATGGACCCCCTAAATGACAACCGACAAATGAAACACCATTTTTTTATTCATGCCCATCTCTAGTGCTCAGTCCCTTTTCCAACTTGCCCAAGCTGGTTGCCATCATGACATCTTGTGGCAGTGAATTCCACAGGTTCACTCTATCCCAAGGTAAGATGTGCTCCGTTTTTTCAAGTGTTGCTACCAAGTTCCATTTGGATGGCCCACTGGTTAGTTTTAGAGAACAGGGGGAAGGCTTTTATTCTGTCCACTGTACCCAAATTATTTGTTATTTATTGTTTATTATTCATATTTATAGACCACCCAACTTTCCCAAGGGAACTGTGGGTGATGATCAACATGGTAAACAGCATATGAAAAGAGACATATTAAAATATGCATATGCAAATTAGCCAGGTCAAAACTAGGCAAAGATGCAAAAAGTGCACAATGGCAGCAAACCACAAAAAGGCAACAAACAGACTAATAAACAAAGCAACCTCAGTGATCGCCAAAGGCGGCCCTAAATAACCCTAAAGAACTATAGTAATTTCTTAACATAAGAACATAAGAAGAGCCATGCTGGATCAGGCCAAAGGCCCACCTAGCCCAGCTTCCTGTATCTCACAGTGGCCCCACCAGATGCGTCTGGGAGTGCATGAGACTAGATCTCTGTCTCCTGATACCACTCCCCTGCATCTGGCCCTTGAAGTACCCTGGTTTAAAGCTTGGAGATTACACATCTCCATCATGGTTTGTAACCTGTGATGGGCTTTTCCTCCAGGAATCTGCCCAATCCCCTTTTGAAGGCATCCAGGCCAGATGGCATCACCACATCCTATGGCAGGGAGTTCCACAGACTAAAACACACTAGGTAAAAAAAAATATTTTGTCTGTTCTCACTCTCCCAACCCTCAGTTTGAGTGTATGTCCCCTAGTTCTGGTATTCTGTGAGAGGGAGAAGAGCGTCCCTCTATCCACTTTACTCATGCCTTGCATTATTTTCTATGCCTCAATCATATCCCCCCTCAAGTGCCTTTTGTCCAGACTAAAGAGCCCCAAATATTTTAGCCTTTCCTCATAAGGGAAGTCCCCCAGCCCAGTAATCATTTTAGCCGCTCTCTTCTTTACCTTTTCTAGTTGCACTATGTATTTCTTGAGATGCGGTGACCAGAATTGTATACAATACTCCAGGTGTGGCCTTACTTTCCTTAACATCCCCTTGCATAAGGTCCAAATAAACGCAGCCTCCTGTGCAAACAGTAAGAAAATTTCTGCCCATTTGTCTTTAAGGTACCTTACAGTTCTTAGCTGAATCTAGGCTTCCCTTTGACACCAAGAGCAATTTTCTTCCCTAGGCAAATATTAGGTGCTGATATAACCGCAGCAGATTAAAATCACAAGAAAGACAAAGAGTTACATCCCTCTTCGTTTACCATATTGTTCCATTCAGGACCCCCACCTTAAAAGAGCCACCACCACCCCACACATAAAACAGAAGTGCGCTCAACCGTCTGACCTCCAGAAGTTAACTAACCTTCATGGTTACTAGCAAGTTATTTTTGTTTAAAACAATTTACATGTGTTTGGGACCGGAGAACATTTGCATTTGCTGCTAGTCAAAACCGATCAATAAAATTAACTGTATGAGGTAAGAATAAGACAACCACCCTTTGCATCTTATTGTCTCTCCCAAAAGCTCCAAACATTTTACCTCAGCCTGTACAACAGCCCTGTCAAGTTGACTAAGGAGGCTTATTTGGGAGCCAAAAAAATGTTTATAACTTTACAACATGCTCCCTGTACTAGTACGAGAGCTGGGTCAGTATAAGACTCATGCCTGGCTTCCACTAGTGGAGCAGAAGCTCAGCTCAAGACTACAAAACATATATTGGGAGACCTCCTTACATATTTCAAAAGAAATGCAAACCAGGAACGAATGCAAATGAAGAATCACAAACCTTGAGTCTTGCCATGGTTCTTCCCTGAGTCGTCTGGGACGGTCTGAAGGATCCAAGTACATACTTGATATCTGAAGAAAGAAATCAGCAGCTTCTCTGCTGCCTTTGAGATTTTTTTTCCTTTTCCTTCTTTCTAACTTTTTTTTTTTGGGGGGTGGGAGATTTCTTACCCAGACATCAGTCCCACAGAGTGAAACTCAATAAGTGGGAGGGAGTCTTACCCTTTTTATTAATTTTAATCATCTGACTCTCTCCCCCTCCCCACAAGTCTTCAGCCTATATGACAAGAATGGAAAAGGATTACAGTCGATATCCTTGTAATGTCCTTAGCAAAAAAAAAATGTGTCCTCTCGTTGATGTTACTGTAATTTAATTTTTGACAGGAATGCTCTTTACAGACAGTATAAAAATCAGTGATGAGAACTCAACTCATGGGACTTATTTTCAAGTCAGACTTAAGTTCCACCAGTGACACGACTCAGACTCACTTTGTTTTTTTTTTATGACTTGAACTTGATTTGTGGCTCAGAACCCCCTCCCTTCTTTATCAAGGAAAAGGCTTGATTTTAATAGGGACTTGGAACTTGGTACCAATGACTTGGACTTGGACTTGGACCCAAATACTTGCCAACATATTTGTGTGACATTTGTCCTGTATCAATTTCATGACTCCCAGCTTGCACAGATATAGGATGGGAGACACACCAGGCTGGAGAATAGTACCTGTGAAAGTGTTCTCAGAGTCTGGATGGACTGCATATTAAACATGAGTCAGCAGTGTGATGCGGCAGCCCGGAAAGCCAATGCAGTTCTTGGTTGCATCAACAGAAGCATAGTGACTAGATCAAGGGATGTGACTAGATCAAGGGAAGTGATAGTACCACTCTATTCTGCTCTGGTCAGACCCCACCTGGACTACTGTGTCCAGTTCTGTGAGCCTCAATTTAAAAAGGATGTTGACAACCTCAAGCGGGTGCAGAGGAGGGCGACCAGGATGATTGAGGGTCTGGAGGAAATGTCTTATGAGGAGCAGCTTAAGGAGCTGGGAATGTTTAGCCTTTCAAAAAGAAGGCTGAGGGGGGATATGATAGCTATGCTTAAATATCTGAAAGGGTGTCATATTGAAGAGCGAACAGGTTTGTTTTCCATGGCTTCAGAAATAGGACCTGGGGCAATGATTTCAAACTACAGGAAAATAATATATCTGAATATTAGGAAGAATAATATCTGAATATTAGGAAGAACTTCATGACAGTTAAGACAGAAGAGTGGGAGCTATCTGATGACAGTGGTTCTCAACCTTCCTAATGCCACAACCCTTTAATACAGTTCCTAATTTCGTGGTGACCTCCTTGCCCTGCTTGGAAGAGGCCACAAACCCCCTTTGGCAGCCACTGCCCCAGGTGCCATAGAGAACTTCCCTCTACAAGCACCCTCAGCCAGTCACAGCCTCCGGTGCCATTGACTGACATCCCCTCCAACCTATCCAACCTATCAAGCTGTAACTCAGTCCTCCCCCCTCCCTTTCCTAGTTGAGGGCCTGCTGCTGAAAATATCCTGACTCATGTACCCTCCACTTGAGCTTCTTGGGGTTAGTGAGCTGTTTAACATAATTTCCCCTAAAGATAATTATGAGCTAATTAATGAAGGACATTTTTTCCAGCTGTCCTGACCCTGAAGGGTTTTGTTGGTAGAAAAAAGCACCCTGAATTGTACCCAAATGGAATAATGGAATCATAGAATCATAGAGTTGGAAGAGACCTCAAGGGTCATCCAGTCCAACCCCCTGCCATGCAGGAACCCCATCACAGTATTTCCAACAGATGACCATCCAGGCTCTGCTTAAAAACCTCCAAAGAAGGAGACTCCACCACCCTCAGTGGCAGCATATCCCCCCCCCACACACACACACCTTGTCACCACTACTGGAACTCCTGGAACTCCAGCAGCTACTGCGGGCCAGGATTGGGGGGGGGGACCCCACATAGGGGACTTTAAAAGAATGTTGACCCAGCCCCTGGGACCACGTGGTTGGTGCTAAAAATAAGGGGGGAAATAATAAAAATAAAAAAGCGCTGATCCAGTGCAGGTAAGACAAACTGGTTCAGTTCGGTTTGGGTTTGTACAATTTAATTTGTATGAACCCAAACTGAACTGAACCGAGGGTGGGCCTGAAACAGAACCAACAGAGCCATTGGTTTTTTGTTTCGTGCCCACTTCTATTTTCAACCCCTTTATCATCCTTGTTGTCCTCCTCGGGGCATATTCCAACTTCTTGATCTTCTGAAGCTATAGTGCACCAAAACAGGACACAGTATTTCAACTGAAGTCTGACCAAGATCAGATCCAAGTCCTGTCTAGTCTGACATCTGTTCACTCAGAGCCCAACTGGATAAGCAGGGAAAGCCCACAATCTAGATTTGTGCTGCGATTACACCTTCCATCTTCTGCTTTCCAGGAATTTATCAACAAAGGCATGACTCCTCTGATAGCAGAGTTGATCATAGCCATCCTAGCTAGCTGCCACAGATGATCCTAGCCTTGATACTTTATGTTGCTTTTTATGGGCAATCTCCAGTTTTATAGTATAAGATTTTTTTGCATTCCCATGTTTATTTCTTTAATAATGTAGATATATGCATCTAGTTTTATTGTAAAGTTTATTTTATGGTGCTGGAACCACAAAGGCTTGGGAGGCAGGGGTATGATTTGTAAATCTGTTGTATAAATGAATATTTTCTTTCACATATAAAACTGTTGTTGTTGTTTCAACTTCTATACTGCCCAATTAGTGTGGACGCTATCTGGGTAATTCACAGCACATTGAGACATAAATTACAAATCATTCAACATAAACCACAATATACTGTACAGTAAAAATCTGGTCACTAGCTTTAAATGATAAAATCTGCTTTTATGTGAACATCTTGAATTGGACACTGTCACAATCTTGGGTACTTATGCTGCCACCTTTTTAAAATTACTTCTGTTACTAAAGCATTGGTTTATATTTGTAATACATAAAAGTGTATTGTAACAACAAATTAAAATACATTTAACAATTACTTTGCATTTAGTTGACTAAATGTAAAATTATTTTGCATTTAGTTTGTGAGTGTGTGTGTGTGTGTGTGTGTGTGTGTGTGTGTGTGTGTGTGTGTGTGTACACCAGCTCTGCCCACAAACCATCCTACTGGTTAAACAAAATAACAGCATAAACATGTATTTTGCTACAGACACCAAAGCTAGGGGTGAGCCAGTAAAGTGTATTTTTAATTGATACAATATAGACTGTGGGTTCTCTTATGGCAATTTTAGTGTAATGATTTTAGTGTAAGGTTTTATTACAGTCACCACCCCCGCCATTTCGCAGTTCAGGTACTGTGGTCCCACTATATCGTGGGATTGCAGTACCTGCCCTAGCTCAAACTGATTAGCACTGGGGTGGGGGAGAAAAACCTTTATTTCCCCACCCCAGTGCCAATGAACTGGAGCCCAGGGTGTGGAGAAGAAGGGGAAGGTTTAAAAGCCCAGGCTTTTAAAACCTTCCCCCCTTCTCCAAGCCCCAGATCCGATCCCCCCATCGCTGCTGGCCTGCACAGGGGACATCGCATCACCCCACGCCACCCACCACCCACTCCTCCAAGAAGCCTTGGGACCGCACTGGCTGGCTTTGGGGATGATTGCATCGCCCCACACCACCCCCTCGCTCCTCCGAGAAGCCTCAGGCCATGCGGGCGGGCGGTGGGGGGTGATCGCATCGCCCATGCCGCCACCCCACGCTCCTCCGGGAAGCCTCAGGCCGCACGGGGGGCGATCACACTGCCCTCTCAATCTCCATTGAAATGCATTGGCTCAATGCATTTCAATTGAGAAATTTTTCCCCATTGGGATGCATTGAGCCAATGTATTCCAATGGAAAAATTTTTCTCCATTGAAATGCATTGAGCCAATGCATTTCAATGGAGACGGCCCCGGATGAGAAGTCTTGGGGTGCAGGTGGGTGGCAGTGGGAGGTCAGATCCCGCAATGCCACTGGCGCGTGCCACCCCAATACTTCTTGGACCGGTGTGCGCTGGCAATGGCAGGGGAATCTGATTGCCCACTGCCCCCAGGCCCCACATAACCTGCATCCGCATATCGCGTCTTTTCAGTCATTGCAGGTCGGGTGGGTCCCTAACCCCTGCGAGAGGTGGGGGTTACTGTATTGTTTTAATTATTTATTGATATTTGGTGTTTTAACTGTTTTAATTATTTGATTGTAAGCTGCCCAGAGGCCTTTGGATAGTGGGTGGCATATAAGTTATAAAAATAAAATAAACAAAATAAAATAAATGGATAAGAATGTTTGCATTTCTTATCCAGGTCAGGGTGCAGCTTAGCCATGTTAAACTGCATCAGTTTCATCTATGACAGCCTGAAGATATGGACAAGGCATTCTCAGGCCATACTAGAGAAAGCTGGGTCTAATAATACCCCAAGCTGTGGACCCACTCCTTCAAGGGGAATATTAACCCCACTGGGGCTTGGTAGATATGCCTGCCTAGAGATTTGCTCACAAAAAGAGCAAAAAACCCACTGCCTAATACTTCCCCCATTTTCAGGTAAGTGAAATAACACATTCTGTGCTGTAATCCCTCAAAAGGGTTCTTTGTGCATTGCAGACGCGAACATTACCTGCCCGTGCTGTTGAGATTGGATGATATAATGCAAAAGAGAATGATTCCACACATTGCATCTAATGTGCTTCTTTCTGAACTCTCAAGAAATGATTGCATTTATTGATTTCAATGTCTACCACATCCATCCATGAAACTGGTACCTAATCATACAAAAATAGGTCATCTCAGTAAAACCAACATCAGATTAAAAACAGCTCTATTGGACAACAGTGTCTTAAAGGAGCAGTCTGTCTTAACTACCCCAAGCTACTTGGCCATTTGTTCTACAATGTGGGCACTCGCATCTGGAAAGGTCTTACTTCTGATCATGGTGAACCCTGTTATTAGGCAGAATGAAGGAACTGCCCCAGGCAGCAGGGGATGAGACCAGCAGTGGCAGGCAGTCCACCAGCCATTCCTTCTGGCCATTTTGCTATTTTGGCTGATAAAGTTGTATGTATCACACTGCAGGACTTCCACTCCCTAGATAGGCCTGTTACTTTGTCTTTGATGTGTACCTGCTAGGGATGGTCACGGAATGGAAAAATAGAATTTTGTTTAATTTTGTTTCATTTTGTTTCTACTAGTGTTTCATTTTGTTTTGTTTTTAAACAATTTTTTGTAATAAATTGTAACAAAATGAAACAATAATGAAACAATTCATTACTCTATAAAGTGGCTCCCCTCGGTTCCACAGGCACCAAAATTGGTGGGTAGCTTTTTACAAGTGAGCCATTTTACAGAGTAATGAAATGTTTCATTTTCAAAGGGAAAAAGAAGTGTTTTGTTTGGGTTCATAACAAAACACTATTTCCCATTTTGTTTCATTTTGTAATGCTTCAAAAGGTTACAGAGCACCTGCTATATCACCCACAATATGGATATGGAAGGACAGGTCACTTGGTCATCCTCAAGCCAGATGATCAGGTATGGGCCGTTTTGAAATTTCAGAAGCAGTTTGGATGGAACTGAATCACCCAACAAAATGGAAGCCAATAATAGGGTTATATACTTTTAACAGGGTTATGGGCCCAGAGTGTTAAAAGTGGAAATATGTGATCTTTTGGTTTTAGGATTACTATAATCCAATTTGGACATTGGAATGATGAAAGCAGGCATAGTTATGGGAAGAAAATTGGCTGAATTTTCATTCTTAGTAGAGGGTTCGTGTTAGGAATTCTGCAACTGAAGCAAGAAAACACATCTCGAGTGTGATAGTGAGATGTCCAACATTCCCCTACTCATGTCTTGTGGAATTTGCACTAAACGCCTTTAGCATCCTATCCCTTTGGGAAGCACAGTAGGATGTGGTGGTTGTGGTGGAGGATACATAAAAAAGAAGGAAACATTTTAAAAAAATGTTACACCCCACACAGGGCTGATCTATCCAAGGAAGGATATAGATCACATATCAGAAGAATCTGTGGAGAGTTACTATGTCCAGAGGGAACTTCATATTCATGCTGAGGACCTCCATTTACAAAGTTCTCAAGACTAAAGACATTGGATCCATATTCTCAGATGGTCTCATGGTAGAGTTGGAAATGATCTGATGCTTGACCTCAGGTTAATGGAGGAAACCCATAACAGATAACCATTCATCCTCTACCTGAAAAAATCTGGAAAAGGAAAGTCCATCACTTTCCGAGGCAGTTTGTCCTACTACTGGACAGATCTTGTCATCAAGAAGTTATTCCCATGTAATTTCAATATATTGGCTTGAATCTTGTCTTTTTTGGAGAAACAGAAAGAATATATGTGCCATCTTCATGGCAAAAGCAAAGCAAAAAAAGCAAAGTGGTCTGCTTATATACTGCTCCATACCACTTCCAGTAGTCTCTGGGCAATTTACAGTTTTTTAATTACAGTATGCAGGCTACACATTGCCCCTCCTCCAGCAAGCTGGGTACTCATTTTACTGACCTCAGAAGGATGGATGGCTGAGTCAACCATGAGCCTGCTACCTGGGATTGAACCCCAGGTTGTGAACACAGTTTTAGCTGCAGGACAGGCATTTAACCACTGAGCCATGAGGCAGTCCTTCAGTTTTGCAAAGATGAGTATCACACCACCTCTCAAACCTCAGCAGGCTGAATGTACCCAACTCCCTGAAGTGGCCCTTATATAGTTTAAGGAGCCACAGCCAGGTCTGACTAAACGGGGGTGGGGTGGGGGAGAGATATTTGGCTCACAGTGATGTGCAGTTTTTAGAATTGTGTATCCATGGGGTGAAATCTCAAGAAGTAGGAATTATGGGTTTGAGGAGAAAAATGTCTCCTTTCCGAAACAATTTTTGATGTCCAGCCATCACATAATTTTCAGGAGTCCAAAGAAGACATGTATCTGCAAAGGGTATCAGAAGCAGAAGCTGCCTTAAGGTGCTAAATAAGGTGCTAATTGGCAGCTTCCATTTCTCTCTCTCTCTCTCTCTCTCTCTCTCTCTCTCTCTCTCTCTCTCTCTCTCTCTCTCTCTTCTCTCTCTCTCTTTTGCTCTCTTTATTTTCAATTTCCTAAGTACCACTCTGACTTGAGTTGTTTTTTTAAAGAAACTATTTGGAAATAAATGATGCTCAGTTGAAGGGAACTGACAGCATTCATTTACATCAGATCATGTAATCTCACTGGGCAGAATGTGGACAGAAGAGATATGAGCCAAACTTGAACACGTTTAACCACCCCTGGCAACTGAACAACAACAAAAGATAGTCCCACACTTGAGATAATTCAACCATAGACTTCCCCCACATTGAGCTGTGTGTTGTGTAGCCTCTGGGTTTTAATTCAATTTCATCTGATGCAAATGGCAGGGTAAATGGCCAAGAGAGTCTCTACACCAGTTAAAGCAGACAGAACTAAACTAGGGAAACCAACAGTGTGATTCAACCATCTGCTTCCACTCGGGTTCTTCCTTCAGTATCCAAGATGACCTACAAATCTCCCCTTTCTGTGCTTTACCTACCTGCCAAATTGCTATGTATTCCTTAATATGAGTGTGAAGTGGAACTAATTTATTAAAGCCCTGCTCTGAACTCTTCACCTAATTAACTTTAATTGCTTCCATTAGGTGTTGCAATGCCTTCAGGGCTTCAAGGGGAGTAGGGTTCCTCCACACTGAATGAGCTCGGTCAGGATAGCATTGTTTTGATGCACTCTGGGGTTGACTTACATCTGCCTCTGACTCAAGCACCAACAAGTCCCAAATGGATTGCTTTGAACCGCTTATAACAAGAAGCGCTATGGGTAATCATAATCAGATTTCTTGGCAGAGAGGTGTCTCAGTCTCACGGAAATGAGAAGCACTGATATCTTTACTATTAAAAATGAGAGCAATGCCTTATTCCTGTTGGAAAGTATCTGTATGTATTCACTGTGTGTGTGGGGGGGGTACAAAATAATTAAGTGTTATGATACCAAAATACCATACAAGAGAGGAATCAACAGGTTTGGTCATGCTGGCTGGCTGAGGGACTAAGGAACTGTCATAGGGGGGAAAAGAACCTTTCCAAGTTCTGAGGCTTGGAGTAGCCAACCCCTTTGAGAAAGCACATTGAGAAGAACATTATTCGAAGAACTAACCACACACAAAAAGGTTAAATAAAGTCAGAAAGTAGATCACCTTATGGGTGCAGAAATACAAGATCCATACCACAGAATCATCCCATGCTCGGGCAACTGACATTTCATCCAAAAGTTTCTGGGCATCTTCTTCTAATTAACTTCAAATAGGGTCTTTATAACAAGGGAACAGTCATCCCAGCATCTTAAAGGGGGATAAAGGGTGCCACCCAAGACGTATGTGATGTCTGCCACCCAAGAGTGGGATTGCACATTCTCAGCTTGATGAGCCTCGTGGTGCAATGGTTAAATGCCTGTCCTGCAGGTAAAACTGTGCTCACTACCTGGGGTTCAATCCCAGGTAGCAGGCTCAAGGTTGACTCAGCCTTCCATCCTTCCGAGGTTGGTAAAATGAGTACCCAGCTTGCTTGGGGGTGGGCAATGTGTAGCTTGCATGCTGTAATTAAAACTGTAAACCGCGCAGTGACTACTCAAAGAGGTATGGGGGTATATAAGCAGAACACTTTGCTTTTGCTTTTGATGGTGTAGGATCTGATTCTACCACCTGCTCCTACCCAAATAGATTGAGGCAGTAATTTATTCCCTTTAAAATATTGTGGTGTCTGTGAAAAGGAAATGAGTGGTGCTACAGGAGCTGAGAACAATAAAAGGTGGCTGCATACTGTTTGGTCACATCCATTGGGGTGGGACAATTTTTTCACACTTGGGTAGTAAAATATCCCCAGGTTTTGGCAATTGCTGTTACTCCTGCTAGGGCTTCCCTGCTGCATGATCCTCTCTACATTGCACATGACACAAGCAACGGTTACCAAGCCTGTGTGCCAATCCTGGGGCCCACATCATGCTCCCTGCTAGATCATGGTATGCAAGAGCACTGGTATCCATTTGGAAATTTCTTCAACCTACAGCTAAAGATAACTGTGCTTCCCAGTAAGGCGATCTAGCCTCCCTTCTCCAATGGCTACAAAGTTATTGGTAGAACCTGGCTCCATAGGGAACCAGGGGCATATGTAGGGGGCAGAAGAGTACATCTGCCCCAGGGCGCAGCAATCTGGGGGCACCTGGAGGGGGGCAAGGAAGAGGAAGCTGTGCAGTCCTGCTTTCCCCTAAGGTTTGGCAACGGCACCCCCCAGCGAAGCAGGCAGGCAGGTAGGAGCTCAGTGGCCATTTCCCCTCCTCCTCCTCTTCCTCACCTTGGCAGGAGAGGTGTAATACACATGTGCCCATCTGCCTCCTCTTGTGCGCATGCATGCATGCACACCCACCCACCCCATGCCCACAAGGTTCAGCCCTCCATTGCTGGGTGTGTGTGATGTGGTGGGGCAGCAGGAAGGGTGCAAAAACAAACATTGTCCCCAGGTGTTCCAAATCCTGGCTACATCTCTGTACGGAACCAACTGGCTTGTGCCAATGTCATCACAAACCAACCCTCTCCCTGCGTGCCAAGATGGAAGACATCAAAAATGTATTTCTACAAATACATTGATAAATAGATCGATGATTCCAGGTGCCACTTGAAAATTAAAAAGGCAAGAGGCCTTCTTAGAGGACGGAGGAGACAGAAGGGTGGGACAGGGCCCCGAACGAGGGTCATCATCAGTTCTGCAGAACCAAGAACAAGAGTTAGCTGCAATAACTCTTTGTTATTTTATGCCCTTCTTCAAACCATCTTGCTTCTTTGGGACTGCCCATCAGCCAAACTCTCACATTCTCCCTAAACTGCCCCCCCCCGCCTCGCCAAGTGCAGCTATTACAACATCTCCAAACGGAAAGCATCGGTACCCATCGGAGATTCTTTGGGGGGAATGGATTTCTTTTTTAAAACAAATGCTTCTTTCAAGTTTCTGAATAGACCCTTCATGAAAATTCAGTAGGGCCCAGCAGCCTCTGAGTGGCAGGGAAGGGTCACAGCCTTTTTGCTGCGGATGTTGGGTGCATTTCCCCCGCTTCATGGGTATATGGAAGGAAGACTTAACTGAAAGCAGCAAAAGATTGGGTCACATGGGAGAATTGAAATGCAAGAGGTGGGGAGGGCAAGGGAGTGAAAAAGGCAATCCAGCATGCAATGAATAAGATTTTTGCCTACGGGCCCTCATATTCCTCCTCTTTTTCTTCTTCTTTTTGTGAGTGCTATTCTTAGAGTATCTTGAATTTGAAGCCAATAGCACCAAATTCTGCCATCTTTAATGAAGGAAGGAGTCCTCCCTCCCATCTCCATTGGGCACTTAAATTGGGGGATGGGGGAACTCCTAGAAGATTTTAAAACTGGATCACATCTGTTCATGGGGAATAGGGCTATGAATGGTGACTCATTTTCTCAGGAAATAATGATAATAATCTTAGAACTGAAGAGCTGGGGGGGGAGACCCTAAAGATCACTAAGTCCATGGTCCAGGAGGCACCGTAGGTATAAGCAGGACATGCTGTTGTCCTCAGGTCTCAACTAGGGATGGGCATTTCATTTCGGAACCAGTAGGTCATAAAATCCAATGAGGAAGCACGCTGCGACATCATCTTTCCTGCTTCGTGCTGCTGGCCAATCAGAGAGGGAGGTGGGATGATGCCTGTCCATGCACCGCTCCTGATTGGCCAGCATCACAGATCTAGCACAGATGACATTGTAGCATGCTTCCTCGTTGGATTTTAACCCTGCACGAGACAGAGAAAGGTAAAGCAATTGGATCTGCATGTATCAGCCGGTTCCGAGGACCACCTGGGTTCGCATAGTTCATTTTGTGACCTACTGGTTCCGAAATGAAATGCCCATCCCTAGTCTCAATGCTGAGCTTTCCGTAGACATCTTGCTAAGCACTGAAAAGATGAGATCCTGCAGTACTTGGTCTTTGATATAATCTGGGGAGCTTCTCAAATGCTCTTAACAGAGAGGTATGTCCCAGTGGAACAGTGGAATGAAAGCTACCGCCATTAGAAAACATTTTTTAAAAAGTGCACTCATGAAGTGTAGTATTGGGAAGACTTTGTGCTACAAAATATTTATCTTTTTTTTCACCTCCTTCCTGTTGTGTTCTCAGGACTATCAGAGTGTATCTTGTTGCAGAATATTTTAATCTCTCTGGTGTCCCCCGAAGATAATTTACAGCCAAGCTGATGTTCTGACTTGAAATACAGAATTGGATCCTGGAGGCAAGTATTGTATTATGATGCATTTGAAGGAAAAAATAGGTGCACATGTATACCACGTGTACCTCTGGTCTCTTAGGCTTAAGGGTGGAAATTGACTCACAAACCTTCTAAACCTGATAGGCAAATTAAAATAACTCTGACCTACAAGGGTTTTTTTTTACTGAGGTGGAACACCTGGCAGCTAAGTAAATTGTTGGTTTAAAAAATAACATTTCATAGAATCATAGTATCATAGAATCATAGAGTTGGAAGAGACCTCAGGGGTCATCAGTCCAACCCCCTGCCATGCAGGAACGCCCATCACAGGACTCCCAACAAATGGCCATCCAGCCTCTGTTTAAAAACCTCCAAAGACGGAGACTCCACCACCCTCCTTTGTGGCAGCATATTCCACTTCCGAACAGCTCTAAGCGTCAGGAAATTCTTCCTAATGTTCAAATGGAATCTCTTTTCCTGTAGTTTGAAACCATTGCCCCGCGTCCTAGTCTCTGAAGCCATGAAAAACAAACCAGTTCCTTCTTCAATGTGACATCCTTTCAAATATTTAAACATAGTTATCATATCCTCTCTCGGCCTTCTTTTTGTAAGGCTACACACTCCCAGCTCCTTAAGCCTCTCCTCCTAAGACATTTCAATCATCTTGGTCGCCCTCCTCTGGACCCGCTGAAGATTTATATGATAAGTGCTCAGATAACCAGCTAGCAGTCACACATGTGAATTGTCTGTGTGTAAGTGTGTGTGCAGGGCTGGCGCATCCATTAGGGTGAACTAGGCAGTTGCCTAGGGCGCCAAAATGAAGAGAGGGCGCTGGCCAGCCTGCCGCCCCCTGCCCCCCCACTGCTGGCCACCACCGTCCGTCACCCCACTGCACGCCTGCTTCCCGTCGCCGTCCTCCCATCACTGCCCATCGCTGTCCGCCCACCGCCCATCGCCCACCGCGCCCATCGCCGCCCACTACTCCCGTGCCCGTCGCTGTCCGCCCCCGCACCCGTCGCTGTCCGCCCCCGCACCCGTCGCTGTCCGCCGCTGCCTCGCCACCCGCCCACCCCCTGCCCCGCCCCACGCCACCCGCCTCCCCACCCGCCCCTCGCCTAGGGCAGAAAAAAACCTAGCACCGGCCCTGTGTGTGTGCCCAAAATAAAAAGAAAGATGTTTCGGAGAGGAAATTCCCACCCTTGCCACATGGGGGAGGAAAATGGCATTTTCCGAGTCACAAAACAATGGATTTGCAAGTGGATACCTATACCAAGCCATGAACTACTGTGAAGAAATATTCCCTCTACACAGAACTAATTAACAAGTTCTCTATATTTATTGGGGGGGGGAGGCAAGATAAGAGAGAAATCACATTTTTGAAGTTTGAAGCCAAGTCTATAAGTAATTATTATGGTTTTGATCTCATATGAAAGAGAGAACAAATCATTCTTTTGTAGATATTCCGATCAGCAATACTACTGTGTTTTGTCACGTTCTTTGACACACATATACCCTTTGTCCTATAGAAACAGGTTTATGACAGTAAAATCTTCCCAGGGTCTGTAAGACACAAACCTCCCATGGAGTCAAAGATGTGTCAATTGCTCAATTCCTTCTGGGCCTAAAGTAACTGTAATGCAGACGGATTCATCTAGAAGGGCTGCAAGCAAGGGCTTAGTCTTCTGGACATGACATTTGTACACCTTTATGTTCCATGAGTCATAAGGCAATTCTCCTGACATCTAGAAAATGTTCCCCTCATCCGGTTTATCTTACAGGCATACCTCAGTTTACAAATGCCTCCGTTAACAAAATTTCCAGTTCATGAAAGGAAATCTATTGGAAATAATACTTCGGTTTACGATTTTGTTTTCCTGGAATACCCTGGTTTACATACTTTTTTCATAAGGCATTGCAAAAAAAAAAAAAGGTACCCAGGATGGATTGTACCTTCATGCATTTCTGGTTTACAAATTTCCTAGAATACGAATCATCCCAGAGGGTGCATTAATTTCGCAAACTGAGGTACACCTGCATTTCTTTTCTTCCCCCTTTTCCTGTGTCTTTTCATCTTTTTGCCTACTAGATTTATTATTATTTTTTACCTCTTTGTTCCGTGAATGGCATTTTCATTCTACAACTTTTTTATTTGCAATCCAGAAGTTGTTAGGGATTCTTATTCCCTTTGGGGATTGCCTTTCCTTTTTTTTTTGTACCCTAGCATGGCCTTGCTGACCTCTGAAAGTGTATTGAGGGAGATGGAGATTGGAGGAGGAAGGAGAAGATGTGACAAGGAGGTGCACATCCATTTTCTGACATTCAGTAGTGCAGAAACTGTGTAAGCCTCCCTTGCATTGGGGATATGAAAGCACCAGGCCTATACCAAAAGAGAGGTAGTACCTGCCTGGGTTGAGGCAGATAACCTCACTGTTGCCCCCAAACCACAATTTGACAAAGGACCAAGATGTTCAGGAGGATTTCTTCTTTTCACCTCAAGTCTCCACTCATTGGGTTTTCTGAACATTATTGATTGGGGGGGACACACAGGTCCTAATATATCCCCCACTTTGCAGGAACAAGTGGAACACAGAAGAGCAATGCCTGGCAGTACAAATGTGTCCATCCAGAAGAACCCCAAGTGCCTGCTTTGTCTCATGGAAGGGTTGAGAAGGAGCGTGTGCCTTTGCATTCATTCAACAGCTTCCATAACTTCTAGAACAAGCGTTCGTGGTCCCGTCATAATGAGGCTATTGATGGTTTGGTAATCCAGGTGTAAAACATACATCCCATTCACAGAATACACAAACTGGCATACCTACAAGAGGAAAAGAACAGTTAGATATGGAGGCTCAAAAGGTGCTGCAGAAAGCGAAATTCTGGAGGAAACCAATTAAGGAATCTTGGCGAGACAAACTACCTCTAAGATCAGTGGTTCTCAACCAGTGGGTCCGCAGATGTTCCTGGACTGCAACTCCCAGAAATCCTGGCCAGCTCAGCTAGTGATGAAGACTTCTGGGAGCTGCAGTCCAGGAACATCTGAGGACCCACAGGTTGAGAACCACTGCTCTAGATTCTTGTGTTTTTGAAAAGCTTTCACCAAGAAGAGAGAAAGAGGACTTCTAGACTTCTTTGGCCAAGCTGTGTTTCAAAAGAAATTTGAATTTCAGCCCATGAAGGTTCTCACAGAATGCTGAAGTTTAAATATTTTCATGGCACAATTAAAAAAAATGGGGGGAGGGGAGGCTGAATTTAAACCTGCTAGGATTTCACTCCGTCCATTTTGCTAAGGAAGCCAACTTAATTTGCCATGTCCCACTGTGACAAAACCCTGGAAACAGGAGTAATGAATATACAAATCATCAGCCAATCCCAGCAGGAGGGCGGGGAATGGTATGACATAAAAAGGGTGGAGCCTAGTCAGTTCAGGCAGTTCAGAAGAGTTCAGTTGAGAGTGAGTGCTGGGAGAGAGCACTGTTCTCTCAGAGTTCTGTCAGGCAGTGAGGGCTATACTGTTTACTAGTTATTGAAGACAGGGAGGCTTGTAGAGCTGATTAACTCTATTATATGTTAAAGGCAACACATACCACCCTCAGATATTGTTATATTTATTATCTTCTCAATAAACTTTGTTATTATTTTTATATTATTCATCTGAGTCTGTCCCAATTCAGGAGGCGACGAGTTTAAAAGGTGGCAGCATTATTAAGTGAATAAAATGTGGCAGCAGTACCATTTCCATCACAGAATTCAGTGTGAAAAAGGGAGGCGTCGTCACACCCACACTTGAGTGTAGATTGGAATGCTCTCCTTTATTTTTCACTGGAACACAAATTCAATATTTATAAGGCCCTTGTTAAATATATTTTCCCCATGATTTTAAAAGAATGCAGACTCATTAGAAGTTGGAAGAGACTCCTGTAATGCTGCCTTGAATGCAGTTTAATTAGAATCTCATTGTTTAAAAAGTCCAACAAAGTTATCAGAAAGATCGTAAAACTGGATTTATTTAAATTGCTCTCCCCCCCTTTTGCTGCTTGAAAGCCCTTTGTCCTGGAAAGCTTTCAAGCAGCAAAACCATCAAACCTGCCACCATTCCTAAGCAACTTATCTTTCCCAAGAAGTACAAACCCCCTATTCTTTTGGTTCATTGCTCTCAGGTGGTGTTCATCGCCTTTCACGCTTGAGTAGCTAGCAGAGAGATTTTGCTTGTTGGATTAAGCCACACACTTCTACCATTATAAGCCCAAACCCATCCACCAGCTTCCAGGTGCTATCGGGAGGCATTCCATACAGCCTTGTACAAGTCAAAAAATCATTCCCATTTATTATGCACCTCTTATTTCAGGAGGATTTCCTCCAGAGAGTTCATGGCAAGGCTTACTGTTTTCCACTTCTCTACTGTATCCCCATGACCACCTTGGGAGGGAGGTCAGGCTTAGAAGATTCACCAAGGCACAAGCTCCCCCAAAATGAAACACAATCTGGTTCATTTTTCAGGGAATTCCTGATGGAGAAGGGTTCATGGGTTGGCACCAACCACGAACCGTCATGAACCACTAGTTTTATGGTTCATGCCCAACTCTACTTTACATGATTCAGCAAATCAGCTAGGCATCCAAAGCAGTGTTTGTCCACGCAGACAAAAAGGAGTTCGGTTTTTATTGCTTGCTCAGGATGGCTGAGAAATGACCCACCATTATCAAATTTCATGGTTTGTGGCCAAATGGACCTGAACTGAGTTTGAATGTCTCTGTGCCAGAGGTTATGTGCAAGGCAAGCAGTGGCTAAAATGCAGCCTTCCAGATTTTCTTGTACTGCAGCTCCCAACTTCCCTGGGTGTGGCAGCTGATGGAATTTGCAATCTGACCCAGGTGTGGCTCCATCTGGAGACTCAGATTCTGTTCACCCCCTCCCCTAGGCACCATAAGGTTCTCAGAAACTGCAGCCATTCTCTCCATCTAAAAACATGTTGAAAGAGGAGCAATAAAGACTTCCAGTCTGAGCTGGGATTTTTATATATAGATACTGTAGTTTCCTGCAGGGCAAGCCAGTGATTCTCAACCTTCTTAATGTCGCGACCCTTTAATACAGTTCCTCATGTTGTGGTGACCCCCTTGCCCTGCTTGGAAGAGGCCACAAGCCCCCTTTGGCAGGCCACTGCCCCAGGTGCCATATATAACTTCCCTCTACAATCACCCTCAGCCAATCGCAGCCTCCGGTGCCATTGACTGACATCCCCTCCAACCTATCAAGCTGTAACTCACTCTTTCTCCCTCTCCTCCTCCAGACCAAAGCTGTTTGTGCCTTTTTCTTCACTGGCTCATGGCAACACCTGTGAAATGGTTGTTTGACCCCCAAAGGGGTCCCGACCCCCAGGTTGAGAACCACTGGCTTAGACCATAGAAAAGGTCCTCTCTTCTTTTTAAAAACATATTTCTCCCCATCAGCCTTGCAGCTTGAAACACTCTGGAAGTTGTCATTTTAAAAAGTAACTTTTCAAATAGTTGAGCTTTTCCTGGCTCCATTACTCATCTGTGGGTGGGTAAGGCATGGGTGGTCCTTTCTCCTGAGAGAGTAGAATCTAACCTGAAATGCTTTGAGGACTACCAACTGGGAATGTTTGGCAAACTGCATCAACTTTCTGCGTAAGATACCTTCATGCCGGCAGCAGCCGCTGGCCCTCCTGGATCCACAGCTTGGATGTGGCAGGGTCTCCCCCCACGGACCACAAAGCCCCAACCGACGGCATCCCCCACAATCTGTAAGCAGAAAAGAAACACAGTGACCATGTCTTTCTCTGCATCTCCTTGCATATCATTCAGGACTAGACATGGGCACGACTTGGCAAAATCGTCGTTTCCGTTTTTGGTTACTGTTTCCGTTACGTAACAGAAACGGTAATGATAATTAAGCCGTCAGAACTCGAACTCAAACCGAATAAAGAAAAATTTGGTCTGGTTTTTTGTTTCCATTTGTGGCATCGCGGCGATCGTGCAATGCGAAGCACAGAAAAAGTTTTAAAAGTTTTTTTTTTTAAAACCCCGACTCCCGGCCAAAAAAGCAGGCGAAAATATGCCTGCCTCAGGCTTTGCAACCTACCAGAGGGGTGATTTCTGGGGGGTCCCCGGCCTTTCCCCCCCCTCTTCTCCTGTCATGGGCTGCTTGCACCAAGCTGGGGGGGGGTTATCCTCGTCTGTCTTGCTGCATGCCATGCGGTGGGGGGGGATCCAAAATGGCAACCACAATTTTTCTTTTGAAATCATGGTCAAAAAACACACCAAATCACCACAGAAACATGTGAAATTTATTTATTTTAAATGCCTGAATTTTTATAGTAGCAGCAGTGGGTTTTTTATAGCAATAAAATGTCGTATTGATTTTATTTTATTTTATTTTATTTTAGTTTCTTAGACCTGCCCATTTGGACTGGGCATGGGATGGGACCATGCAAATTGTTTGAACCATTCCACCAATGGCATCGCCTGGTTTTTGACTGACACTTCTGGATGCCAGCACCTTCCAGAAATTGCAGTTGGGTGTATGGATGTGGTTGAGAGGAGGGCTGGCTGCTGGTGCTGGTGTGATCCGATCGAGGTTGAGGAGGGAGGCTGGAGGCTTTAGGATTTAAGTTAGGCAGGCAGGGAGGGAATTGAATTTAGAAAATAATTTCTTTGATTCCCTGCAGCTTTGTCTGCTGAAGGGAATAGCAGTTTATTCTTTATTTCTTCTCTGGCAGTTTGTGAGGATTTTTTTCTGATATTGGTAAAGGGGGAGGTTCGACTGGGAGTGGGAGGTGTGGATTTATTTTAAAAATATATTATATACTACCATTTATTTTCTATTTTCCTAACTTCAATTTGCTTGCACACACACACATTTGGGGTGCAAGCCAAGAATAGAACCTCTATCCTTCCTAAGTGATATCCTAACTGCCCACTCACCCATCCGCCTGCGCCGCCACCCGCCTGTGGCCTGCACAGCCACCCGCCCACTCGCCCACCCGCGGCCGCCGCCCACCCATGGCCCCCGGCCACCGCCACCCACCCGCACCTCCCCCCCCCCCCGCCCCCTGCCCCGCCCGCCGCCTAGGGCACAAAAACACCTAGCGCTGGCCCTGATTGCGGGATGCCTCTATGCTCTGGGAAGTCAAATCGCACTAAATCGTGGTGGAAACGACAAACGACAAACGGAAACGACAAATTTTTGAAAAATTTCGCGACAAACGGAAACAAGCTGAAACGGACCCGTTCCGACAAACGAAAACTCAAAACGTCATTTTTTCTGGTCGTGCCCATTTCTATTCAGGACTGTCCATATTAGAGATGGACACGACTAAAATAAATGGTGTTTCATTTGTCGCTTGTCATTTTAGGTGGTCCGTTTCAGTTCGTTTTCATTTTTTGTGAATTTTTTGCAAAAATTTTGTTTTTCATTTTGTTACGTAACGAAATGAAAAAACAAAAACAAAAATGAAAAATTGCTGTTTTGTTAGCATTGATTACAGTTCAATGTATTTGCTGCAAAGAAAATGAAATGCACGACAACATTTCTGTTGTTTCGTTTCATTTCGTTTCATTTTGGAGACAAAATTCATTTTTCGTTTCGTTATGTAACGAAACGAAAAAACAAAAACAAAAAATTGCTCATTTCGTGCCCATCTCTAGTCCATATTATGGGCAGCCCTAAAGCCTGTGTGTGATCCAGACTCTCATACTGTATATGTGGGGAATTGGATCCAAGCCACCACCACTACCCCACAGATGCTGAAAAATCCTGATTGTAGTGAATGCTATTTTAACAGTGAATGCAGTACATAAGATGATCTCTCGGAGCCTCTTTTGGCCAGTCGTGGTAACTTCACCTTTAGACATTTCTATTTCTAAGATTTTTCTTTTGATGTTGTTATAATATGTTAAGGCCATCAGTAGATCAATCAGAAGATACCGATGCCAATGGGAGTCCAACTGCAGTCGTGTGCTGTCAAGTCAATTTTGATTTATGTTTACCCCTTTCCAGGATATGTTCCATATGGCTATTGCTCATAAGTTGTTTGTTGTTCCCTGTTTTTGGGGGCATCCTAGGACTTGTACACCCTGCTCAAAGCTTCACAGGCTTCTTCTACTTTTAGGAACAGATCCTGAATAGCAGGAAGTGGCCTAGCTATTACTAACTGGAAATCAAAATGGTAGACCTCCTTGGAATTTTTCCTGACTTCAATGGACTACAACTCTCTCCATAAACTTGAAGAGCATGGGGTCTCGTGTACAAGGGTCAGTGCTGGCTCAACGTGTTTTACTGCCAGCAGCCAAGGAAAGGATAGAGCCCATTATCTGCTGTAGGCACTCAAAGTGGCTAAAGTGGCTATAGATTCCTTCTTGAAGCTTGGAAATAAAGTGACGCTTATTGTGGGGGTTAGGGACCCGACCCGACCCAGGAAAATTGAAAATCCCCAATGCAGATGCAGATTGGCTCAGGCCTGGGGGCCCTCGCTGGGGGCCCTTATACTTATCCCCAGCCTGGTGCTGCCCCAAACAGGCCTGCAAGGGCCTTCCTGGGCTTTCTGGAGGCCCCCAAACGGCCTCCCTGCGAACTGGAAGTGAGTTCTGGTAAACCAGAAGTACCTTCCAGTTCACAGGGAATCCATTTTGGGAGCTCCAGAAGGCCAGGGAAGGCCCTTGCAGGCCCATTCAGGGCAGCATCAGTACTGGGCTAAGTATGGGAGGCCTGAAACAGGCCTTTTCCCCTTATCCCAGGGGGGGATTTGTTCATCTACTGCAGTCCTGTGATATAGGGGACTGCAGTATATGAACCACGAATGGGCAGGGGACCACTGTAGAACAGCAGGAATGCCAAGCTGAGAACCAATGTTCGTGGCTAAAAATCAGGATGGAAAATATCAATTAAAACCCACAGGCCAATCAAAACAAGCTCTACCCAAGATAGAGCCAAGTTACTCTAGAGCTCAGTTCTACCCGGCAATCCTGCAGAATAACGGTCAGGCTGTGATGATTGCAGAATCAAGCATTAAATAGCTTTCTTGTTCTTTAATGTTTATTTTATTGTGCTAAACCACTGAACCAATTACTTCAAAGATGGTCATACAGAGGAGGTGCAGGATCTGTTCTCAACCATCCCAGAATACAGGACATGTAACAATGGGCTCCAGTTACAGGAAGCCAGCTTTTGGCTGAATATCAGGGGAAAGTTCCTGACTACTAGAGCAGTAGGTGCCTGGAGTAGGAACTGGCAAGCCACTCCAGTACTCCTGCCAAGAAAACTCCATGGACATGGGGTCACATAGAGTCGGTCATGACTGTAACGACACAACACACACACACACACACACACACACACACACACACACACACACACACACACACACACACACACACACACACACACACACACACACACACACACACACACTAGAGCAGTATGACAATGGAGCCAGTGACCTCAAGAGGTGGTGAGTGCTCCATGCTGGAGGCATTCAAGAGAAACGTAGACAGCCATCAGATCTGCTTTTGGTGTTTATTTCTGCAATGAGCAGGGGATTGGACTCAACAGCCTTATAGGCCCCTTCCAACTGAAGTATACTATGACGGCTATACAGTGGAACCTTGACTTACATCATTAATCCGTTCCAGAGGTCTAGACTAATGGTGAAGTCTTCTGAGAGTTTTAGTCCAAGAACATCTGTGGTTCCATGGTTTGGAACCACTGATTTCAGGCTTTAAAGATTAAAATTAACCCCCTGAACTGTGCTCAGTAAGCAACAGGCAACCAACAGAGCCTTGCCACACATTTTATCAAAACATGAACCTTGAACGTCATTAATCCGTTCCAGTGGTCTAGACTTTTGACTTAAGTCAAACGAACGTTTCCCATAGAAAGTAATGTGAAAGCAGATTAATCCGTTCCAGATGATGAAAAAGATCCCCGAAAACAGCAATTTAACACAAATTTGACTGGGATAGGAGATTCCTTCCAGGGATGTCAATGAAATGTCTCTTCAAAGAGAGGAGGAGGCAGTGGAATTATAGTCCACAAGTTATACGCCTCCACTTTTTAATGTTCATAGCAACGATGTCTAACATTTAAGTTTTACTGATTTTTAACCTGACGTTCCAAGTTCTGAACAACTCTATGCTTACCATTAGAGTCCCACAACTGTACAGCTCCTCAACTAAAATGCTTCCACTGTGGACCAGACTTCTGCAGCCAGATTTTTTACAAGACTGAGCTGACTGTCTAGCCAGCGAGGCCAGCCCCAAGCTCCCGGCCCTTGTTCTCCTCCGGCAGCAGCGGCGGCTTTGGCAAGGCCGAGGACCAGCTCCAGGTGCTCAGAGCTGGCCTCGCCGAAACCGCCGCTGCCGCTGCCGGAGGAGAGGAAGAAGGCAGGCGCAGTTTTGAGGCAGCAGCCGCGATGCTGGGTCATGGCTGCCGCCCGATTCCAGTGCCTTATGCCGGGGCTCCGAGCTCTAAGTCAAAGCCTGCGACTCAAGTCAAACAGGCCCCTTCTTGCTGCAAGTCAAATATGCTGCAAGTCAAGCAGCATGTAAGTCAAGGTTCCACTGTATTTGTAATCCTATTCTTCTTAATATTGTGAGCCAACTTAGATCTCCTTATCCCAGGGTTCTATAAATAAAATAAATAAAAAATAAAGATGAGAGCCGTTGGGATCAAACCTCATGGGTGATCAATCACTTTGTTTCCTGGGTGTGAGCTTCCCAAAAGACCAGTCCCTGGGGACTCTATGAATGGTTGGCTAATCTACCAGCAGCTTACCTACTCCATCTAGAAATCAAAATTGTTAGTGCTCATCGTTAATGTTAGTGCTCAGTTCTTCTACTTGGACATACTGGATTTAAGAAGGGCTGTGATCTACCATGAGCGGTCAAAGGGTTTTGACTGTAGCAATAATGTTCATGTCACATTCTGATGGCCGGGGTCACTCACCGTGAGCGTTTTCTTGATATATGGTGCTCCGGGGGTCAGAAGCTCCTCGTTGGTGACATGTCTCTTCAACACTTGTGCAGAGGGGGAAGGAAGGATGACAGATCTAACGTGAGAGTCAACTATGCAAAAGAGTCACATAGCAGAGTGAAGGAGCAATGAATCGGAATCGCTAATCAGATAAGACAGATCAGCATTTTCTCCGAGCACAGGTGGTTCTCTGTCAGGAGATGAAAATTCACGCACCCCTGAGTCGAGAAGAGGGGCAATTTATAGAGACAGAAATGTATCCCAGCGGGGTCAGCCTTGGCCTCTACAATGTCAAGAAGTAATTGAAATGCAAGGGGAAAGTTTTAGTACCGATGGCTCTTTGGAAGGAAGATGAATGGAATCTTGTGGCAACCACAATGATCAAAAGCTGACCGCCTTGCCTCTGATGATCAATGCAGTGGGCTAGGATTATAGAAAACCTGCTTAACCCCAGAGAGAGGGAGTACCCAAGGGTGCCTGAGAATTTAATTTTAGTCCATTTTTAAAATGATTTAATCAACATATATCAAAATGCACCCTTTCCTTCCTACTCAGCATGGACTTTGGATCAAGGTCGGGGAATGTATATTTTTCTGATATACCTCACTGAGTTCTTCCAGCCAGTGACCAAGCTTATGGAAGCAGTAGTCCATGAAAGTTACTTTCTCCAAGCTAATACTAGGGATGGGCAATTCTAAAAAGGAAGCAGGCTCCAACGTCATCTTTGCTTCTCTGTGGTGCTGGCCAATCAGGAGTTGTGCCGGGACAGGCATCATCCCGCCTCCCTGTCTGACTGGCCAGCACCACAGAGAAGCAAAGATGACCTCAGAGCCTGATTTCTTGTTGGAGCTCAGCTCCGTGTAGGCATAGAAAAAGGTAAGTGATTGGTTGCTTGTGTGTCAGAGGCGTCTGAACACCACCTGGGCTCATGTGGGTCATTTTGGAACTGGTAGATTCTGAAATACATTGCCCATCCCTCATTAATACAATTTAAAACGGGGGGTGGTGGCAGAAGCTGTAATTGTATGATACTTCACACATGCCTTATTTATTGTACTTGTTATCAATAAAAATTTGAACGCTTTTTAGAAAGAATGCAAAATTAAAAGACTGAGCATTATAATTACTTTTGCCATTAAGTACAGGGTAAACAGGAGGATGGCACTATCTGTATTGACGAAAAAGCTGCTACACATTGCCATGAAATGAAGTCAAACGATGAGGGGATGATCTCCATATATCATTGAAAGCTTCTTCACCAGCTGTTATCCTTCCAGAACCCCTTTGAGATTTTATTTGGATCTTAGAATTCTGCTACAATTTGTCATTGTAACTTTTTTTCTGGGTGGTGTGTGTGTTTATTTTTATAGCTTTCTTTTTTGTGATTTCAGTGGTTGAGACTTGAAATGGGGTTTCTCCCTTTTTTATCTGCTTGTAATTTGCTTTCCCCTCCCTCCTTGTTTTAATTATGCTCGTTTAACAATCAATGATTTTTCAGCCTGGCAGGGTGTTTGTAAAGTACAGATTACTCATCTTAAATTTTGGAAGGGGTGCCATTTTGCTGATCTGCCATTTCTAAAGCGCCATGTGCTGAGGGAAAGTGGAGTACAAATGAGATAAATAAATGCCAATGTAGATAATAGTCAAGGTTACATATATTTTGGGCCCTGGCCTTGGCTCTGGTTTTTTTACCGCCATACAGATAGTTTCTAGACACCTTTGCTTATACAGTGGTACCTCTGATAACGAATTTAATTCATTCCCAGAGGCAATTTGTTATCCGAAACAATTTGTTATCCGAAAGATAGTTTCCCATTGAAATGAATGGGAAACCGATTAATCCATTCCAGAGTTCTGAAAAAAGGCTAAAAAGGTGTTTTCCCCCAGACCTCTTTATAAAGTGCACTTTAAAGGCATGCAGTGCTGGAACACAAACCCCCAAAACTAGCTCCCTACCTTTCCAAGTTTGAAAGGTCCAAATTCATCAGTAAAAAAAATGTCCAGAATGGCTCCAAAACACCATTAAGAAACGCTCTAACTCCTCCCACCCCTCCACAAACTGTGGGGGGTGCAATGCATCCTGGGTACACTTTTTTGCAAGGCATTTGAAACATTTGTTATCAGAGGCAGCCCATAGGGAACATTTGTTATCTGAGGCAGCCCTATACCTGGAAATTTCCGTTTGTTATCCGAAACATTTGTTATCCAAGGCATTTGTTATCCGAGGTATGACTGTACCTCCAACTTTTCCTAGGAGAAAAAGCAAGCACAGAGAAGATTTCCTCACCAGATTTGGGGTTGCATTCCACAGCTGGCGGGAGGCCCAAACTTGGGGAGATTCCGAAATAGGGACTGGACCCCCCGGCAAGTGAGGTGACGCTGCTCCTTCGGACTGCTGAGATGATTTTGATTTCCTTATTGGTTTGGACTGAAAGAGAAAAAGGTCTGATGAAACAAAAACACCAAAGCCAACTTCACACACAGGCCAGAATCCTGTCAATTGTGAGTGCTGGCATAAGTGCAATGGTTTTGTAAGCTGCCCCGGGTAGTGCAGTTTGCACTAAGGGAGCAGTATAGAAATATATATACAGTAGGACCCCATTATCTGCTGGGGATTGGTTCCAAGCCTTTCCGTGGATAATGAAAACCATGGATAAGAGAGAACACCAAAATGTCCCCAAAACTGCTGTTTTGTGATAGCAACTTGCTTAACAGCTGCTGTTTTGTGATAGTAACTTGCTTCACAGCTGCTGTCTTGCAACAGTAGCTTGCTTTACAGCTACTGTTTGTGACTGTAGCTTGCTTTATGGCTGCTGTTTTATGACAGTAGCTTGCTTTACAGCTGCTCTTTGTGACAGTAGCTTACTTTGCGGCTACTGAATTATTTATTTATTTTTCCTCTGCCAACCATGGATAACTGAATCAGTGGATAATGAATCAGTGGATACTGTAAATAAATAAATAAATAAATAAATAAATAAATAAATAAATAAATAAATAAATAAGTAGTACCAATCACAGCAGAGAATGGCCACTAATTAACATTACACCATTTGTATTTCTTGTGGCATGCCATAGCGTGGGACTGGTGCACATGGGAAGTGCAAAGAGTGGCCAGTTAACTTGTGGCATTTACAGTTGTGCTTGACGCCAGTGGTTCCCAACCCTGAGGATCCCAGTTCTTATTGGACATAAACTCCCAGAAACCCCCGAGCAGCACATTTTAGACTCACCTTTGTCATGTTTTCCCTAGAAAGTTCCCTTAGGAGAAAATTGGTTGTGGTATACAAATGCAAAACTAAACTAAACAAACAAAACAAAACAAACAAACACCCAGCTTGTGGGGAGGGGACATACCGGGTAAAAGAAGGGGTTAAATATTGTATTTCATGTCAAACTCTAGGGTACAGGCAAAGGGGGGAATCTTAAAACCGTGCTTGTGATATTAAAATAACCCCAGAAAACAAAAGCAAAAAATGTTGTGACACCTTAAAAACTGGTTTACTTCAATATGAGCTTTTAGGGACGCATTGACTTTAGACACAGTGAAGCAAAACTAGGTTACAGCTTCACTCAGACGGAGTAGCGGGTTCCATGCAGCTCACACTGAAACACAGCAGTCTTTAAGATACCACACAATGTTGTTGCTACAGTTCACAGAATCATGGAGTTTGAATGGACCTGCAAGGCCATCGTGCCCAACCCCCTGTTAAGTGAAGGAATCAAAATCAAACCAGATCTGACAGATAGTTGTCTAACTTTCTCTTGAATGTCTCCAGTGTTGCTGCAGCACTTTGAATTAACTCAGGCCTGCCCAAAGTCCGGCCTGGGGGGCCAAATCCGGCCCGTCAGGCCATTCTGAGTGGCCCGCGGCTGGCTCGCCCACCCGTCCCTCCCGCTCCTTCGCCCCATGTTTTTTTTTTTTAAAAAAATCTTCCACAAACACTAACACCGCCTGGAAGCTTGAGGGGCTGGGTGGGCGGGCGAGGGGGCAGGCCACCACCACCAGCACAGCTGGAAAGCTTGTGGGGCTGGGCGCGAGCATGGGGTGGTGCGCGGGCAGGCTGTCGCGACCGGCATAGCTGGGAACATTGTGAGGTTGGGCGGGCTGTGCCACCGGCACCGCTGGGAAGCTTGGGCGGCTGGGCAGACGGGTGGCCGCAGGGGATTGTGTGGGGGTGGACAGGCCAGCGGGCCTCTGCCACTGCCAAGGAGCTTTGGGGTGGGCTGGTGGGTGAGCCGTCACCACTGCTGGGGAGCTTGGGGGGGTGCAAGGTCGCACAGATCACCTCTTCCAAGGGGCGACCTGTGGCCACGGCTCCCTGTGCTTCCTTTGGTCCCTGCCTCCCTCCCTCCTTCCCTTCACTGTTCCCCACCTTCCTTCCTGCGGGGGTTGCAAGGGGTCAGTGGGTGGGGCTTATGGGTCAGTGGGTGGGGCAACTGGCCTCTGACACATTCACAGACACCAAATCTGGCCCTCCTTACAAAAAGTTTGGGCACCCCTGAGTTAATTGGTTCCATTGTTGTATTTCCCTAACAGTTAGGAAGTTGTTTTGTTTTTTGCTTTTATTTTTATCTCTATATGCTTGCACAGAATCTTACAGCCACTTCTTTGAAAACTATATATTTGTCATGGTTTCCCCCTTGGCTTAACAACAGACGCCATATGATATTGCAGCAGTGGCGAACCTTTGGCACTCCAGATGTTTTGGACCACAACTCCTGCAGTCCTTTGTCATTGGCAATCTAGGCTCAGAATTCTGGGAGCTGGTCTAAAACATCTGGAGTGATGGAGGTTCACCACCATTGTGATACTGGGCAAGCAGTAGAGCACTGGATGATGGGAAAGAATCAGCATTCTTCTCATGCTCAAAATGTATGGTGAGTGAGGAAAACCCTTAAGGACTCCCCTTACAAAATAAAGTGAAGGGTCACCTGGAAACAAGTTGGTCTAGAAAGTAGTTAAGCACATTCTCTGTGCTGAAAATGTCAGATGAATAGGTCAAGGGATAAGTTAAGCACTCCTTTCCTGCTATAACCCCTCCATTAGTAGGGTCTTCTTCGTGCTGGCTCCATCTTTGTGAAATGAACTCCCGGAGGAGCTTCACCTGCCCCCCCTCCCTGTTGATATCTATCAGGCAATGGAAGAAATGGCTCTACAGAGAGATGTTTGAGTTGAGAACTGCCTCCTCCCATGAAATATTCAAGCGAGGCCTTAAGACTTATTTATTTAGGCAAGCCTTCTGAGTCTCCAGCCTTCACAAATTTTATAACTTCTTACTTTTTGAGTCTCATTGGCTGGGGAGCTTTTTAAACTCTGCTGCAGCTACTGTTTTTAATCTTGTTTTTTATTGTATTATATTGTATAGTATTTTTATAGTATTTTATAGGTATTGTGTTGTTTTTACATTGTATTGCTTTTATTGTAGTTTTCTGAATTGTTGTAAGCCGCCTTGGGTCCCTTTGGGGAGAAAGGCGACATAAAAATAAAGTTATTATTATTATTATTATTATTATTATTATTATTATTATTATTATTATTATTATTATTATTATTATTATTATTATTATTATTATTATTATTATTATTAATGTACAGTACATCTCTGTCCAGTAGGAAGGAAGGAAGGAAGGAAGGAAGGAAGGAAGGAAGGAAGGAAAGAAGAAGAAGAAGAAGAAGAAGAAGAAGCAACAGCAGCAGCAGCAACTCCAGCTTTAAAGGCATGAGGTAATTCCACAAAAGCATCATCCCGATAACGGTTCACCAATCTGAAGTCACCTGACAGGAAGCTAGAACTGTTTGGCTCTGGGTTGAGCTTTCGTAAGCAGAAGGGGCTGTCCGGGCTGTCCAAGACAGCCCTGGAGGAGTTTTCATTGAGCAGCTCCGTGAGACGCCTTCTTCGGCGGAAATTGATGCGAAACTGGTAGAGGAGGTCCGTGTCAGAGAAATGCTGCCGGGCAGAGACTGCGAGGGGACAAGGGGTGGGAAGAGCAAATTACAGCAGAGGGTCTATTCTGGAGCATCCCACCCCCCAAAAAAGACATGAAGAGTGGTCAGGGTGGCAGGATTCAAGAAGCCCAAACCCGTAGGCTGAAGACCGTTCCCTTTTAATGACCTCTCTCTTGCTTTCTTCCCTTCTGGTTCATTTCCAGCCACAACTGGAAGTGATCATATATTCTTTATACAGAGCTTGGTGGGGAGAGATTTTTTGGGACTACAACTCCCAAGCTCTACATTCAGAGCTCTGAATATCCTGGCATTTATTTTATTTTATTTTGAATATTTTTATACTGCTGTTCTTCTGAACAAGGACCTAAGGCAGATTACAACATGAAAATTCAGTGTTTAAAAGCTAAAAACAGAAGGTCCTTGCCTACTTGTGGTAGGGCAACAGAGGTGGTCTGAATGCCCCCGTGTGTGTGTGTGTGTGTGTGTGTGTGTGTGTGTGTGTGTGTGTGTGTGTGTGTGTGTGTGTGTGTGTGTGTGTGTGTGTGTGTGTGTGTGTGTACACAGTGCAAGGTGCAAATGGAAGGGGTCCTCTTCTTTTGTACCTGCTGGCAAGGTTGAAGGGTTGGTGGGAGATTGCAACCTCCCCCTTCTCTGTGTGCCCTCTCCTTTCTCCCTTGCAAAACTCGCTATTAGAGATGGGCACGGAACAAACATTTTTTTTCGTTTCCGTTACCGTTTGTTGTTTCCATTACGTAACGAAATGAGAAACGAAAATTGTGATGAAAATGCAACAAAACGAACAGAACCACGAAAATTGTGGTCGTTACGTTTCATTTCCGTTAATTGCGACGCGCAATGAAATGAGCTGTTTTAAATGTTAAAAAACGCCCTGGACATCCATAAACACACAGCCATAATTATTTATATTGTCTGATAATACCTACCAGGGGGGTTGGGGTCCTTAAAACATTTGTTTTTGTCTTCTCCCATTGCAATGTATTTTTCTTTTCCCTTTAAAATGGATGTCACCACCAGCCACAAAATGGAGGGAAGCCATGTGATGGGATCATGTTCAACCAATAGCATGCCCAGGTTGCAGACTGGGTGGGCAGGTCTGGCAGCCACAGAGGGCATAAAAATCTCTGGCAGCCCCCGTCCTCCTTGCAGTCTCTGGTGGGGGTTAGGGTGGGATTGCTGTCTCTGCGACTCTAGCTTCAGTACTGCAGCCTCCCTGTGTGCGTGCGTGCTGCGTACCTGTCGGTGAGTACCCTCCCCTGCCCTGCAGTGCAGTCACTCTGCGGCTGCCTTGCACCCTGGGCAACGCCCGCCACTGCCTTTGCAGCCTCCCTGCATACCTAGTCTATACTGTGTCTCTGCCAGCATCCATTTTTTTAGTGTTTTCCCTCTGGTCTGGGGCGTTGGGAGATGCCTGCGCATGGAAATGCTTTAAAAATCGCGCAAAAAGTGGGTAGAAATGACAAATGAAAAACTGAAAAACGGTAACAAAATTTTTCAAAAAATTCCCGACAAACGGAAATGAACCGAAACAGACCTCTCAACAACAAACGAAAAACCAAAATGCCATTTTTCTGTTTCGTGCCCATCTCTACTTGCTATAGTCAAAGGGTATCTGTCTGCTTTTGGCCACCGTCACCTGCTTCTTCTCCCCTTGCACCACCACACGTCTCTTGCTTCTTTCCTTTGGTGCCTCTGCTGCCTCCCGTTCCCACCCGTACTCGAAACAGTCCCTTTTCCTTCTATCAAATTCCAGTTTTGTACAATACATGCCCCTTCAGGAAACTGAATATAGGGGCACTTGAGGTTGATATGTTATTTGGATGAGAGGCTCATACCAAATGGCATCTCGCTCCATGCCATGACCTCACCTCATCCTATTTAGACTACACCGGCCTGCAATAAAAGGACCATTAGTCTCCATAACTGGTTGACTCCTTCCTTCCTTCCTTCCTTCCTTCCTTCCTTCCTTCCTTCCTTCCTTCCTTCCTTCCTTCCTTCCTCATATCTTCATTTTGTCAGATAGAAACTTCAGTTTGGCTACAATAATCTGCTTTCTATATTCGATCTGAAATAAGAGAAGGCTTAAACGCTTCCCTTACTTCTAATCCCAGAATACATGTTGCTGGATTCAAACAATAGACAGCTCACTTGGAGTTGATATGCTCTATCCATTACATACACTTATTTATTTATTTATTTATTTATTTATTTATTTATTTATTTATTTATTTATTTATTTATGCCACACCAATTTTCCCAGGGGAACTCTTGGTGGTTTACAAAACAAAAAGCAAAGTGTTCTGCTTATATACCACCCTATACCTCTTCAAGTAGTCTCTGGGTGGTTTACAGTTTAATTACAGTATACAGGCTACACATTGCCCCACCCCCATCCCCAGCAAGTTGGGTACTCATTTTACCCACCTCAGAAGGATGGAAGGCTGAGTCAACCACGAGCCGGCTACCTGGGATTGAACCCCTGGTCATGAGCACAGTTTTAGCTGCAATGCAGGCATTTAACGACTGCACCATGAGGCTCCTTATAGCCTCTCACAGATACATCTTGTGGGAACCCATGAAAGGGCCTTCTCAGCTGCTGCGTCCAAACTCTGGAACTCCCTCCCACTAGAGACCAGGACTGCCTCATCTCTGTTGTCTTTCCGGAAACAGGCAAAGACCTTTCTCTTCAGGCAAGCTTTCCCTGAATGATGGATGTTAGTTTCCATCACTCTTAACTTTGCATGGAACTTTACTCCCCTTTAACTGCTCGCATTCTCTTGTAGCTTTAATGGAATGTTGTCTATTAATGCTGTAAGATGTCCCTAAATTCCCTCTTCTCAATACTTGAACATGTCTCAGTTGTACTGGAGTGTATATTATCCCTCATTCTGTAAGCTGCCTTGGGTCCTTTTTCCAAGGAGAAAGGTGGAGTAAAAATACTCTAAAATAAATAAAATAAATAAAATATGCTGTTACATCACACTGTCCCTTGACTCTTTGTACATTCCCTGGGTATACTTGTAGATAATAACACCCCCTTCCTCTACCGTCCTATTCCTACTCTTTATAAGATTTCTGTCCTTCTTCATACCATGTTGGATAATCCCATGATCAAAGAGCGTCTGGCAGAGCTCCACCGCCTCTTTCCGGTTGGCTGTTTCCCCTTCCTGAACCAGCCAGTCCACCATATCACAACCGAGAAAGGTCCTTTGGTATTTCACGGAGTTCTCCTCTCTGGCTTTCAGGAAGGAGTCTTCCACGCTGATCAATCTAGGGCCAAGAGAGGGCACGAGAAAAAGGAAAATGATCAGCAGAGGGTTTACTTGCCGAAACAACCCTGATGAGGTGCTACAATGTTAGCTTGAGACCAGACATTCCCAACCTGTCCTCTGTAGATCATTGGTGGTCTGTGAGAAGAGGACGGTGTTGACTGAGCAATGAAGTCCTACTTGGCAGGATAAATCAGTGGCAGAGAAAAAGAAGGGTGGGAATCCCAGTGGTGGATACCTGTGCTCTACTTCTTGAGAGACATCAGAACGGCGTCAATATCATCTAATTCTGGAAGCAAAGCAGGGTTATCCCTGGCATGGACTTGAATTGGAACATCAGGTATCTTCAGGCAAGGCCAAGCAAGAAACACTAGAGATTCATTACGGCTGGTCAGAACTGATTATGCTGGGCTACATGGACCAGGAAGCTTCTTGTATTCCAGTGACGTACCATGAAAAGGCTTACAGTGAGTAATAGTGACATCGAGACAGGATGGCATGACTCTCATTAGCCAGAGCTTATGATAAAAAGTGTTTCTGCTAGCCTGTTGCATGACGGCAAGAAAAAACCTTCAGAGATAACAATCTATGGTAGTGTACATCAGGCCTGCCCAACAGGTAGACCGTGGGCTACCGGTAGCCCACGAAGGGTTCAAAAGTAGCCCGCCGGCCATCAATAAAAAAAAGTGAGGGGATTTCTCCACCCCTCCCTCCCCCATCCCAAGATCCACCACTGCCCCAGCAAAGTTCTGGGTCTGCCAGCCCACTGTCTCAGCTGAGTGGGGCTGTTCAAGGGTCATGGCGCATTGAAATCTGTTCCCTCCAGAATGGATTAATTGGTTTTCAATGCATTCCTATGGGAAACTGCTGCTCTACTTACAAAAGTTTTTACTTAAGAACATGTGCTCAGAACGAATAAAATTCGTAAGTAGAGGTTTTAGTGTAGTAGCCCTCAGGCACTTTGGGCCAGAAAGATAGACCTTGGCCTGTTCAAAGTTGAGCAGCCCTGGTGTACATTAATATTTCTCTGTGATTTGATGATGTTTCGAGTCTTGTTTGATCATTTAAAATTGTTTATTTATTGCGTTTTAGGTGCTTGTCCTTAAACACCATCAGCTTCCTTGAGTCCTTTATATAGGAAGAAATAAAATAAAGTGAAATAAAATCTAGTGTGGGGTGCAAATGGAAATAAAGGAAGGGAAACCACTGGCTAAGGCCTGGAAAACATGTTGCTTTCCCATGCCTGATGTTTGATGCAGTCACAAACCACAAGAGGGCGTGCCAAGCCTACTGGATGCAACAAACAGCACTCTTCCAACTAGGGCTGTGTCCATGCCTTTGAAAGATCATCATTGTAAATGTGCAGACCGACTGTCCAATATTTGGGGCAAGATTTTTTCAGTAACCAATATGACACAAAAAGCAAAAAGCAAACTGTTCTGCTTATATACCGCCCCACATACCACTTGAAGTAGTCTCTGGGCGGTTTACAGTTTTAATTAGAGATGGGCACAACCAGGAAAAATGATGTTTCGAGTTGTCGTTTGTCGGGACGGGTCCGTTTTGGGTCGTTTCCATTTGTCACGGAAATTTTTAAAAATTTGTCATTTCCATTTGTCGTTTGTCATTTGTGTTGGGGTTGGGGTTGGGGTTGGGGTAAGTGGGCTCTGTGAGGCACCACTCTCTGGGTGCCTCTGACATCTGACCCACTAAGAAGGGAAGGGAAGCGTTTCACGTAGCCATCACGTACCATACATTACATTATGTTAGGGTTGGGGGGGGTAAGTGGCAGAAGCACCTCTCTGGGTGCCTCTAACTCACTAAGAAGGAAAGCATACTGGCGTACTGGCATACAGGTTAGGGGTAGGGGTAGTGGGCTCTGGCTGGGAGGCACCTCTCTGGGTGCCTCTACTCTGACCCACTAAGAAGGGAAGCGTACTTGCGTATGGATCTGGGTTAGGGTTGGGGTTAGGGTAAGGGCTAGGCTTAAGGTTACGGTTAAGGTTAGTGTGGGTTAGTGGGCTGCACCTCTGGGTGCCTCTGACCCACTAAGAAGGACAGTGTACTGGTGTATGGGTTAGGGTTAGGGTTAGGGTTAGGGTTAGGGTTAGGGTTAGGGTTAGTGGGCTTTTTATGCCCTCTGGCACATCCAGAAGTCTCAGTCAAAACCTGATTGGTGGAATGGGTCCAAAAATTTGCATGGTCCCATCCCATGGCCAGCCCATCATTGCACAGGTGTGAAAAAATAAAAATAAAAATAAAATAAAACAAAATCAATGGAGACATTTTATTGCAAGAAAAACCCACTGCTGCTACTATAAAACATCAGGCATTTAAAATACCTAATGTTCAAATGTTTCTGTGGTGCTTTGGTGGGTTTTTGGACCATGATTTAAAAATAAATATTGTAGTCGCCATTTTGGATCCCCACCACCACATGGCAAATGGAGATGACGGGGATAGCCCCCCCCAGCCTTGTACCAGAAGCCCAGGACAAGAGGGGGAGGCCGGGGACCCCCCCAGAAACCACCCCTCTCTGGTAGGTGCCCTCACTGAGGCAGGCATATTTTTGCCTGCTTTTATGGCCGGGAATCGGGGTTTTTAAAAAAACTTTTTTTCTGTGCTGCTTGGCATCGCGCGATCGCTGCGATGCCATGAACGATAACAAAAAATCAGACCCAATTTATCTTTATCGGGTCGGGTTCGAGCTGGAGCGGCGTAATTCTCGTTACCGTTGCCCGTTACGTAACGATAACAATAACCGAAAACGGAAACGAGAATTTCGCCGCTCCGTGCCCATGTCTAGTTTTAATTATAGTATGCAAGTATTTGGGGTTGATCTAGAAGTGATCCTGCCTTTCCTCTGTATAACACCCATGCAAAGATTTGAAAATTGGGATGTTCCAGAGCAGCTAGAGAAGGAGATTTAGCCCAACATTTCAAGCCTTAGAATTGGAAGATTTACTTCTCTTAGCCCCATTATAAACATCTACATTTGGAACATCAATATTTGGACTATTTTTCTTCATTATCTATGAAGGGGGTGTTCAGAGTCTGAAGAGAAGGATTTTATTCACAAAAGCTATTTGTTTAATCTTTTAGTGATCCAGTAAACGGTATCACCTACTCTGGCATTTGTGCATTCTTTGGCAGCCTTCCTTTGTTCTTTCTACATCTAAGAGAGTGATTTATTCAAGGTACATCCCAGTTTTAAAAGCCTCTCTTCAATCATCATCATCATCATCATCATCATCATCATCATCATCATCATCATCATCATCATCATCATCATCATCACCACCACCACCATCACCATCACCATCACCATCACCATCACCATCATCATCTAAGTATCACAAAGCAGACAAGATAACTACGCTGGATTTTTTTATTACAAATCACTAGTCAAGCACTTCCCAAGTGTTTAGGACTATGTGATGTATTGGCGAATTATGGGAGCAGATCCCAGTAAGGCAGCTTTCTGCATCTGACTGATGGTGAATTTGTCAACTCCAATTTCTTCTAAATACTTGCTTAGCTCTTTAGGCACCGCACCCACCATGCCGATGACCACTGGGATCACCTGTACTGGTTTATGCCAGAGTCTCTGAAGTTCAATTTTCAGATCCTGATATTGGGTAATTTTTTCAAGTTGTTTCTCGGTGACTCTATTATTATTATTATTATTATTATTATTATTATTATTATTATTATTATTATTATTATTATTATTATTATTATTATTATTATTATTATTATTATTATTATTAGAGATGGGCACGACTAGGGAAAATGACGTTTTCAAGTTGTCGTGTGTCGGAGGCAGTCCGTTTCGGCTCGTTTCCGTTTTTCGAGAAATTTCGCAAAAATTAGTCGGTTCGTTTTTTCGTTTTTTTGTTGCCGTTAGTACTGGTTTGGGGGGGGTAGCGGGCTCCTGGAGGGAGCTGCAGGAGTCAGCCAGAGCCACAAGTGACGGACTGGCAGACTCTTTGCACCCGCTGTGTCTCACGTACTTGCATGTAGTGCAATGCAAGTAGATCTGGCTTAGGGTTAAGACGGGTTAGCGCAAGGGCTAGGGTTAGGCTAGTTACGGGTGAGGTTAGGGTGAGTATTGGGGTGCACCTCTGGGTGCCTCTCTGACCCACTTAGAAGGACAGTGTACTGGCATATGGGTTAGGCTTAGGCTTAGGGTTCGGGTTTGGGCTACGATTAGTGGGTTGTTTATGCCCGATTGGCACATCCCAGAAGTCTCTGTGGTCAACCTGGCCAAGTGGCCATGCGATTGGTGGAAAATTTGCATGGTCCACTCCCATGGGCGAGCCCATCATTGCAAATGTGCAGGTGTAAAAAATAAAATAAAATAAAATAAAATAAAATAAAATAAAATAAAATAAAATCAACGGAGACTTTTTTTTTTTTTTTGCAAGAAAAACCCACTGCTGCTACTGTAAAAATTCAAGCATTTAAAATAGCTAATTTTCGCATGTTTCTGTGGTGCTTTGGTGGGGTTTTGGGCAACAATTTCAAAAAAAAATTGCGGTCGCCATTTTGGATCCCCCGCACTGCATGGCAAATGGATGCGCCGTCCCACCCTGGTACAGTCAGCAAAACCTGGCCATGCGATTGGTGGAATGGCTCCAAAACTTTGCATGGTCCACTCCCATGGGCGAGCCCATCATTGCGAATGCGCAGGTGTAAAAAAATAAAATAAAATAAAATAAAATAAAATCAACGGAGACTTTTTTTTGCAAGAAAAACCCACTGCTGCTACTGTAAAAATTCAAGCATTTAAAATAGCTAATTTTCGCATGTTTCTGTGGTGCTTTGGTGGGGTTTTGGGCAACGATTTCAAAAAAAAATATTGCGGTCGCCATTTTGGATCCCCCGCACTGCATGGCAAATGGATGCGCCCTCCCAGCCTGGTACCAGCAGCGCAGCAGTAGCAATAGCCAAGAGAGGGGGCGGGGAAACCCCCCCAAATAAAACACCCTTCTGGCCTGGTAGGTGCCCTCAGACAGTTTTCGCCTACTTTTAGGGCTGGGAATCGGTTTTTTTAACTTTTAAAAACTTTTTTTCTGTGCCGCTTGGCATTGCGTGATCGCCGCGATGCAAGTAACGAGCACGACAAATCAGACCAAATTGTTCGTTCGTCGGTTCGAGCTCGAATTCTGGCAGAGTAATTCCCGTTACCGTTTCCGTAGAGTAATGGATACGAGTAACGGAAACGGAAACGGGAATACCGCTAAATCGTGCCCATCTCTAATTATTATTATTATTATTATTATTATTATTATTATTATTATTATTATTATTATTATTATTATTATTATTATCATCATCATCATCATCACAGCAGACAAGATAACTACACTGGATTTTGTAATACATATCACTAGTCAAACGCTTCCCAAGCGTTATAGGACTATGTGATTTATTGGCGAATTATGCGAGCAGATCCCAAGATTATGATGATGATGATGATGATGATTTATTCAATACACAAATATTAAAAAGGAATCTACATCTCTGCACTTGCCATGAAAACCGAAGGGATTTGCATTTCTTAACACCACCAAAACCCTGAAAAATTATCTGCTCTCCAATCTCTCAGAAAATGAAAGCAAAAATGTCAAGGATCCAAAGAAGTGGCAGATAGGGGCTGAAAAGGGGAAACAGTTGAAGCAGGAAGAGGAACTGATACAACTGGCTGCCCAAGGCCTGGCCCCGAAGGACCCACGTACTTGTCATACAGGCTCTGACCCCTCATGAACACCTTGACATCCTTGTTGAGGGGAAAGGTCCCGTCGTCCTTGCGGAAGCGATACAGCAGCTTGGCGTCCTTGTAGTCCAAATGCTCGTCACAAACTGAAAATAGAGTTCAAGGTGAGTTGTCAGTATTATTTGAGGAAGACACACAGCCTAAACATTCTGCCTTCAGATTTAGAGACCACGGTCGTGAAGAGCTAAAAACTTGAGACCTTTATATTACAGTGGACCCTCGTATAACAAACGGTTTGTATGACATAAAATCTGTACAACATAAAAAATTCTGTTGCTTAACAGAATCGTCTATAGGGTGAAACCGTACAACATACAAATGGTTGCGATTAGGGATTACTCTGTTTTCAATGCATTCCTATAGGAAATTTATGTAAAGGAAAAAATTTAACATAATTTCATTGGGAACAAATTAATTCCTTTATACAAGGTACCACTGTATATTAATTGCTTGAAGCAGTTCTCTTTTCTAAGGCTTCTTACATCACAAGAAGGTATGGCTAGTTGCAAAGGACGATAACACAAAGGACAATAACGCTAAGAAGAGCTAAAGAAGAAGAGACCAAATACAAGATGGACTGACTCCCTAACAGACTATAGGCTGGAGTTTACAACAGCTGAACAGAGCAGTTGAGGGCAGGGCCTTTTAGAGGTTGCTCATTCCTAAGGTTGGCATACACCAGAGGCAACTTGACACAACAAGAAAACCAAAAATAAAATTCCTGTGGCATCTTTGAGACTTATAAAAAAGCCAGGGTAAAAATACTCTAAAATAAAATAAATACATAAATAAATAAATATGTGAGCTTTTGTCAATTACTACTCGTGTCTTCTCATCACAGGGGATTGGAATGCTAAAGTAGGGAGTCAAGTGAAAAAAGGAATAACTGGCAAGTTTAGCCTTGGAGTTCCAAATGAAGCAGGGCAAAGGCTAATTGAGTTTTGTCAAGAGAAGAAGCTGGTCATTGCAAACACTCTTTTCCAACAACACAAAAGGCGACTCTACACATGGACATCACCAGGTGCACAATACCGGAATCGGATTGATTATGTTCTCTGCAGCCAAAGATGGAGGAGCTCTATCCAGTCAGCAAAAATGAGACCTGGTGCTGACTGTGGCTCAGATCATCAGCTTCTTATTTCAAAATTCAAACTTAAACTGAAGAAAGTAGGGAAGACCACTGGACCAGTCAGGTATTATTATCTAAGTCAAATCTCTTATGAATACACAGTGGAAGTGAAGAATAGATTTAAGGAACTAGATTTAGTGGACAGAACACCTGAAGAACTATAGATGGAGGCTTGTAACATTGTACAGGAGGCTGCAATGAAAACTATTCCAAAGAAAAGAAAATGCAAGAAAGCAAAGTGGTTGTCCAACGAGGCCCTACAAATAGCGGAGGAGAGAAGGGACGCAAAATGCAAGGGAGAAAGGGAAAGAAACAGAAAATTGAATGTAGACTTCCAAAGAATAGCGAGGAGAGACAGGACGGCCTTCTTGAATGAACAGTGCAAAGAAATAGAGGAAAACAACAGAAAAGGAAAAACCAGAGATTGATTCAAGAAAATTGGAGATATTAAAGGGGCATTTCGTGCAAAGATGGATATGATAAAGGACAAAAATGGTAGGGACCTAACTGAAGCAGAAGAGTTCAAGAAGAGATAGCAAGAATAGACAGAAGACTTATATAAGAAAGATCTGGATGTCACTGATAACCAAGATAGCGTAGTTGCTGACCTGGAGCCAGACATCCTGGAAAGTGAAGTCAAGTGGTCCTTAGAAAGCATTGCAAACAACAAGGCCAGTGGAGGTGACGGCATTCCAAATGAACTCTTTAAAATCTTAAAAGAGGATGCTGTAAAGGTGCTGCATGCGATATGCCAGCAAATTTGGAAAACTCAGCAGTGGCCAGAGGACTGGAAAAGATTGGTCTACATCCCAATCCCAAAGAAAGGCAACTTCAAAGAATGCTCCAACTATCGCACAATTGCACTCATTTCACACGCTAGCAAGGTTATGCTAAAAATTCTACGAGGGAGGCTTCAGCAGTATGTGGAAAGAGAACTTCCAGAAGTGCAAGCTGGATTTTGAAGGGGCAGAGGAACTAGAGATCAAATCGCCAACATGCGCTGGATTATGGAGAAAGCCAGAGAGTTCCAGAAAAACATCTACTTCTGCTTCATTGACTATGCCACAGCCTTTGACTGTGTGGACCACAACAAACTATGGCAAGTCCTTAAAGGAATGGGAGTGCCTGACCACCTTATCTGTCTCCTAAGAAATCTATATGTGGGACAAGCAGCAACTGTCAGAACTGGATATGGAACAACTGACTGGTTTAAAATTGGGAAAGGAGTACGACAAGGCTGTATACTATCACCTTGCCTATTTAACTTATATGCAGAGTACATCATGCGAAAGGCAGGTCTGGATGAGTCACAAGCCGGAATTAAGATTGCCGGAAGAAATATCAACAACCTCAGATACACAGATGATACTACTCTGATAGCAGAAAGGGAGGAGGAATTAAAGAACCTCTTAGTGAGGGTGAAAGAGGAGTGTGAAAAAATGGGCTGAAGCTCAACATCAAAAAAACTAAGATCATGGCCACTGGTCCCATCACCTCCTGGCAAATAGAAGGGGAAGAAATGGAGGCAATGACAGAGTTTATTTTCTTGGGCTCCTTGATCACTGCAGATGGCGACTGCAGCAACGAAATAAAAAGACGCCTGCTTCTTGGGAGGAAAGCAATGGCAAACCTAGATAGCATCCTAAAGAGCAGAGACATCACTTTGCCAACTATGGTCAGGATAGTCAAAGCTATGGTTTTTCCAGTAGTGATGTATGGAAGTGAAAGCTGGACTATAAAGAAGGCTGATCGCCGCAGAATTCATGCTTTTGAGCTGTGGTGCTGGAGGAGAGTCTTGAGAGTCCCCTGGACTGCACGGAGATCAAACCTATCCATTCCGAAAGAAATCAACCCCGAATGTTCACTGGAAGGACAGATTTTGAAGCTGAGGCTCCAGTACTTTAGCCACCTCATGACGAGAGAGGAGTCCTTGGCAAAGTCCCTGATGTTGGGAAAGATTGAAGGCAAAAGGAAAAGGGGACAGCAGAGAATGAGATGGTTGGACGGTGTCATCGATGCAACCAATATGGATTCGACAAAACTCCGGGAGGCAGTGGAGGACAGGAAGGTCTGGCGAGGTCTGGTCCATGGGGTCACAAAGAGTCGGACACGACTGAACAACAACTTGTGTCTTCAGGTACACAGAGCATTGTATAGTGCATATATAGTGTGGGGACAGGACTGGGACAATGTGATGGGAAATTGTGGCAACCGTGGAAATATGTGGAATGACAGTGGCCCATTGACAAAGTAGCCAAACTCTCATCTTTAGAATGCATCTCATTTGCTTCTTCCTATTGCCAGGATTCGAAAGAGCCAGTGTAGTGTAGTGCAACAGACAGAGACCCGAACTAGGACTCTGGAAATCTGGGTTCAAATCTCTGCTTAGTCATGGAAATTTATTGGGAGTTATTTTTATTTATTTATTTATTTATTTATTTATTTATTTATTTATTTATTTATTTATTTGACTTTTATACTGCCCATCTAGACCTAGGGCTACTCTGGGCAGTTTACAACATGTGATAACATAACAATTATACAAAGGAATACATTTTAAAAACCAAAATACAAGGTACATAATAAAATAAAATATACATAAATCAACAACAAAACACTAACATGAAGTTACAATGGCAAACTAATCCTTTAGCAGCTCACATACCTCAAAAAAACAAAACCCTGTAGGTTTATGCCAGGGCCACTTGATAGCACATAATGACATATTATGCCAGAATGTTGATGCAATTGGTACACGCAAGTCGTGAATCTGCACTACCTACATGTAGAAAGCCATTGTTACCTTGGGAGCTGATTATCAGTGTCCGTAGGCAATTTGCCACCACAACTTTTCACGGTTGATACTTGGTTTTCTGCTGGAGCAGTCTCTTGATAGAAAGGGTCATCAATAGAATCCTAGAGTTGGAAGAGACCTCAAGGGCCATCTAGTCCACCCCCCTGCCATGCAGGAACCCCCATCACAGTGCTCCCGACAGATGGCCCTCCAACCTCTGCTTTAAAACCTCCAAAGAAGGAGACTCCACCACCCTCCTTTATGGCAGCATATTCTATTGCCGAACAGCTCTAACTGTCATGAAATTCTTCAAACAAGTTCAAGGCTGGGTCTCATTCATTTATGTTGACTATTAAGAGCCTGAGAGGCAAAGGATGGATGTGACAGAGATAGTTTCTTGTGGCACTGAGTTCAACAGATGTGGAGGAACTAGTAATATGCACAATGAGTTGGAGATGTTTAGCAGGCAAAGACGCTCAGGTAGTCCTCCCCAAATACCATTGACCTACAAATCCCATAATTCCCATCCATCACAGCCAATGGCTCATGTCTAAGAGATTTTCCAGTTATGAAACTGCTCAATAGGATCATCTCAAAGCAGGACTGATCTTCCAATGTGCAATCATTTTTTTTTTGCTATGATATTCTGGCAAAGGTTAAAACAGTTACTGTTCTCTTACTGAAGTTACTTTCCTATCAGTAATCCACCTCCGATACTTTTTAAAGGAGTACACTCATTCCATTCCATTCAACTCCATTCCTTATTTATTTGTTTATTTATACCCAGCCGTTCTCCCTAAGAAGGCTCCAAGGTGGTTGCATCAATTTTAAAAAAGCAATCTTTAAAGCTAAAAATAATAAGTGTACAAATGCAAAAAAAGAATTGAGCAAATATCACACTAAAAGGCAATAAACAAAAGCAACACCAAAAACACCTTCAAAGCAGTGAGGCCCAACAATCTATTTAGGAAATCCTGCTCAAACAGCCAATCCCTAAGGGAAAAATGTATCTGAAAAGAAAGGTCTTTGCCCGCTTATGGAAAGACAGCAGAAAGGGTGTCCGTCTAGCCTCCTCTGGAGAGGGAGTTCCAGATTCTGGAAGCAGCGACAGAGAAGGCTGTCACCCATGGTCCAACCAAATGCACTTCCAAAGGTGGTGGGACTGAGAGCAAGGCTTCAGTCTTTAGCCTGTGTAAGCATACCGGACCCCCCACCCCGCACCCCCACCCCCAAAAAAAGAACCAAGAGAACCAAGAGAACCAAGAGAACCTGTGGAACTCCCTGCCACAAGATGTGGTGATGGAATCTGGCCTGGATGCCTTCAAAAGGGGGTTGGACAGATTCCTGGAGGAGAAGTCAGCAGATTTAAGGGGGCAGCAAATATATAATAATAATATTTACTTGTGCTTGACACAAAACAGTGCAGCAGTAACGTAGATAAAATGTCAGTATTGATATAAAGGGTTTGCAGAGTTAGTCTATCAGAAAGACAATGACAATGAATAGAGTAAAAACTCATATATTCATATATACATCAAAATATACACAGCATAACAACCATGCATTATATACAATATAGCAAACAGACAAAAGGAGTGTGGGGTAAAACTGTTCTCACCATAACAGTCCCCAAGTTACAAATGACAAGCTAGTGCCTTTTATACTATTCAGCACTCATAAGATCTGATGCAATCACTAATTAACAATCTGATGCAATCTGATCTATCCATTACAAATCATGATGTTACAATCAGTTCCACCTGCACTTCATCACTTAACATGCCTGTGATTACTAGTCTCTAACACTTGTGGATTAACATCATGACACTGCAGAATCTAACTGCCTCCATTTTACAATTCTCTTTACACATTCTGTTAAATATACATAACATATGTTTTATCAACTTTTACATATTTTGACACATCAGAGGTTACAAACCATGATGGAGATGTGTCATCTCCAGGCTTAAAACCAGGGTACTTCAGGGGCCAGATGCAGGGGAGTGGGATCAGGAGACAGATATCTAGTCTCATGTGCTCCCAGAGGCATTTGGTGGGGCCACTGTGAGATACAGGAAGCTGGACTAGATGGGCCTTTGGCCTGATCCAGCATGGCTCTTCTTATATTTATATGTTCTTCTATGTTCTTATAACATCACCTTAAAGACTTACCGCTGTATTGCCATGTGAGCATTTGTGGATCAAACCTGCTTCCTCAGACAGGTAGTCTCACTTCCCCATCCCAACAGTATCACTAAGTGAGTGGGTCCTGGTGGTCCTGGAAGGTATGGTCTCCCCCACTCCCACACCCACACACACACACCCCACACCCCCAAAAAGTGACTTGCTCAAACTGTATGCTCTGGTTTCATGAGTTCCACAGAGTTTTGCCTGTCTACTAAACACTGTTGCCATTCATGATTCAATTACCCAGGTTACGGTTGGGGAGGAATTAAGGGATCTGGGAGTCTTGGTGGACCACAAATTGAACATGAGTCAGCAGTGTAATGCATCAGCCAATAAAGCCAATGCGATTCTTGGTTGCATCAACAGACCCATAGTGTCTAGATCAAGAGAAGTGATAGTATCACTCTATTCTGCTCTGGTTTGATGCCACCTGAAGTAGTGTGTCCAGTTCTGTGCGCCTCAATTTAAAAAGGATGTTGACAACCTCGAGCGGGTACAGAGGAGGGTGACCAGGATGGTTGAGGGTCTGGAGGAAATATCTTATGTGGAACGGCTTAGAGAAATGGGAATGTTTAGCCTTTCAAAAAGAAGGCTGAGGGGGGATATGATAGCTATGTTTAAATATTTGAAAGGATGTCATATTGAAGAGGGAACAGGTTTGTTTTCCATGGCTTCAGAGACTAGGACACGGGGCAATTGTTTCACACTACAGGAAAAGAGATTCCATTTGAACATTAGGAAGAACTTCATGACGGTTAAAGCTGTTCGGCAGTAAAATATGCTGCCACAAAGGAGGGTGGTGGAGTCTCCGTCTTTGGATGTTTTTAAGCAGAGGCTGGATGGCTGTCTGTTGGAAATACTGTGATGGGGGTTCCTGCATGGCAGGGGGTTGAACTAGATGGCCCTTGAGGTCTCTTCCAACTCTATGATTCTATGATTCTATGACATGTGAACAACGAGTTCATGTAAAAAATTAAGGGAGAATGATGATGTTATTTGTGAAAAATAAGGTAACAGGCGGCGATGAAGTGGCTCTAATAAGGTAACAAGTAACACTTTTTCCTATTTATGCTTCACACTTTGGATGTGTTACTTTTGGGTTCCAATCATCAGAGCAGCTGGGCAAATGGCTTTGTAAGTTCTGATCCAGGTGAACTCTTTGTGGTGGCCGGACCTATGACCTCCTATGCGAGGAAGAAAACAGAGTAAGATCAAAGCACATTACAATGCCGCCCTTACGTGCGGAATCATGTGGAAATGACTGTTCTTCCATCTCAAAATGAGAGAAAGAGACATGAACAAAGCAAAGGAAAGACAAACACAGAAAACAATTGGGGGTGAGCCCAGCAATGCATATTTTATTCAGGATTATCTGATGATGCCCTTGATAAGTGGCCAAATAAGTAATTTCTTGAACACGGCCTGTTGTTTAAGTTCAAAACATCAGGATTGTTGTACAATTGCCTTCCTGGCTGTGGAAAAATAATACTAGAACTTTGTGTGTGGAAGGAGGAGGACTCAGACGTGTTAATAATTAGCCCAGAAGTAATTGCAGTTATACCAGAGCAACCTAGCAAAAGCTAAATTCTATTCAAGGTACACAAATCTTTCCAGAGGGAAGCAGATGGCAGTGAGCAGTTATGTTTACCTTGTCATATAATCCAAAAAGACTTGGAAGAACAGCATACACTATTCCTATGGTTGAACAGACTGTGATATGAAAAATGGGAGTGCACTCAATTGTCTTTTGGGAAATTTCATCTGTTCATAAGAACATAAGAACATAAGAAGAGCCATGCTGAATCAGGACAAAGACCCATCTAGTCCAGCTTCCTGTATCTCACAGTGGCCCCACCAGATGCATTTGGGAGCGCACAAGACTAGAGATCTGTCTCCAGATACCACTCCCCTGCATCTGGCCCTTGAAGTACCCCAGTTTTAAGCCTTCCACTCCCTTACCATCCTGACCCAGGTGATTACAGATGAATAAGGATGTCATTAATGTTGGTGATTTTCCATTCCTATGGCAAAACCCAGCTTTCAGATATTTATGTCAGATTCATGGCAGATGTTGGGGAGGCACGGCTGGAGGTACAGTACAGATGCCATTAAATCAATTGTGCAGGCACCCTTACGCAGCTCTCCAGCCACGTTGTAGATCTCAGAGCAATACTGGTGAGTTTCACAAGGAAGATGTGCTGTTTAATGGGTCCCACTGCGGGATAATCATCATAATCACATTTCAATTAGCCTCAAAGGTGTGATTAGATTTAATGTAGACTTCTTGCACAGTTTGGCAAAGCCTGTTACGAGCATATTGCTGGGCTCACCCATCTTAAACTACTACTCTAGTCTAGACCAGTGGTACCCAACATTGGGTAAACTAGGTTCCCTAGATTAAGACTCCCAGAAGCCTTCACCACTGGCTTTGCTGGCTGGGGTTTGCAGAAGATGCAGTCCAAGAACATCTGGGTTACCCAAGATTGGAAACCATTGCTCTAGACATTGCTCTAGGCATCTTGCTCAGTAGGAGAATGAGCCTCTCAGAACCAGAATGCTGCTACTTGGGGCCTTTTCACACGACCCCTAAACTCCGCGGCAAATGGCTCCCAGCTCCGGAGCTTAAAATTATTTCCCGACCAGCTCCGGAGTTTACAGATAATTAAGTGCAACCACGCCCACCTAAGCGCGTCCCAGCACACTTTTCATGTACCTGCTCTCGGAGGGTGAAAATTCCTGATGCGGATATAACAGTAGTGACTGCCGGGCTCTCCTTGCTTCTGTTTGTTCTTTTTTTGCCCCCGCCCCTTTAAGAGATCTGAATGCAGTGACGGGAGCAAAGCGAGATGGCAGAACGGAGGTGAGCGGCATTCTTTTCTTCCTTTTTTTCTCCCTCCCCTCACGCAGCCAGCAGCCAGGAGTGCAGCGGGGGTGGGAACGCAGGAACAGCAACAAACCCCTAAGATCTCTGGTCCGAATTTAAGTGGCCAGCGGATCTTAGGGGTCGTGTGAAAAGGCCCTTAGGGAACACCAGCAAGGTAACTGCTTTTCACACACCTTACTTCTCCAATTCTCAGAGATTTCTGAATAGCTCATCAAGACAGAACTCTTGTTCTGCACAAGTTTTACAATGTTTTTTCTTTCTTTTTCTTTTAACTGCCAATGGAAGGCTAACTGGAAACGTCTTGTCCAAGGCTCTCATGACAGCCGTCCCTTTCAAATGGAAAGTGCCTATCAATATCCCTGCAAAGCTATCCTAAAAGACCAGGCATGTACATTGGACCCTTGTGTAACAAACAGCTTGTATAACATAAAATCGGTACAACATAAAAAATTCCAGAGACAGGGGAAATTTGCTTAACATAATCGCCTATGGGGAGAATCCGTACAACATAAAAATGGGATTACTCAGTTTTCAATGCATTCTTATGGGAATTTGTATAAAGGAAAATTTGCTTAACATAATTTCATTTTGAACAAATTAATTCCTTTATACAAGGTACCAGTGTGTGTGTGTGTGTGTGTGTGTGTGTGTGTGTGTGTGTGTGTGTGTGTGTGTGTGTGTGTGTGTGTGTGTGTGTGTGGTTACAGTCGTGACCAACTCTTTGTGACCCCATGTCCATGGTGTTTTCTTGGCAGGAATACTGGAGTGGTTTGCCAGTTCCTACTCCAGTCGCCTACAGCTCCTAGTATTCCTTGGTGGTCTCCCATCTAAGTACTAACCAGGGCTTAGCTTCCGAAATCAGGCGAGATCGGATGTGCTATGGGCATCTAGGCAGCTTAACCATGCGTTTAGGAGGAAACAAAAAGAAGTAAAAAGTCACAGCGAAAAGCAGGAGCAAAGTGGAATAACGGAAACATGTAGATGGCATGATAAGCTACTGACAAACCATCCAGAAGCAGGTACTGTTAGGAAAACAAATGCTTCCTCTGGGAGAACTCCACGTTCATGGCCATATATATATCAACTCCTCTATACGTTCAACATCCAGAAATTGCCATTCAAAAAAGTAACTTGCCCAGACTCTGGCAGGAATTGACCAGAGACTTGTCTAGCCTAGAATTCCAACACTGGAGACATTCAAGAAAAAAATTAGACAACAGTCTGTCAGATATTTGTATTTGTGTTTATTATATTTATACCCCAGCCATCTGGCCACTCTCGACTTTGATACGGATTCTTGTATTGAGAAAGGGGGTTGGACCCAACTCCACCATTCTATGATGGGTGGTATAAATATATATATATATTCTTGAATGCCTCCAGTGTTGGAATTCTGGGCTAGACAAGTCTCTGGTCAATTCCTGCCAGAGTCTCGGCAAGTTACTTTTTGAATGGCAATTTCTGGATGTTCAACGTATAGGGGAATTGCAATTTAAAAACCAGGCAAAACAATGTAACTTGCCAAAGAGTTGGATTCAGCAAGGTTTGTACCCTGCCTACCTCTCTCAGTGAATGGATTAACAGATCCACCATCACTAGCTCTTTAGGCTAGGGCAGTGGGGGTCGAACGACCATTTCACAGGGGTCGCCATGAGCCAGTGAAGAAAAAGGCACAAACAGTTTTGGTCTGGAGGAGGAGGGGGAGAAAGAGTGAGTTACAGCTTGATAGGTTGGAGGGGGTGTCAGTCAATGGCAACGAAGGCTGTGATTGGCTGAGGGTGCCTGTAGAGGGAAGTTCTCTATGGCACCTGGGGCAGTGGCCTGCCAAAGGGGGCTTGTAGCCTCTTCCAAGCAGGGCAAGAGGGTCACCAAAGCTATATAAATAAATAAATAAGCTATATAAATAAATAAATAAATAAATAAATAAATAAGGAACTATATTAAAGTTTCACGGCATTAGGAAGGTTGGGAACGACTGGGCTAGGGGAAATGGAGCGTCCACAAAGGACCTTGTTGGAAAGCATTGCCCTTGGCATTTCCAAACAAAATCATAAATTCTATTCAGTGGAGTGAAGCCAAAATATCTCCCTTGTGCGTGGTAGTATTTCCGCGTCAGATATATTGTACTGGGGGGGGGGGGAGCTTTTATCTTGCACGTAGGAATAATAGGAGGGAGGGGCTGAGGGCCAGTCCTCCTCTCTCAGATCACAACGGGCTGATCTGGACTGTGTTTGCTCTGCCGATATATGCGGAGCCTGTTCAATATTTGAATTTATAAAGATCACCTACTTTTCTTTCAACTACGTTGGCCAAAATGGATTTGTCTTTAACAGAGTTAACCCTGGAAAACCTAACTGCCTAGAAACATAGTGACGCCATCCAAACACCAAAGGGTCAGAAAGAAGCAGCGTTGACGAAAATGCAGTTTGTTTTTAATATATCTCAAAGCAGAAAAATCACGTGGGTAGACACTGATGGCCCTGGTCCAATTAACAATGGACAAGAGACACACGTCCTTAGATAAGCCTCCAAGGTGCTTTAATCTGTGTTGGTATATGTATGAAACCTGTATAGCTGAACTGATTTGTTTATGTCCCTGGGGAATAATGAGTAATTAAGTAAATCCAGGAAAGGAATGGAAGTCTGATAATGTTCTCATTGTTCTCCCTTGACTTTTTGTATGCCTGTGCTGTTGATTTGTCTTGTATCTGATCCTTCAAACACCATTAAAAGTCAAGTGAAAGCAACGTCCTGCTACAGACCTGAGGGCATGCCAGCTCTCAGGTGAACCCAGCACACCCAAGATACACATGGAGCCATAGTGACATGCAGACATGAAAGTACATGTTCGTCTTTAGAGATGTGCAAGGCATTTGTGTGTTACCAGGATCTTTCTGGTTTAAGAACATAAGAACATAAGAAGAGCCATGCTGGATCCGGCCAAAGGCCCATCTAGTCCACCTTCCTGTATCTCACAGTGGCCCCACCAGATGCGTCTGGGAGCGCACAAGACTAGATCTCTGTCTCTGATACCATTCCCCTGCATCTGGCCCTTGAAGTACCCTGGTTCTAAGCCTGGAGATGACACATCTCCATCATGGTTTGTAACCTGTGATGGACTTCTCCTCCAGGAATCTGTCCAATCCCCTTTTGAAGGCATCCAGGCCAGATGCCATCACCACCTCCTGTGGCAGGGAGTTCCACAGACTAACAACATGCTGGTTTAAAAAATATTTTCTTTTGTCTGTTCTTACTCTCCCAGCCCTCAATTTGAGTGTATGTCCCCTAGTTCTGGTATTTTGTGAGAGGGAGAAGAGCGTCCCTCCACTTTACTCATGCCCTGCATTATTTTTACGTCTCAATCATATTCCCCCTCAGGTGCCTTTTTTCCAGACTAAACAGCCCTAAATGTTTTAGCCTTGCCTCATAAGGGAAGTGCCCCAGCCCAGTAATCATTTTAGCCGCTCTCTTCTGCACCTTTTCCAGTTCCACTATGTCTTTCTTGAGATGCGGTGTATCTTGAGATGAATTGTATACAATACTCCAGGTGCGGCCTTACTATCATTTTGTATAATAGCATTATAATGTCGGCTGTTTTATTTTCAGTCCCCTTTTGATAATCTCTAGCACTGCCCCAAGGCCCTGTGCTATGGCTGCAGCCATATTCAGTACAATAAAGACACCGGAAAAGTACATGTAGGCAACGCACATGCTGCATGTTCCACCATTCCTCAAGACTAGCTGAAGGACATGGGAGGCGGCTACAGAAAGCTATATAGCCAATACAGCATATTGTTTTAATATTTGTATGTGTGTTGTTTTTAGCTTTATCATTGTCTTTTAACCATGCATGTCAGGCGCCTTTAAATACTCATTGTTCTTTGCTTCATATATTGCCTTTTCCATTGTGTAATCCACTCTTGAATACTCATTGCTTTCAGCTTTTAATGTTGTCTCGCAACCATGAAAGCCACTTTGAGTTCTTTGTAAGGGGTAAAATTGAATTAAATTAAATTAAATAAGGCTACAACCTTCTTTTTAAAAACTGCAGATGCTCAAATAATCCAGACAAGGGCAAAGGGGATGGGGGTGGGGGTAGACAGGCATTGGCGTGCAAATAATAAATAAATGCACAGAAAACCTACACAAATACTGTAAGAGGGCCAGTGTGCATCCGGAATGGGCACACAGGTGGGGAAAGGAAGATATCCACTGATGTGGTCTTGATGGATTCGATGGACTCTGATTTTTCTAAATATACATGAAAGAAAACCAGTACAATCATGCTTCAGTCTCTGGAGGGTGTATTTTCAGAAGTGGGCATGTGTGTGCCATGTAGACAAGGTAATCCCCCCCACACACACACACAGAAGGAATGATTTTTTCTCTCCTGTGTCCTTGTTCCCTGTGCGTTTCTCAAAGTCCTTTTCTCTCGTTTCGCAGCGCTACTTCAGTCTATCTATGGAAAGCAACCCCCTTAAGCCTCTGTATATCTTAATTTCTGGCAGCCTCAGGCTGCACACCAGGCAGACACAAACCCAGGCCTTGTGCAGCGAGGGCTCTGCCAGATAAATCTGAAAGGGGAGCATTCATTCAACACGAGACTCCCCGCAAGGTCTCACATGACCGTCTCCTCCTCAATGGCACGCTTCATAACAGCCATGGACGCTCTTAGAGAACCCAAGTATGATAGCTGGTTTAAAAAAACCACACACACACCCTTTCTGTCAAGAACATTCAGCTGCCCTTGAACAAAGTTCAGCCTTCACAAAACCTAAAGGGCCTTCTATTTTTTCTTTTTTACACAGTACATTCATGTTTTGTTTCACATTGAGCAGCATTAACTATAACTTGCTAAGCTATATGATTATCGGTTGGTAATATACCAAGACTGGGGAACATTCGTTTTCAGTTCCCAGAATCCTCAGCCAGCATGAAATAAGATGCCCTTTAAAGAAAAGCAAAAGAAAAGCAAAAGCAAAGTGTTCTGTGTATATACCTCCCCATACCACTTCAAGGAGTCTCTGGGTGGTCTACAGTTTAATTACAGTATGCAGGCTACACATTGCCCCCCCCACGCCAGCAAGCTGGGTACTCATTTTACCGACCTCGGAAGGATGGAAGGCTGAGTCATCCATTAGCCTGCTACCTGGGATTGAACCCTAGGTCGTGAGCACAGTTTTAGCTACAGTACAGGCATTTAACCACTGTGCCACATAGTGGTGGAAGAAGCATTCATTGTTTGTTCTTTTTGCTGCTTTTCTTCTGATTTGACATTCTCTGTAGATAACAGGACACACACACACACAAACATAGAATGGCTTTCTTTGGAAAACACCCATTGGTTTGTGTCTCTATCGCACCAGTCTAAACAACCATAAAAATTAATATGACCTAGTGGGTAGAGTGAACAAGGCAACCCAGATTCAAATCCTCTCTCTGTTGCCCTTTGTTGGCTATCCTTGGAACACTTGCTGATTCTTGTCTAACATTACATGCTGAGCCCCTCACTCTGTTCTGTCACAAATCCACAGGCTGAAATCCTGTTGCTTAGTATAGTAACTTGCAACTAGAGTAGACCCCTTGAAGGAAATTTGCAGATGAGTCAACACACCAAATGCCTACTGATTCAATGGGACTGCTCCAGTTGAGACTTAAGTATGCTAAGCAAGAGGATTTCAGAATCAGAAACTTAATACAGGAAATAATAAATACAGTGGTCCCTCGTATAACAAACAGTTAGTATAACAAAAAATCTGTACAACATAAAAAATTCCAGAGATAGGGAAAATTTGCTTAACAGAATCACCTGTGGGGTGAATCCGTATAACATTAAAATGGTTGTGTTTAGGGATTAGGGAATTTCATTTGGAACAAATTAATTCCTTTATACAAGGTACCACTGTAGTTTCAGTCTATTGAGTATGAATTCCGGAACTGTATTTCTTGAGGTTAGACTGGAACTGGACACAGGATGTGGTGATGGCATCTGGCCTGGATGCCTTCAAAAGGGGATTGGACAGATTTCTGGAGGAAAAGTCCATCACAGGTTACAAACCATGATGGAGATGTGTAATCTTCAGGCTTAAAACTGGGGTCCTTCAAGGGCCAGATGCAGGGGAGTGGTATCAGGAGACAGATATCTAGTCTCGTGCGCTCCCAGACGCATTTGGTGGGGCCACTGTGAGATACAGGAAGCTGGACTAGATGGGCCTTTGGCCTGATCCAGCATGGCTCTTCTTATGTATCTGGTCATACAGATATTCAAAAGATGTTTAGAGTGCAATTTCTCAATCACTGAGAGTAAACTTATGCAGCGATAGTTACTGCGGGTTTCTGGGTTGCCTTTCTGAAAAAGTGGAATAATGGAATAATGACTGACGTTAACCAGGAGTCTGGAAGTATCCCAAATTTATCAACTAAGGTGAACAGAGAAGCTAGTGGTTCAGCCCACCAGTGCAGGTTGTCTTTTATATGATAGGGGCAGGGATACAGGTGCCTTACCAGGCTTCATGGTGGCTATAAGTTCAAGGATTGCTTCTTTAGAATGTGTAGGCCAGGCAGATGCCACTGGAGAGAGGGGATCAGTAGGAAGTTCAGGTAATACTGATTCTGAAAATACTTACCGTATTGGGATTGTCATTAATGGGATAGGTTACAGATTTGCAATATCATTTGGTCATCTTTGTCTTTTACTTTTGTGATGTTTATTTAACTCAATCAATGAATGGGTTTTTTTTTAAAGGAAAGGGGGTTTAAGCAAAAGGATTTTGATTTTCCCTCTTTCTCTCTCTGCCCCCTCCCCATCACACAACCTCTTGCATTGGGAGGGTCACCAAGAGTCATATGGTTCAGCCACCATCAATGGAATCCACAATAAGGCATCCTTGATAGAGGGCCAACCTTTATATGAACAGGACTCCAGTGAAGGTGTCCATCCCAGGGCCTTACACTGTCCAACAACACTGTCAGGTAGATCTTCATAAAGTTTAGGCAGATTTTCTTCCATTACAATTTAAACGCTTTGGTCCCAGATCTACTTGCTAGAAAGCAGGGAGGGGAAGAACACTGTTCTATTTATTTATCACATATTATTTCAGATATCTGACACTTAGTTTCAACCTTCATTTCTCCAGACTAAATGCACCACATTCCTTCAGCCATTCCTCATACATCTTGGTTTCTCCCATTCTCTTTAGGACCCTCTTGGCACAGTGGTTTAACTGCTGTAGTGAAGTCAAAACTGTGTTCACCACCCAGGGTTCAATCCCAGGTATCCAGCTCAAGGTTCACTCAGCCTTCCATCCTTCAGAGGCTGGTAGAACGAGTACTCAGTTTGCTGTGGGTGTGGATTAACGTGTAACCTGCATAATTATTTGTGAACCATCCAGAGAGTACTTTAAGCACTCAGGGGGTTTCATAAAGCAGCACACTTTGCTTTGCTTTTGCTTCATAGAATTCAGTTAACAAACCAACATGCCTGAAAGCTGAAGAGGTTGACACTTAAGAGTGCAACCACACAGAGAGGGAAATTTATTTCCTGTAAAATCCACCTGGCCTTGTTTGTATTTACTGACCAAACTTTGTGTCAAGTGTGTATGTACAATGTGCTGTCAAGTCACTTTTGATATGTCATGACCTTAACAGGGTTTTCAAGATATATTGAAGGAACAGTTTTACCATTGCTGCCTCCATCTGGAAGTTGAGTCATGATAACTGGGATTCTTTTCTTGTGAGATTGAAATAAGAACATAAGAACATAAGAAGAGCCATGTTGAGTCAGGCCAACGTCCCATCTAGTCCAGCTTCCTGTATCTCACAGTGGCCCCACCAAATGCCTATGGGAGCGCATGAGACTAGACATCTGTCTCCTGCTACCACTCCCCTGCATTTGGCCCTTGAAGTACCCTGGTTTTAAGCCTGGAGATTACACATCTCCATCATGGTTTGTAACCTGTGATGGACTTCTCCTCCAAGAATGTCCAACCCGCTTTTGAAGGCACCCAAGCTAAATGCCATAAATGTTTCGCTACTCTTCCAAGCAGCTTCATCAGATGGACTCAACTTCCAGATAACCTCACCTGGATGACTGAGACTCTTCACAGACGTTCCTAACCTCCAGGGAATTTCCATGGCTGAGCAGGGATTTGAAACCAGGTCTCCAGAGGCCCTGCTACTTGCATTGGCTCTCTTCTATAAAGTGGGGGTGGCTACTCTAAATGCAGTTGGACTGCAGATCCCACCATCAGTCAAAGCTGGCTACCCAACAACACTATTGGAGTTCCAAAACCTGCATGATTTTGAGGGCTGCCAGCCCCTGTCTTACAGAGCTCATCTGACCCCCAAATTCTACAAAGACTGCCATGACATTTCTGATCCTTGGCTGGACTTTGTTGAGCCAGCAGGCTCAAAAGCAGCTTGAACTGAGCCCATGTGATTGAGCCAAGAGTCTTCAAGCAATACCAAAACTGAGGAGCTCACAAACCATGGTGGATGATGTAATGGTCCATGAGTTTCTGCATCAGTCGAATGCCCGTTTCTCGATCCGGTGCCTCTTTGTGGTCGATCAACCAATCGATGAGTTCCTTGGCCACAAAACAATTGGGGTAGGTGCGAAGGTGATAGCGCCTGTCTTTAATAAGCTTGCCATCATGTAGACGAAGTCTAAAAGGGGAAGGGAAAAAACAGAAGAGCTGGTGGCAACAAATGACACAGGAAGCATCTAAAGGCCCCAACAGACTCTCCGGCATCCTGGCCACCAATTTTTTGAACTGTTGCCGTCTGGCAGGAGATATAGGACTCTTAGGTCAAGGACAAATAGACTAAAGAACAGTTTTTATCCTAGAGCAGTATTTAAGTGAAATGTGATGGTTTTAGCATCATCTTAAGCAGTTTTCAAGTTGTGTTTTAAATTTTGTAAGTGGTTTTAAGAGTTTTAATATCTTGTAAGGTGTTTTATGTGTTTTATATGGTGCCTTGTTTAGAGTGTGTAGTGGAACAGCACTCTAATTTCGTTGTGCATATCTTGCATATGCATAATGACAATAAAACTCTATTCTATTCTATTCTATTCTATTCTATTCTATTCTATTCTATTCTAAAGGCCAAGTCTTGGCACCTTGCCTGCTGCATAGAGTAAACCCACAGGCACTGTGATTGACCAACCTTTATTATTAGTCAGTGGCCAATGCTTCAGTCATTACTAGTGCTGATTGAAGCTTTGTCACAAGACCAGCTGCTCTCAAAAAAGGAGAAACAATAATAGCTTCTGAAGATGTTGTTATCGGTCATCTGGAGACATTCCTCACTGGTCAATGTTCTCTGCCCTTGTCTTTTTTTGCCCCCTTTGGTTGAAGGCTGACCCAAGACATTTTGCTGCCTGAGGAAGGACAGCAAATCCCAGTTCCCCATGCACATACATGTCAAGATACATAGCCATTAGCCAAACATGCTCATTTATAACCAGATGACCTGACTATCTGAAACAGAAAATCCAAAATTATAATTTTGGACTAGCCATTTCAATTTTGGATGATAATTAGAGATGGGCACGAATCAAAAAATGGTGTTTTGTTTGTTGTTTGTCGTTTAGGGGGTCCGTTTCAGTTCATTTCTGTTTTTTGTGAATTTTTGCAAAAAAATTTGTTTTGTTTTCGTTCATTTCATTACCATTTTGTTACCATTTATTTCAAGTTTTTTGTGATTTTTTTAGCATTTAAAGCAGTTCATTGTATTGCTGTAATGAAAATGAAACGGACGACACATTTTCTGGTGTTTCTGATTGTTTCGTTTCATTTTAGAGACAAAATTCGTTTGCCATTTCGTTACGTAACGAAACGAAAAAACGAAAACGGAAACAAAAAATTGTTCATTTTGTGCCCATCTCTAATGATAATCCTCAGAATTCTCCAGCCAATGCCACAACCGACCACGCTGGCTGCAGGATTCTGGGTCATGTCTTCTAAAATTGTCACTCGGCCAAACTCTGAAAATCCCCAAAAGAACTTTTGTCTTTTCTAGCCGTAAAAACAACCTTACAAGAGCTCTCCAAAACTTACTGTAGTGCATCTAATGACAACAACCATAGTGCTTAATAATACGTCAATTCTCTCTCCCTCCATATATATTTTAAAATTAGTCTTGATTAGGATTGGATGAAATGTTTCTCTGTTGATTTTTAGGAAATATCCCTATGACCCCCAAAAAAATAGACTTCTGGTTTTGTTTTTATTTATTTATTTTATTTATTTATTTATATAGCTTGTATGCCGCCCACTACCAAAAGATCTCCGGGCGGCTCACAATCAAAACAATTAAAACATCAAAATACAATAAAATTAGAACAATAAAAACCAGTAAATACAATAAATACAGTACATTAAAAGCACACCACTAAAAATTGCCATCAGGTCCCACAATCATTAGTTAAAAAACTTTTGGAATAGGAAGGTTTTTAGAAATGATATCTGGTCTCATTTGGGAGGGCATTCCAAAGTCTGGGGGCAGTTGCTGAAAAAGCCCTATTCCTGCAAGCCATCCCCTTCACCTCCTTAAGGGATGGCTCTTTCAGGAGGGCTCTCTGACTAGATCTTAGCCCTTGAAGCAACCTGTGGAACTCCTCGGCAGGGGGTGGGGAGAGAAAGCCAATCCCAAGGAATACCAAAGTTACCCACCACTAATCTAAATAAAGGAGGGTTTGTTTGTTTGTTTTTTAAACCAAGTTCCATCAATCATATGTCTTTAAAAAGAAGACAATCACCATTGGGGAAAATGGCCATCTGTCCATAATGGGCTGGACAGAAATGGCGGCACTGGGACTGTGTGTTTTCTGTGCAGAAACAGGTAAGTCCGGACAGCTCTAACTGTCAGGATTGTTCTTCCTAATGTTTAAATGGAATCTTTTCCTGTAGTTTGAAACCATTGCTCCAAGTCTTAGTTTCTGAAGCCATGGAAAGCAAGCCAGCCTCCTCTTCGATGTGACATCCTTTCAAATAAAAGCTAGCTTGTGAAATTGGAATTCTGACTCCCAGGTAGGAGAATACTCAGAGGATGTTTACCAATCCCTTCTTCTGGGATCTCCTTGGGATGACTGTGCAGCTTGCCCAAGGCCACACAGGCTGGCTCATCTGGGCTGCACAGTGGTGAACCAAACTCCCAACTTTTGGCACTGCAGCCAGATCCCTAAACCTCTGATATTTTAGTGGTCTCCTAAAAGTGTCACCCACTATTATCTTCAGATAATACAAAACTTGCTCTCTTTAGTGTTACATCACTCTCTGTTGATGTAACATGGAAGGACAGCAAGTCTTCAGGACTTGAGCCAAGATTGTTTCCTAGTCTTACCTAGAGATACAATATAAAATTTCAATTTCAACATTAGGAAGAACTTCCTGACAGTTAGAGCTGTCTGAGCCGGCAGTGGAATATGTTGCCACGGGGGGGTGGGGGGGTGGAGTCTCCTTCTTTGGAGGTTTTTAAGCAGAGGCTGGATGGCCATCTGTCGGGAGCACTGTGATGGCGGCTCCTTGATGTCAGGTGGTTTGACTGGATGGCCCTTGAGGTCTCTTCCAACTCTAGGATTCTATGGTTCTATGATTCTTATGGAAGATTTTGTCAGGGTCAGCTTCACAGAACTCAGGACAGTGTAAAAGACATATTAAAAATCATAGCTAGATCTACATGCATATTCTGTTTTAAAGCAACCCCCAAAATGAGACCTACTAAATCACTTCAAAGGTACGTAGCAGGTCTAAAACAGACATCACTCACATTTGCCTACAGATTGCTCTCTCTCTCTCTCTCTCTCTCTCTCTCTCTCTCTCTCTCTCTCTCTCTCACACACACACACACACACACACACACACACACACACACACACACACACACACACACACATGTGTCCATGTGCAAGTGTATGATTAAAAACATCCATCTTTTTCAAGTTTAAGGCAGGGCTGTAAGTAGCACAGAGGGATGCTGGCTTTGCTCAAGGAACCAAGTTTTAGAGGAGCTACAACTGTCAAAGAGTTTGAAGAGCCTTAACAGCATATAATCATCATCACCATCACCATCACCATCATCATCATCATCAACAACAACAACAACAACAACAACAACAACAAGGGAGGCCTCCTACCAGCCTTCCTCAGACTGAAGAAGCTACTTGGATGAACAGTGAAACATTTCAACCCAACAAGAAAAGTAGTTCAATTGCCATGACTCAACTTCTGAAAAACCACAAAAGTGCCAGGTGAACCTACGGCCCCCATTCATTTTTTTTTTCAAAGCAGACATTTTCTCTTTCTTTGGGAGCAGGGGATCACAATCTTCCTCTCCTTTTTCCTGTTGGGAGCTCATGCCCATGTTTCAGTGTGGAGTGGGTGAGAGATGGTATCATTTGCCCCAGGTTCTAGCACAGTGGTTGGCGAACCTGGAACTTGGAGCCCTTTCTGTGGGCACGCGACATGGCCCCTTCACAGCCACCTGTATTCAGGTTAAATTCCCATATTGTCACTTGGTAAGAAGTAAGTGGGTATTGAATCACAGTTTTGGCACTTGGTCTCTAAAAGGTTTCATAGAATCATAGAATCATAACAGTTGGAAGAGACCCCAAGGGCCATCTAGTCCAACCCCCTGCCATGCAGAAACCCCCATCACAGGACTCCTGACAGATGGCCATCCAGCCTCTGCTGAAAAACCTCCAAAGAAGGAGACTCCACCACCCTCCTTTGTGGCAGCTTATTCCATTGCCGAACAGCTCTGTCATGAAATTCTTCCTAATGTTTGCCATCACTGTGCTAGCATCTTGAGTCATACCTCAAGCTCTAGCAAGGATTCAGGACATGGACATTGGCAGGGGTGAGCAGGATTTTATTGCGCAGCGGCTCTCAAAAACCGTGGCATTGGAACAGCCTGGCCGACAGTGTTCCTTTCGTCAAGGTCAGCAAAAGGGCAGAACTATTCTCCATGGTCTCACTCAAAGGCAAGGTCTCGGCACATTAAACAAAAATAAATCTCAAGATATTGGTTGCCAACAAAACAGGCCCCGGAGCCATTCCAAATCTTGTTTTCATTTAAACAAAGAAAGCCTATGCACACAGTGAAGTAGTTCACTGCTGTTGAGCTTAAAGGGGTGGGTTCCAAATATTTTTGACCACGTTCCAACTCTTGCTCTTTTCCCTGTGCATTGTTTATTCTGTGCATGCGCACCTGCACCCTATAATATGGGTGCCTGTCAGGCTGAGTGTCATGGAGCATTATTCTTTGGCATCAAAATAAGCGGTTCCGAAACCTTGTGCGTAACGAGCACCTTATGTTTTCCTTTTAACGGGCACCACCGATTACTCAGTGTTTCCACTGATACTGGGAGCTGATTTCTTAAACGAGCATGTCAGCGATATCACCAGCTACCGCTAAACTAAAAATGTTTCTGGCACTTGCAGCACCTGTTTTGGTGGTGGACGATGATCGAAGCGGAGCAAGCTATGAGAGAGACGAAGAAGAAAAAGCCAGGGAAAAACAAAAAAATAAGCTTTTTTAGATTGCTTGTTATTGATTTTAATTATTTGCAAGCTTCTTGGGTCCTAGAAAAGGCAGCATAAAAATCCATCCATCTGTATAATATTTTTCCCATCTGTAAGAGGGACTACAGGGTCTTACTCTGACCCTACTTGACAGGCCAGCACTGCTCAAGTTCTTGACTGGTCTACTTTCTTATTTAGTTTTTAGTTAACCAGAATTGCAGAACTCCTGAAATGTCTGTTACTCTATCTTTATAAACTGCTGGCAGAACTGCCTGCCACTGGACCAAGTGTAAAAAGGCAGCATAGTATTGGAATTACAAATGCAGCAGCTATGTCTTAGAAAGCTGAATTTTTTAAAAAAATAACAAGGGTGCTTCTTTTCGAGAATTTAAATATATGCAAGGCTTTCAGATCATCACATGTTAGAATACAGAAATGGCTGAAATGTGTGCACCCTAATTAATGGGAGAATTGTGTTAAATTAGATAAAATTAAAATTCATAGTCTATAAACAGCATGGATAAATGGGTACAATTGTTAAAAGTCCCAAATAATTTCTATATTATTTATTTAAAACATTTTATTCTGCCCTTCTCCTTAAAAAGGACCCAAGGCAGCTTACATCATTAAACAACAATCTTCAAAGGCTAAAAAGAGGAAGTATACAAACATTTTTAAAAGAGGCAAACAAAAACCACACTAAATATGGTAAACAAACAGAGATGCAAAGCAACAAGGCATGACAATGCATCTCAGATAGACAATCACAAAGAGAAATTTTGTTTGTTTGCAGAAGGACATCACAGATGGGGCCAGCCTGGCCTCCTGACTGGGTGCATCGAAAGAGAAGGCCCTCCTCTATGTAGGACTGAGAGAAAGGTCTGCCCTGATGATCCCAACACCTTGGCTGGCTCATAAAAGGAGACCCAGTTCTTGAGTTAACTTGGAGTCAAGTCATTTAGGACCTTATAGCACTTTGAATTGTGCCCAGAAACATATTAGCAGTGAATCCCTGAGACCAGCCTTGGGTAACAATCTGAATGTAGCCTTTTGGTCCTGCTGAGGTTTCTGCACACTTTTTCCAAGGAGAGGTAAAAATACTCTAAAATAAAAATAGATAAATAAATAAAGCCAGCCCCGTGTACATTGCATTACAGTAATCCAACAAGGCTGTAACGAAGGCATGTCTCATCATGGCCAAATTCAGACTTCTCCGGGAACAGGCACAGCTAGCACAGTTGTTGTTGTTCAGTCGTTCAGTCGTATCTGACTCTTCGTGACCCCATGGACAAGAGCTCGCCAGGCCTTCCTGTCCTCCACTGCCTCCTGGAATTTGGTCAAACCCATATTTGTTGCATCAATGATACCATCCAACCATCTTATTATCTAACATCCCCTTTTCCTTTAGCCTTCAATCTTTCCCAACATCAGGGACTTTTCCAAGGAGTCCTCTCTTCTCATGAGGTAGCCAAAGTACTGGAACCTCATCTTAAAAACCTGTCCTTCCAGTAAATATCCAGGGTTGATTTCTTTCAGGATTGATAGGTTTAATCTCCTTGCACTCTAGGGGACTCTCAAGAGTTTCCTACAGCACCATAGCTCAAAGCACAGTAATGGTAGCTATGTAAAGGCACTCCTGGCCACTACTGAAACCTGGGCATCCAGGCTCAAAGGCGAATCCAGGAGTGCACACAAGCTGCACACCTGTATTTTCTGTGTAAGGAACAGGGATCCAGCATTTTCAGAGAGAGTGTAAGGAATAGGGATCTAGCATAAGCGGCATCCCTATTCCTTTTTCTGTCTTTTGCCCAAATGGGACCACCTAATGTACATAATTTGTACATTATATCCGATTTACAGGAGAAGAACAAATGTGAATGAATTTCAGTTTAGGATTAATAAAAAAAGGCTGGCTTTTCTCTCTGGAGGAACAGTGAGGAATCAAACACCCAATCTTTGGCTCCATAACCAGAGACCTAAATCACTGTGCTATCCAGCCAGTTTAAGGTTAGGGAGGAAGGAGGAAGGAGGAAAAAAAACAATGTTTCACAATCTGACACATACCAGTAGCTTGGGCAAGGAGAAAATGCTATTGAGATATGAAGAAACATTACAAAATTAAGTACTAGATAGCATAACTAAGAAATGAACAAGAATCTCCCCCAAAATCACCCACGTTCTCTTGGAATGTGACTTTGTGATGTCCTTCTCTCACACACAAAATACCAGAACTAGGGGACATCCACTCAAATTGAGGGCTGGGAGAGTAAGAAAAGACAAAAGAAAATATTTTTTTCACCCAGCACATTGTTAGTCTGTGGAACTCCCTGCCATAGGATGTGGTGATGGCATCTGGCCTGGATGCCTTCAAAAGGGGATTGGACAGATTCCTGGAGGAAAAGTCCATCACAGGTTACAAACCATGATGGAGATGTGTAACCTCCAGGGTTTAAACCAGGGTACTTCAAGGGCCAGAGGCAGGAGAGTGGTATCAGGAGACAGATATCTAGTCTCATGCGCTCCCAAACACATCTGGTGGGGCCGCTGTGAGATACAGGAAGCTGGACTAGATGGGCCTTTGGCCTGATCCAGCATGGCTCTTCTTATGTTCTTATGTTCTTATGTGGCCCTTGGCCTGATCCAGCATGGCTCTTCTTATGTTCTTATGTTCTTGTTGCCAATGTTAAGTTGGTCTCCATACACAGGGGGGTGGCTTTGACACTATGCCAACCTTACCCAAACCTGGTACACTCATCGGGCATGGAAATCTCATACCTTTGATTGCCCTGCTTTGGAGGAAGGGGGGTCATGATGAAAAACACCTTCTGATATCCAGGTACCTTCTGAAGTAATTTTGTGCCCAGGCTTGTTTTCAATTGGGGGTGGGATGGGGTGGCACAAAGTCTGGAGGTGTTTCTTTAAATATCATAGACAGCTCTTGCTGGCCAAGGAATTTAGGTTGACAGAGAACTCATTTCTCCTTAAGGAGACTTGGCTGGGAAGGCAAATTAAGTTCCAATTAGGCTTCCTCCAGCCAAAACCGATGGAAGGGCAGGGCAGGGAGACAGATGTATAAACACATACTAACTGAAACTGGGAACCCAAATAGCTTGGCATAGATTGCTGCGGGAGACCAGTCACAAGACAGGTATGCCAGCCAGTAAATTTACCCTCCCCATGGCTCTGTACACAACTGAGAAACATACTTTGGCACCTTGGAGGTACTTCAGCTCATGTTGCTTCTCCACCCATTCATCAGAAAATTATTTAGAGTGAGCAAAGGCAGAGATCTCTTTTCCTGCATGTTATATATGTTTTCAAAGCCTTTCATAAAGGTTTTGAAAACTTTCCTTTTCAGGGAGGCATATGGCGACCTAATTTAATTTAATTTAATTTAATTTAATTTAATTAATTTAATTTATTTTTTATTTAATCTCTCTATTTAAATCTATTTTATTTTATTTGTTTCCTTTCTTTTCTTTTCTTTTCTTTTCTTTTGTTTTGTTGCCTACCGCCCATCAACCCATCTTTTTGTATTGTTTTGTACTGTTGTTGTTTTTTTAATCTTATAAACTGCCCAGAGTTCCATCTTGGAAGATGGGCGGTATAAAAATGAAACAAACAAACAAACAAACAAACAAATAAATAAATAAATAAATAAATAAATAAAGGTCTCTGGAAAACACAAGCAGTACTGTTTGGGAACACATGAGATGGCAGCTAAACCTTGCCTTCAAACATGAGGTTAAAAAGCCCAAATATTTATGCAGCTCAGATTATTTGGGTGGTTTTTTAAAGTGAGCCATAAAATAATTTCCAGCTTGTTTGCTTGCTTCCCTGTATACACATTTGAGGTGAGCCTGTTCTTCAACTGGTGGGCTCACATAAGACCAGTACAGCAATTTTTTAAAAATAGTGCCGACAAAGGTCTGGATAGTCAAAGCTATGTTTTTTCAGTAGTGATGTATGAAAGTGAGAGCTGGACCATAAATAAGGCTGATTGGCACAGAATTAATGCTTTTCAGTTGTGGTGCTGGAGGAGACTGCAAGGAGATCAAACCTATCCATCCTGAAAGAAATCAACCCTGAATGTTCACTGGAAGGACAGATTTTGAAGCTAAGGCTGCAGTACTTTGGCCACCTCATGAGGAGAGAGGACTCCTTGGAAAAATCCCTGATGCTGGGAAAGATTGAAGGCAAAAGGAAAAGGGGTTGGCAAAGAAGGAGATGGCTGGATGGCATCATTGATGCAACCAACATGGATTTGACCAATCTCTGGGAGGCAGTGGAAGACAGGAGGGCCTTGCGTGCTCTGGTCCATGGGGTCATGAAGAGTCAAACACAACTTAACAACTGAACAACAACAAAGTCCTTATTCTGCCATCTTTTATTTGATGGCCTTATATTCCCCTCTCAGTTTATTATAGCATTATAATTAGAGTCAGGCATGAATTTAAAAATGTATTGCAGAAATCCCTACACTGTTGAATCATATTTGTACAAATTGATAACTCCCCAATGAATATGAATTTATAATTTGTTTAGCAATTGTTTATTTATTATTTATTTTATTTAAAGTATTTTATCCCACCTTTTTCTTAGGAAAAGGACCCAAGGTGGCTTACAGCAATGAAGGACAATATACAGTCCGGTGCAGTTAAGTCATACGAAGAATAGGCAGCAACTACACACCATGAAGGGAGCAGTGGTAAACTTTGTGGAAGCCGGAAAATGCTGGGCATTAAAGCTTGTAAATACTTGGTGTGCCGTGAGTAGAATACTTCTATCTCTCTGTGTGAGAAGCTTCTCCTTGGTATTTGGAAATCTTTCCTTCAAACAAGCACTAAACCCCCTTTCTCTGAGGAAGCAGCTTTTAGCAAAGAAGGGGTGAATTTTGAATTTAAAGAGCAGCATTGGGAAAGCTGTTTCTTCAAAAAATATCATCTGACCTTGGAATCACCGCATGTTTTGAAAACAAAGCTTGAAGGCTGTTCCTCACTGCTTTGGCTTCAATTTAGTCTAGCTGCTCTCCTCAGTAGCTGCCTAGATGCCCTAAGCACATCCGATCTCGCCTGATTTCGGAAGCTAAGCAGGGTAGGCCCTGGTCAGTACTTGGATGGGAGACCACCAGGGAATACCAGGTGTTGTAGACGCCTGGAGTAGGAACTGGCAAACCACTCCAGTATTCCTGCCAAGAAAACTCCATGGACATGGGGTCACGAAGGGTTGGTCACGACTATAACGACACACCACACTCTCTCTCTCCTCAGTATCTCTCTTATTTTGAAACTAAGTGGCAGAAACTATTACAAACAATATTAACCCTTTCTTGTGAGCTATAAAACACAATGGATTGGGAAAACATCTCAGAAGATAATTCTATGCGGTTTGCAAAAAATTATAGATTATCTACACTGAGCCAACCTCTGAAGATACAGAGATCTGCAATTCTGATAAAGACACAGAGACAAAACAGAGAGCAGAATGCAGGATAGACCTCAAGATGGAATGGTGAATAACGCTGGCTCTCTAGGGAAAAAAAAACTGAAATTAGCTCTGATCAGGAGATTGAGCTAAAACAAACAGCTGATCTTAATCTACAGACAGGCACAACAAGATTGATCTTTGGATATGCCAAATTTACAAAATATGATAAACATATCTACCGAAATCAGTCCAAGTCAAGAGACTGAACCAGAACAGAGGGCAGATCTTAACATGAATACAAATATGACAGGAATGGTGCGGGCTGGGCCTTTGGATGTGCCAGGTCCACGGAATATGATGGGTGCATCTGTCTTACTAGATGTGGATGCCAAAAAGAGGAAATTTTGGGACTTTTTCAGTGGCAGAGCGGCCATCAAGATTACTATCAAGATAATAAAACAACCCACGAGGATGATGGATTTGGCAAGAGGGGCGCAATCTGTAAGGATGGGGGGCTTAGCACGAAAATGGAAAATGGAAAAAAAGAACTTCTGGCTTAGTGAATTTATTACATAAAAATGCTTTCTGTATTCTGATTGTCTAAGGCTACTGGTTAATTGGTATGAAATGGGAAATGGGAAATAGAAATGTGAAGACAAGCCTGATATATAAATAAATGTTAATCTGTTAGATTTTTAAAAAGAAAAGAGGAAGTTAGGTATAGTCAAGAATTTCTATGCATAAAGTGAAATATATAGACCAGGAGCTAGCTCTCTTATAATAGCCCATAAAGTATTAACTTGAATTAGAGATGATTGCTGAAATTAGGCCCTTTTTGGAAGAATGGGTATACTGTGGGTGATATATAGAATATATATTGTTAGCTAAATCTATTCTTAATTGCTTACTATCAAAGAGCTAAATAGCAGGATTGAATATATTGTTGAGATTAGATAGGCTATATGTATTAAAACAGATGTAAGTAAAGTTAGATAGAATAGCGATGAGATAGTAAGGAAACTACGTATGAAAGTAAGCTAATTTAAAGTGGGAAAGGAGATATACTGGGCTCAAATGTTGCAAAAAACTGATTGAATTGGTAACAGGGCAGGAGACAAGCAATATATTTGTTCTATGCAATTTAGTGTAGAAAATAAATAATACATACATACATACATATATATTCAAAAGTTATGGGGGATGGAGAAACATAGTGTCAATGCAATCACACAAGGAAGATATAAACACAAAATTATACGTGGTTCTAAAAACAAAATCTGTGTAATCATGTATAGTATGATAAATTCATATAAAGAAACATAATAGGTAGTCCATCATTGATTGGTTTGCAAGGAAGCTCCCCCTGACTCTCCTCTACAGTCCTTCCAGGTTTGGTGAAGACTAGATTTCTGATGTCTGAGTTATGGGGGACATTTTATTGGTTGTTTTGTCAAGTCAAAATTAAATTAATGAATCGATTCATCAATTTGTAAGAAAAAAAAATCATAACATTTTGTTTCATGATTCATCCACCTTGATCCGGAGTCAAAATAAATCACCATATTTCCGATTCATGCCCATCTCTAATTAAAATTAATCATTATTTAAGGCATACAGTGTAACTAGTCATTGTTTGAAACCCAATGTTGGAATGGACAGATCTTTGGTATCATGTGCTTGCACTTTAGTAAAGATAAAGGATTCCCTTTGCACATGTGTGCTAGTCATGTCTGACTCTAGGAGCAATGCTCATCTCCATATTCAAGCCGAAGAGATGGTGTTGTGCAAGCCCGTGGCCAGGTAGCCGACATGGCTGAAAGGAAACACTGTTTTACCTTCCTGCTTTTTACAGCAGTACAGTAACTGTTTATCTACTTCAGGGATGTCCAAACTTCGGTCCTCCAGATGTTTTGGAACACAACTCCCACAGTCCTTTGCCATTGGAAATACAGGCTTGGAATTCTGGGAGTTGTGGTCCAAAACATCAGGAGGGCCAAAGTTTGAACATGCCTGATCAACTTGCATTTTACATGCTTTAGAACTGCTAGGTTGGCAGGGGCAGGGGTTAATAGCAGGAGCTCACTCCACTGCATGGCAGTCGGGATTCGAACTGCTGAGCTGCCGACTTCTTTGCAGCCAGTTTTCAGTGCTCTAGCCCGCTGAGCCACCATGCCCCTTTACTTTACTTTGCACTTTACTTTGCAATGTTTTTTTTCAGATTTAACCAAAAGAACTCTCACAAAGAGTGCAACATAATCTCATAATTTTAAATCTTTTAAAACATTGTTCCTTTTTTTCCTTTTTGATCACTTATTGCAACAACACATTATCTTCTCTTACTATTCTTTAAAAAGCAAAGCAAAAGCAAAGCAAAGCAAAGCACAGTGTTCTCCTTATATACTGCCCCATAGCACTTCAAGCACTCTCTGGGCAGTTTACAGTTTAATACATTGCCCCAACCCCAAGCAAGCTGGGTACTCATCTTACTGACCTTGAAAGGATGGAAGGCTGAGTCAACCATGAGCCAGCTGCCTGGGATTGAACCCCAGGTCCTGAGCACAATTATACTGTGCATAGTAATTAGCTTTTCAGGGCTCTGTAAACATTAATTATTATTATGAGCAGCCCTTTCTCCCTTAAAAGATGGTATAACTATATTCTTATATTTGTTCTCCAACAAAATTGCACAGATAGCAGCCTTCCTATGACCTTCCATTTCTGGTTGCTTTTGCGGCATTTACCCCTTTGTGTTGAATAATTGATTAGATGTGTTTGTGAACACATCTAATAAATTTGTGAATCAATGAGAGAGAACCAATGAGAGAGTTTGGAATAGGAGCCTAATTTAAGGCTCTGCCCAGCATGAATTAGTCTTATAGGGACTGACACTATCTGAGAGAAGGTCAGATAGGGACCTACACTTACTAAGAAAAGGACAGATAGGGTCTAACTGAGAGATGGTTAAGGACTAGGGAGAGAAGAGATAGGACTGTAGAACTACTGTGAGGAAAACTAAGTTATAAGTGCCTGTAAACTTAAGAACAGTGTGTACCTGTGATCAATTTTGTCAGTAACCAAACTTTCGTGGGTTTGAGCTTTTTATTTGTACCTAAACACATTACCATTTATGAATTTTATTCTATTTTGTAATAAATAAACTTCTTTTATAGCTGTTGTGAGTTTTTCGGGCTGTTTGGCCGTGTTCTGGAAGTTTTTCTTCCTTGAAGTTTTGCCAGACTCTGTGGCCGGCATCTTCAGAGGGCAACGAGCTCAGGGAGCTAGGAGTTCTCTCTAGGAGTCTCCCCTAGGAGTTCCCCAGAGCACAGAGAGAACTCATAGTTCCCTGAGCTCCTTGCCCTCTGAACATGCTGGCCGCAGAGACTGGCAAAAGGTCAGGAAGAAAAACTTCCAGAACACGGCCAAACCGCCTGAAAAACTCACAACAGCTATCAGATCCCGGCTGTGAAAGCCTTTGAGAATGCATTTAACTTTTTTCATGTTTATTCAATTGAAAACCAATCTGAAGGCATCAATTTCGTAGGGAAACTACAGTGGACCCTTGTATAACAAACGGATTATATAACATAAAATCTGTACAACATAAAAAATCCCGGAGATTGGGGAAATTTGTTTAACATAATTGCCTATGGGGTAAATCCGTACAACATAGAAATGGGATTACTCCATTTTCAATGCATTCCTATGGGAAATTTGTATAAAGGAACATTTGCTTAACATAATTTCATTTGGAATGAATTAATTCCTTTATAGAAGGTACCACTGTGGTTGGTGGCGGTGAAAGAGAAAAATTAGAAGTGGTGCTTGTCAGCAGCCTTTGGAAGGTCCAGGGCAGAGCACGGGAACACTACAGCTTTTTCCAACCCAGTCTTGCAAACACAGTTTTATCCACTTTCTGTTGGACTCTCATTCCCTCCTGCCACATAATTACAGACCACACTCATTTACTCCAATCCACAGCTGCTGGTGGTCATTCTTGCATGCATTTACCTTGCATGCACCTACAAAAGCTTCCCTGCTCATCACGGTCTTCCGGCAAGGGAGAATTCATCATGAATGGTCCCTACAGTTCAGAAAAGTCCACAGGCATTTCTCCTGCTTGAGAGATTCTGCTATTCTTACCAAGGTCTTTATTTGGAAGAGGTGGCTTCCACCTTCCTGGTGGTTGCTTCTAGACTACAAGACTCCTCCCAAGGATTGCTTAGCTGGCTCATGCCCTGATGTTTTTCCCCAAACAGGAAAAAGAATGCCTTATGCAGCAGCTGCCCTCTAAGGACAGGAGTTTTGTGCTATAGTTTTAAAGCAAGAAAACACTGGTAAGAATTCCATTGTGTTAATGCAATTATCGTCATCGTCGTCATCTCAGAAATGCAGAGTTGGAAGTCATAATACCAGTCAGACAAACAATAGGAAAGAGCTGGTCACCCGTCTGTTGCACAATTTGCAGTATTCTGACTGTGCAGTAAGCTGCCTAGATGCCCTAAGCACATCCGATCTTGACTCATTTCAGAAGCTATGCAGGGCCGGCCCTGGCTAGTACTTGGATAGGAGACCACCAGGGGATACAAGGTGCTGTAGGCGCCTGAAGTAGGAACGGGCAAGCCACTCCAGTATTCCTGCCAAGAAAACTCCATAGACATGAAGTCATGAAGAGTCGGTCACGACTGTAATGACACACACACACACACACACACACACACACACACACACACACACACACACACACACACACACACACCCCTGTGCTGTAGAACATAAGAACATAACATAAGAAGAGCCATGCTGGATCAGGCCAAAGGCCCATCTAGTCCAGCTTCCTGTATCTCACAGTGGCCCCACCAGATGCATCTGGGAGTGCACAAGACTAGAATTCTGTTTCCTGATACCACTCCCCTGCATCTGGCCCTTGAAGTATCCCAGTTTTAAGACTGGAAATTACACATCCCCATTGTGGCTTGTAGCCTGTGATGGACTTTTCCTCCAGGAATTTGTCCAACCCCCCTTTGGAAGGCATCCAGGCCAGATGCCATCACCACATCCTGTGGCAGGGAGTTCCACAGATTAACAACACAATGGGTAAAAAATATTTTCTTTTGTCTGTTCTCACTCTGTTCTCACTACCTGTTCTCACTGCTTGTTACATTCAGAACATGATTTCAACCAGTTGCTTTTTAACTGACTTGCCTTTAAGGCACTTCCAAGAGTTCTGATGAGTACTGCAATATTAATAAATAATAAATAAATAGATCCTGAATCTTTTGTTTTGATGCATATTTAAAATATTGTATATACTCAAGTATAAGTCAACCCAAGTATAAGTTGAGGAGCCTAATTTAACCCCCCCCCCAAGACTTGGGAAACTTGTTTACTCGAGTATAAATCTAGGGTGGGAAATGCAGAAGGGCCTGGCAGCTCCTCCTTTGTGAGCTGGGGGAGCGGTGTGTGATGTTTAAAATGACTTTTAGCCATCGAGGCAAGTGCTTGGGTCGGGGGCTAAAAGACATTTTAAATATCACGCGCGGCTCCTCCGTGATGCAGAGGGGGGTAAGAAGAAGCGGTGCATAATGTTTAAAATGACTTTTAGCCACCGACCCAAGCCCTTGCCTCAGTGGCTAAAAGTACTGATCTGAATATAAGTCAAAGGCCCCCTTTTTTCAGTCCAAAATAAGGGCTGAAAAACTAGACTTTATTTGAGTACTGTATATACAATATACCACTTATTCTCTTTTTAAAAGTAACCAACTGACCTGCCCTGGGTTCCCAGTTCTCACAGGGCAATCAGACAGAAAAAAAAGATCAACTTTCCCCGGCTCTTAACAAAAGATCAGGTTACTTCCACCAAGTCTATTCAAATGAGAATTTACCAAACAGCCCTGGTGTGGAGTTTGCAGTGCATTGTTGCTGCTGCTGATTCAAAAGATAGGCTTCTGTGGGGTGTCTTATGAGGGCATACTTTGTACTTGCAGACTTTTCAGGCAACATCTGTCAATGAGGGGTTCAAGAGGAAGATCCACACAGCACTTCATATCAGTGGTTTAAGCATCTGGCCACAGAGCCAGATGCTCTGAGTTCAATTTCTCCGGCAAAGATTGCCACCCTGGGTGGCCTTGGGCAAGCTGCACTGTCCCAGGATAATTCCAGAAGACGGGAATGAAAAACCACTTTTCTATCTGAATAAACCCTGAAAAAGGTTGATGTAAGGCAGAACTGACGTGACAGTCCATGATCATTTTTATATCACCCGGCCAGGTTGTTCCTTATGACCAAGAAATATGCTTACTCAGAAGGAAGCTCCATTTAGCCAAGATAATTTCCTACATTAATCAAAAGATGCCCATTTCAAATGATACCCACTGTATTGCCCTGTCATTAACTGCCTCTTAGATATTACCCGTTAAGGGGTTTGTGGTAGGGGCCATTTCGTTCCATTTCCAAAGAATTGTTGTGGTTCTTTGGAACTGAAATGAAATGAAGTTCAAGGAAATTTATAGTTTAAAGATGCTTCCCCTTTGTAGGGGAGAGAAACAGATAATTAGATAGATAGATAGATAGATAGATAGATAGATAGATAGATAGATAGATAGATAGATAGATAGATAGATAGATAGATAGATAGATTCCACAACTCCTAAAACAAGGGAAGATTGAGTGAGATTCTGTATTATTACTTACACACCCTTGTCATTGTCCCTCTGAGTTATATATTATTATTAGACCTTTACCAGGTAAGTTCTTGTATTATACAACCACTATTTTTATATCTGATTAATCATAGGGATCCACAGACTTCTGTTACCACAACCTCTTTATTAGGTTGGCTCAGGTTTACCTTAAATATGCCAATATTTGAGATCTGCTACAGACAAGAGAAGCAGGAGGAGCAGGAAGGCTGGATAGTCCACCAGCTCACATGGCCACCGTTTTAGAATTAAACATGCAAAGAGGGGGCAGACATTCAGACTAAGGTGCTCCTAGTCAGAGAGCGGGTTGGCCTCAAATACGAGGAACGGCACTTTCATTTCCAGCTTGCAAAGATGACAGGGAGTGACTGTGCGGCCTTGGTCAAGTTACTGTGAATGGATCCAGAACTGAAACTCCGAACGGCAGGGGCAGGGGCCAGAACTTGCCAGACCTGCAATGTTTTTGAAATTGGGACTAGAGATGGGCACGAAACGCCAATATAGTGTTTCATTTCATTTTTCATTTTCTTTATCTTCATTTCATTTAATTTGAAATGATTTTTTAAAAAACTTCATTTTGTTTTTTTGTTTTGTTTCATTTTTCATTTTTCATTTTTTGTGTTTTATGTGTGTGTTTTATGTAACAACTGTGTGTGTGTGTTTATGTGTATTTTTGTTTTTCACCTTTGTTTTATGTGTTTCGGAGGTGGGGGGCAGTGCGGGCTTTTAAAACTTTTTATTAGTCCCCAAAGCAAGTGGGGATTATTTTTTTTAATATTCTTTTTTTAAAAAAATATTTTATTATTTTTAAATTATTTTTAAATAATTTTTTTAATTTTTTTAAAAAAAAATATTATTTTTTAAAAAAATATTGTTTTTTTTAAAAAAGCCTGAGCTTTCCCCCCGCCTGATCGGGCACGATGGGGAAGAAAGTGGGGGCTTTTAAAATGTTTTTTTAGTCCCTTAATCAAGCCTGTGCACCTGGTGATTGGCGCTCACTTTGGAGAGTAAAAAAAAGTTTTTAAAGCCTGCACTTTCCACTCATGCGATTGGGCACATTAGGGGGAATAGCGTGGGCTTTTAAAACTTTTTTTTGTCACCAAAGCAAGCACCGATCATTCAGCAGCAAAAAAAAAAAAAAGTTTAATACCCCCTTGCCATTCTGCCACCTGATTGGGCGCGTTGGGGGGAGGGGAATAGTGCGAAGTTTTTAAAGCAGTTTCCCATAGGAATGCATTCCTTCAATGCATTTGGGAAAACGAAAAATAAAATGTTCATTTCGTTTCATCTCATTTTTATTTGAAGAGACAGTTCCTTTTTCTGTTAGGGAACAAACCGAAAAATGAAAAATGAAACAAAAAATTGTTTCATGCCCATCTCTAATGGGGACCCATATTTTCATCCAAGCTATGCTGTGGGACCAAAACAGCTTTTCTTAATGAATACATAGCTTTACTAAGGGCGTTTATACACGACCCCTAAGCTCCGCTGCATATGGCTCCCAGCTCCGGAGCTTAAAATTGTTTCCCCACTAGCTCCGGAGCTAACAGAAATTTGTGACCCCGCCCACCTAAGCGCAACCCAGCACGCCTTTCAAGTACCTGCTCTGGGAGAGTGAAAAATTTTGATGTGGAGACTGCCGGGCTCTCCTTGCTTCTTTTTTTTTTTGCCTCCCGCCCCTTTAAGAGGAACCAGGAAGTGACGGGGGGGGTCGGAGCAACTTCCACCAGCACTCCGGAGGTAAGAGTGCATTCTTTTCTCCCTTTTTTCTCCCTCCCCTCACGCAGACAGAACAAGGAAGTGCAGAGGGGGTGGGAACGCAGGGAGAGCGACAAACCCTCAAGATCTCTGGTCCAAATTTAAGGGACCAGCGGATCTTAGGGGTCATGTAAAAAGGCCCTAAGTGACGATTACTATATTTTCGGAATGGGCAGCTCTTGATTGGTGGGGACCTAGGTCTAGAGGTCAGTTCTGCTCCCACTGTTGAGAATGCTAGGACCAAAGATATATATTCAGGATATTAGAAGAGAAGGGATGGATTACAGTAGTGGTTGAATAGGCAAAATTAATTATAATTTAATTAAAATATTTTTATCCTGCAGTTCAGAACCAAGGCAGCTTGGAACAACTAAAAGACAGTTTTTAAAAGCTAAAGACAATGAGTATACAAATAAAAATAGAAGTTTAAAAAGTAGTATATTTAAAATGGCCAATAAAATCAATACTAAAGGCAATTTAAATACAATAGAGCACAACAATTTGCTTAAAATAAATCCTCTTAGGCTGCTAGTTACTAAGAGAAAACTTGCTTGAAGAGAAGGGCTTTTGCCTATTTGCAAAAGGACAACAGAGATGGGGTCAGGTGGGCCTCCTATGGGAGGGAGTTCCAGAGTCTGGGAGCAGCAGCAGAGAATGCCCTCTCCCATGTCCCCACTAAGCGCTCCTGTGATCCTCCCCTGAGGATTGTGATTTCTGGACAGGCTCATAGAGGGAGATGGGGTACTGTTTACCCCTCCCAGGCTACACCAACCCTCTTGCCTTTCCCCTTTGTGGAGTATCAGAGCCTTATCTCTAGTCTTCCTCCTTCCATGTGCATGTGGGGAGGCTGGCCTACCCCGGTCCTGAATAGGAATGAATTTCAAAGGCTCTCCCTGTCACCAGTAGTTCTTGGATGCTTTCCAACCACCATCACCTTCACCACCAGCATCAGCCACCACTGGCAGGACACCCCAAAATGGCCGCTGGGCTGGTTCCATAGATGAGCCCTCAGTTGCTGCTCTAGAAAGATACTGCTTGAGTGAAAGGTCTGGAAGAGTTTCTTTCAGTTACAGAATCCCCAACCCATTTTTAGCCACGAAGGAAGCCATGATGGGACGCCCATCCTTTGAAAACTGCAGAACTCTAGAAACAGCTTGGAAGCTTGCACCACTGGCTTGGTTCAGTGTGGTTTAGTGGACAGTGTGTTGTGAAAGCGTGGGGTTTAGTGATTTCAGCAAGTGATTTCAGCTCTGTGACATAGTAGGCTGGAGACAGCTTCTATGGTAACAACTCTTTATTCAGGGAGAGAACAAGGCTGGGGACTGGGGCGAGGGAGCTACATTTATAGGAATGAGGACAGGCTAGGAAAAGATACATTTTGGAGGGAACAATTACAAGCAATCACAAAGCTGCCTTTTGGCGGAAACCAATAGGATTGAGGATCCAAATCCAGCAACTAGAAATAACCAATAGGCCTGTTCCCTTTGGGAACAGGAAGGCAGTTACTTCACATAAGCAATTACAGATCAATACACAACATGTGTCAGATTAGGATGCAGGTGAGCAGGGTTCAAATCCAGGTTCATGGAAACTCAGAGTGTGATCACATGGGGGAAATGGACCACAATTTGGACCACTGGCACCATGTCCTGGTGGTCACACATACAAGGCAATGCACTCCAGATCGCTCGCAATCCATATCAAGGCTGGACCTTGTTCACCAACTCTAGGGCTACTGCCTTTTGGGGTCGTCCTGGACCAATTCCCTGCCATATGAAAGGGTTGCTCTAAGGGAGATCATGTCCACTAAAGCCTCCCTTTCCAGTGAGATCAACTGCGAGCTTTTGCACCTGTCTGATAGCACCTTCACTTGGCCGGATGGCAAAAGTACAGTGGTACCTTGTATAAAGGAATTAATTCGTTCCAAATGAAATTATGTTAAGCAAATTTTCCTTTATACAAATTCTTATAGGAATGCATTGAAAATGGAGTAATCCTATTTTTATGTTGTATGGATTTTCCCCATAGGCAATTATGTTAAGCAAATTTCCCCTATCTCTGGAATTTTTTATGTTGTACAGATTTTATGTGATACAAGCTGTTTGTTATACAAGGGTCCACTGTAAATCATTTCCTTTGACCTCACATAACTTGAAATTAGAGACGGGCACGACTCAAAAAATGGTGTTTCATTTGTCGTTTGGTCGTTTAGGGGTCCGTTTCAGTTCGTTTTCATTTTCGTGACGTTTTTTGCAAAAAAATTCATTTTTGTTTCGTTAGGTAACGAAACGAAAAAACGAAAACAAAAACGAAAAATTGCTGTTTCGTTAGCATTCTTTTTAGTTCAATGCATCTGCTGCAATGAAAACAAAAAACATGGAAAATTTGGTCGTTTCGTTTTCATTTTCGTTTTGTTTTATAAAATTTTTCGTTTTGTTTTCGTTGCATAACGAAACGAAAAAACGAAAACGAAAACAAAAAATCGCTCGTTTCGTGCCCATCTCTACTTGAAATCCTTATGAGTACTGTCGTAATTTGGAAGCTCTTGAGCAGCACATAACGACAATGCAGGAGGTGAACATGTTTTTGGAAAGTTCTGTCAAATACATGCAGAATATGGGCGAGGGCATTTGGCCTACACTTTTCCCAGTGAGTTGTGCCTAGCCTAGAAGATCAGAAAATTTACATTCTCAAGAAATCAACGCTATATGTTGCATTTCTCTAAGCTCTCCCAAGAGCAGAAACAAGGATGATTCTAAAGCTGGGAGTTTGACTCGTGTTTGCTTTTTCTATAGAAAACCATCAAATACTGCAAAGTGGCCCCTGGCCATTTTTCAGAAGGGAAGATGAGAAGCCTGCCCAGAAAGAGAGAGAGAGGACAAGAAACTTAGATATGAAGAGAGGGGGGGGGCTGCACAAAGCATACCTCAGTTGCTCTCCTGCAATCATGACCTCGGCTCTGTGATGCCTCTCCGTGGCTTTTGGCTTCAGGATGCTGCTGTGGTTCTCCATCCCGTCCCGTCAAGGAAAGAAGCACAGGAGGGGGTTAAAAGCCAGCTGTGTCTTGCCGGCTGCTTGGCAGCTTCCCGTGCACTTCTTCGCCTTTCTGTCTATAGAGCAGCTTCCTGCCAGGATCATCTTGTTAGTACTTCCTTAGAAGCGCCAGTGCAGGCTTATGGTTCGCCTAGCAGGAGGGAGGGAGAGAGAGAGAGAGAGAGAGAGAGAGAGAGAGAGAGAGAGAGGCGGGTCCAAAGGAAAGAGGCTGAACAAGGCCTGGATTATTATTTTTTTACAGTACTTTCCTGGGAGTCTGCTCCGCTCTAGCAGACAGCAGGTAGACACTGAACATGGGAGGGTTTTTTTTTTTAAATTCATGGACTACAGCCCCCAAAAGTTTGACTAGGAGAGTCCGTGCAGATGACGTGTGTGTGTGTGTGTGTGTGTGTGTGTGTGTGTGTGTGTGTGTGTGTGTGTGTGGTATAGCCAGTAATTCTGAAGACCCCACGCCTCATTGGCTTTTTGTCACAGGTTAAACATTGGTTTCTGGCTATTGAAGAAGGGTGACGTGTCTGATGCTTTATTTATTTATTTATTTATTTATTCATTCATTCATTTATGTCCCACCCAAGCCGGCAGACATCATTAAAAGGACAATATTTAAAAAGAAGAAGAAGAATGAGATGGGTTTTCTATTCAAGAGAGTAAATAAAATCGACACTAAAAAACCAAAATCACGTTTAAAAGCAACCGAGCAGAACAATCCTGTTTGAAGAATCTCTCTCAGACAGCCAGACATTCAGGAAAAGCCGGTCTGAAGATAAAGGTGGCAAGAGAAGTCCTGCTGGATTAGAGCAACGGGGGATCTACTGGTGCTCAGAAATGTTTTACCCCCAGTTTGGGGGTGGGGTGGGGTGGGGTGGGGGACACTGTGTCCAGGATACTTGTCCATGCTGGGTGGGAAGGATTCTGGAGTGATGTTTCCAGGTGGCCTATTGCTTCCCAGGAAAACAGCTTACCCCACTAGCTCTAGAAGGATGGCACAAAGAGAAGGGCAGTGAGGTGTAGCGGTTAGGATTAGAGATGGGCACGAAATGACCATTTTTTCATTACCATTCTCCGTTATTCGTTCCGTTATGTAACGGTATGACTACAACCGTTGCGATGGGACAGGCTCAAACCAAACAGAACCAAGAAAATTTTCTACGGTTCTCTTCGTTTCTGTTACTGGCGTCGCGCCGCTCGTGCAATGAATAATGGAGCAGGGGAGGGCAGCGAGACGGGGCTGGGATCCCGCCTCCACACGTGGAGGCGGGATCCCAGCCATCTCCAATTGGTGAATGACAGCTCACCGGTCTGTCATTCAACAAGCGGAGGGCAGCAAGAGGGGGCTGGGCCTGGCGGAGCCTCTTTGCCCCCTCCCCGCCGGAGTCGACGTGAGACTTTGCCAGTCTTACAAGAAGAGGCGGGATACGAGCCCTTATGAGGGCTGGGCTCCGGGATCTCAGCCTCTTTGTCAGCACTCGGCAGGCTTTGGAGGGGAGGACGTTGGAGCTCGGCTGCGCCCGGTGCTATCTTGGCCACATGGCGAAGTGGCGACGGTGCAGCCGGCTCAGAAGCAGGAGCGGAGGGCGTCGTTGGAGCACGGGGGGGTGCAGCGGCACCCCCCCCCCACAGGTTTCCAGGGTCTAGGCCTGGGGGTTCGGGGTGGCGGTCTGCTAAGGTGGCAGCTCACGGGGCAGAGCGGTTCCCAGGGAGAAGGGCCCCAGCTAGGGCAGCACTGCGTGGGGCTCCGGGGTAGCGACCTGATGGGGATGGCGGACAGAGCACCGGATCGGTCCTTGGGGAGGGGCCCAAGGGAGGGCAGTGCTCGGTGGTGCTCCAGGGGTGTGTGGCCCATTGGGGGTGGTGACCGGAGCAGCACCCGGCTCCAGGAGGGCTCCCTGCGGCCGTGGCTTGCCACACCCGAAAAACGAAGAAATGGAAACGAAGTGGGCCCCGGGGCCCCAAAAAATGAACACGAAATGCCATTTTGGCATTTTGTGCCAATCTCTAGTTAGGATGTTGGACTGGGGATGTGAAGAGGCAGGTTCTGTCCTCCACTGACAGCCATGAAAGCCACTGACCTTGCATGATGGGCTCTCCATCAGCCTCACTCCCCTCTCAGGATCCATGTGAGGCTCCAAGCTGTGGCGGTGGCAAGGTAGGTATTTTATTTATTTACAGTATTTATTTTGAATATTTTTGACCCCACCTTTCTCCTTTACAATAATGAGGGACAGTATACAGCCCAGAACATTTAAGACATATTCAAGTTAAGAAGAGGGAATTAGAAGAGGCATCTTAGAATGTCAAAAGGGTAACATCAAAGCTATAAAGAGCATGCAAAAAGAAAAAATATCCATTATTATGAGGGATGGAAACTAAAATGGAAAACACTAGTGTTCTCATGAAATCAGTTAATGCAATCATGCATGGTAATCCATATAAAGTAGTACAGTAGTAGGTAGTCATCTGGCATCTGAGGTTCATTGCAGGAAAGACAGGATGTGACTGCAAGTAAGATATACAGCTAACACATCTTCACTACAGCTCTCTAGCAAATGGCACTTATAGGAGGACTGCCATTAAACATGGAGGTGTTATGTGGAGCCCATGATTACCGGCTGAATACAAACTGTGTTTGTTTTAGGAGCTGGAAATTTAGAGGTTGAAGAGAAAGGGTGTGCTGGCCTGCTGGGGCGACCACCAGCTGTTGCAAGAACATTCCTTCCTATGTGACTTACATGTGACTTACGTAGAAATGTCTTACGAAGAACGGCTTAGGGAGCTGGGAATGTTTAGCCTTTCAAAAAGAAGTCAGAAAGGGCATATGATAGCTATGTTTAAATATCTGAAAGGAGGTCATATTGAAGATGGGACTGGTTTGCTCTCCATTGCTTCAGAGACTAGGACTCGGGGCAATGGTTTCAAACTACAGGAAAAGAGATTCCATTTGAACATTAGGAAGAACTTCATGAGAGTAAGAGCTGTTCGGCAGTGGAATATGCTGCCATGGACGGTGGTGGACTCTCCTTCTTTGGAGGTTTTTAAGCAGAGGCTGGATGGCCATCTGTCGGAAATACTGTGATGAGGGTTCCCGCATAGCAAGGGGTTGGACTGGATGGCCCTTGAGGTCTCTTCCAACTCTATGATTCTATGATTCCATGACCAGTCTCATGCCACCAAGTCCCACGCATCAGGGAACTGACCCTACAGATGTTAATTTTGGCTTCCACCCTCTTGCCTTTCTTGCTATCTCAGTGTGTCTTTTGCCAGCACAACCTAGACTCCATAAAATGTCACAGATGCCAACAATAGAGCTGGTGTAGCATCCTAGCTGTGGTGCAGAAGTCCTGGTTTCAAATCCTTGCTTGGCCAGAGAAACCCACTGGGCGCTGAGGATGGTAGAACTTCTCCTTAGCTTCCTCACATCCTTTGAAAGCCTTCCGTGGGTCACAAGTCACGTGGCGGCATATGGCATGCAAACGGCGGCATATGTGGAGCACAGCAAGCAAGTTGATCAGTGCCCTCCGCAGTCTTCCTTGGATTCCATGTGAGTTGCTTCAGGAGGCTCCCCCGTTTAAGACCACATTTGAGACCCACCTCCATATTTAAGACATCATGGTCTAAATCCTAGCAGAAGGTTGGCCCACTGAACAAATGGTATTTACATATGTATTGACTCACCATTCAGCAGCTGAATCAGTGGGTTCACTCCATCTGGGGATGTCTTAAACCCACACTGCTCCACATGGGCGAAGATCCTATTGCACTTGTTGCGGTGCAACTAATTGTGTAAAAGAAAGTGTTCTGCTTATATACCGCCCCATCGTGTTTCAAGCATTCTCTGGGCGGTTTACAATTTAATTATGCAGACTACACATTGCCCCCTCAGCAGGCTGAGTACTCATTTTACTGACCTTGGAAGGATGAAAGGCTGAGTCAACCATGAGCCAGCTACCTGGGATTGAAGCTCAGTTCGTGAGCACAGTTTGAGCTGCAAAACAGGCATTTAACCACTGCACCACAAGGCTCTTATTTATTATGGCGTTGCTTTAGGTGGTCTCACCAGCCAAAGTAGAAATTGTTCTTGATGACCTGCAGAGGGACAAAAATAACCCTCTCTGTCCCAACTGATGAAATCCACCTGGAAAAAAATTGACCTGGCTCAACACTTTTTAAGGGATGGTAGCCAAAATTGTTCTTCTCTTGCCATGTCCGTCTCATTCTTCTACGGAGTTGTTCTACTATTTAGTAGAAATAATAAAGGAACTGGTGACAATCATCTTCCCAAGCAGATATTCCCTGCAGAATCCTTCTTGTTCCATCTTCTGCTCTCCACTCTGTTTAGGTCAGCGGAGCTGAACACATATAAAATAAAGCATCATTTATACTGCAGAGATGTAGTTGTACTCAAGAGTTACATGTGCACCATGGCCCAGATTCTGGGACCACCAAGAATCTTCAAGTAGGTCAGGGTAAGTGTTGGATAGTTCTACCGTTAGACTCAGTGATCCAGAGTATCCTTTCCAGCTGTGCAGTTCTATGATGATGATGATGATGATGATGATGATAAGGGTAAAGAATCCTAGAGAGCCACGTAAAGCATGGGATTGGAACATTCCCTCATGCCTTTGAATTTGCAACTGCTACCCATTGCAGACAGAGGGGAAATCTGTACAATCAGAAAAGACTCAGGTGCTTGGTTGCATAAAATAAGAATTTACAAAAGTGCATACTTTGAATTTCTAGGTGGCAAAAGAAAATGCAACAACGTTCAGGGAAAAATGTGTGTTTATTGTGCTGATGTTAGCTGAGTACACTGTTCTCAATTCGCACACAAATACAGAAGCTATAAACCAGTTACCCAGCTTAATTACATTAACTCCAGCTAATGCCCACCAGACCCTGGTTGCCTTAGTAGTGAAATGGTGAGCAGCCTCCCGCCAGCAACAACAAATGGAGATGGTGTGGTTAGTCCAAGTCAGTGCACACATCAAGGCTAGCAAACAAAATCTTCAAAAGGACCCTAGTGCTTTAAAAAAACACTCTGTTTGCTTATCATAGTCAACAAAGCTGCTAGACATGTATGTTAATGCAAGCAATTTGAAAAATACAAAAACAGCAAGCTTCAGCAGCAATAAAACCCAATATGCATGCATTAGGCCATAGCAAGAGAAGTAGAAGGATGAGAAACCAAAATAAAAAAAAGAGCCAACACTACACTCTGGATAAGAAAAGGGCATGGGTGACCACGCATGGGGGCGTTCTACAGCACCAGTAGCACAGCTCAGAAAAAGGTGCTTGATCTGCCAACCCTCCCCCCGCCGCCGCCCCACCCCCACCCTGACACCCACCCACCCACCCGCTGCACCCTGCCCCGTCACCCCCGCCGCCCCCACCCCCACCCCCACCCCTCGCCTAGGGCACAAAAAAACCTAGCGCCGGCCCTGGTTGGGGCAAGTGCAGTCCAAAGTCTCCTTATGCCCCCCCCATGTGTTGAGCAAACGGATATCTCAGCTCTACAAGGGTGTGATAAAAGCCACAGTGGGATGCATTACAAGCGCCTGTGGGTCTTGTAAATTCTGAGTTTAAACGGCTACAATATTTGGCCAAACAGCCACTGTATTTGTTGTTTATTGGTGTATGCGACATCTATGTTGTGGTTCTGGAGATTAGAGTTCATTTCCCCTAAAGCTTATGCCAAAAAAAAAAGATTGTTAGCCTTTAAGATGCCATTAAAATCTGACGCTTTTGCAAACCTCTTCAAGTTAGCACCTACACATTTCTGATGGTAAATATTCTCCCTCTGGTGGCCCAGAAAGGGAAAGCCGTGGCAATTGTTTCAATACAAGCCCAAGGCTTCTAGTAGGGAGTGTTAATCTGTAAATTTTACCCTAATTATGCTTCTTTCAAAACCCTCATTTCCCACCCTGCTTAATTTTGGCTTCAGTCCTGCATTGTGGAAAGTGGTTTTGCACGACCTTGCAGGATGAACAATTCGAGAAGACTCCAAAGCTTGCCCCTTTAATATTTTTAATACTATTTGTTGTGTCGTTATACCTGTGACCGACTCTTTGTGACCCCATATCCATGGAATTTTCTTGACAGGAGTACGGGAGTGGTTTGCCAGTTCCTACTCCAGGCACCTACAGCACCTGGCATTCCCTGGTGATGTCCCATCCAAGTACTAGCCAGGCCTGACCCTGCTTAGCTTCCCAGATCAGGCGAGATTGGGTGTGCAGGGGGCGGGGCGGTGGGCGGCAGGCGGAGGCGGGGCGGTGGGCGGTGGGTGGACGGATGGCAGGGGCCGGCGGGGGGGGTCAGCAGGCTGGCCAGCGCCCCCTGTCCATTTTGGCGCCCTAGGCAACTGCCTAGTTCACCTTAATGGACGCTCCGGCCCTGCATACTATTATAACCCACTATCGAGTACCCTTTAGTGGGCTGTTGGAGGAGATATCCTTGCCTGCCAGAAAGACAAACAAATGAGTCCTAGATCAAATCAGGCCTGAATTACCTTTGGAGGCAAACATGTTGCGACAACAACAGCATGGCCCAACTCTGCTATTTTATTTTACTTATGGACTGGACATATTTCTTCCAAGGAGATGGGGAACACAAAAGACATCCCTCCATCATCCATTCCATCCAAGGAAAATCAGAGGCAACCTACAACTTCACTTCAATACAAAATTATATATACAATACAACTTGGCTTTAATACAAAATTATATCTAAAAAATCAAAAGTATTTGTTTCTGCTCCTGGGAGATACAAAATGATTAAAGCTGAGACCATTGGCTCAGCCCCCTGATATCTTATTTGTTTTCATTTATTTTAATTTAGAGTATTTTTACCCTGCCTTTCTCCTTGGAAAAGGATCCAAGGTGGCTTAGAATAATGAGGGACAATATACAGCCCAGAACTCCTTCCCACTGGAGGCAAGGACTGCCCCATCTCTTCTGTCTTTCCAGAAATAGGCAAAGTCCTTCCTCATCAGGCAAGCTTTCACTGAATGATGGACTGCCTATTATATGTCTTTTATATGAACATCTACCATACATGATCACATAGACTTTGTGTTTATAATCACTTATAGCCTTGTGTGATTGCATTGACACTATGTTTTCAATGTTAGTTTCCATCCCTCATAACTTTACATGAAATTTTTATTCTCTCTTTTAAGTGCTTGTATTCTCTTGTAGCTTTAATGTTGTCTTTTAATGCTGTAAGATGTCCCTCAATTCCCTCTTCTGAAATTTGAATATGTCTTAATTGTACTGGACTATACATTGTCCCTCATTACTGTAGGCTGCCTTGGGTCCTTTTCCAAAGGAGAAAGGTGGGGTAAAAATACTCTAAATAAATAATAAATAAATAAATAATTTACTTTTGAATGGGATAAGAAACACCCCACAGTTCTTGACTACAGAAGTTTCAGCTGCTTCAAATGCTGCCCTTAGGCTGCAAGGTACTGCAATGTGTAGATTGAGTTACTCTAACACAGAATGTCATCCATAGTTGCCTGATTGAACGGCTTGGCTTTAACTTTTACGGTTCTCAACAGCTGGTTGCCTTTCCAGATGCATCTTTAGCAAAAAATCCTCTTACGACCAGTAGAAGCTGCCTAAATGAACACAAAGGATGATGTTCAGCATTTGTGTGGCTGCAAGAGTGTCAGACCCACACCCATTATAATTGCTATCAGTCCTCATTGCTCTCAGGAAGGGGGAAAAGAAACGTCTTTTTCATTAGAGGTGGCTATCTATTAATTTTGCCCAGTCAGTCTGCATACATACAAGGGGCATCACAGGAGCAGCACATTCCCTGTTCCCATCCTGCCTCTGGTTGGCTGCCCCACTCACAAGCCAGTGTGCACTGGCTGGGTCGTCCTCCTAGGCCACCTGTCCAGTCCATAAATAAATAAGTAGCCGCATCCTGCTTCATCTCTGACCGGTTGGCTGCAAATTTTGACGAATCAGGACAAATCAATTTGTGCCCATCTCTCCTTTTCACATAAGCCTTTTAAACCGCTTTTTAAAATACAGTGGTGCCTTGTATAAAGGAATTAATTCGTTCCAAATGAAATTGTTAGGCAAATTTTCCTTTATACAAATTTCCCAGAGGAAGGCATTAAAAACGGAGTAATCCCTAATCACAACCATTTTTATGTTGCAAGGATTCGCCCCATAGGCGATTCTGTTAAGCAAATTTCCCCTATCTCCAATTTTTTTTTTAGGTTGTACAGATTTTTTGTTATACAAACCGTTTGGTATACGAGGGCCCCCTGTATTAATTGTTCTAATATTCCTTAATGGAGATGCTTTGTCTCGAGCTGTTTTTAGCTGCCTTGAATATATGTAAAAAAATTTTGTCTTAGTGAAATTTTGTTTTAGTGAAAAACAAACTACAGGAGAGGGTTTTTCTTTTAAAGGTTTATGGCTAATTTACAAATTCATATCTTAGATTGGACTGTTGAAGTTTCCTCTGTTCCTGCTATTCTTTACTATGTCTGTAAAGTCCACTGTTACTTGTAGCAGTGTTAACAAACTAGCTGGTTACATAAGTAACTGGATATATTGTACTTGTAGCTTTTTGTTACTTTCTAAGGGGAAAAAAAGAATTGGAAACAGAGTATAAAACATATAGACACTATATTAAAATGCCTTAAAATACTCTTAGAGCACAACATTTGAAAACCCACTAGATCAGGGGTGGCGAACACGAGGTTCTCGAGCCACATGCGGCTCCCGGCCAAAATGAATGCGGCTCTTTGCCTCTTATCATTATTTTGTATACTGTGGCTCTTTGCCAAGTTTGGATTTTGTTATGCTGCTTCTGAGGAGGGACCTCTGAGGAGAGATCTCCGAGCGCGTAGTCCCGCCCCCAGGCTGCGTCATCACGTCTCCCATCCCCCGGAAACAACTGCACGGGCCAGAGAGCGGGGGTACCCTTGCTGAGAGAAAATCAGCATGGCTTCTGTAAGGGTAAATCTTGTCTTACAAACCTTTTAGAATTTTTTGAAAAGGTCAACAGGCATGTGGATTTGGGTGAACCGGTGGATATAGTCTATCTGGATTTTCAAAAGGCTTTTGACACAGTCCCTCACCAAAGGCTGCTGAGAAAATTGCATAGTCAGGGGATAAGAGGGCAGGTCCTCTTATGGATTGAGAACTGGTTGAGATCCCGGAAACAAAGAGTAGGTGTCAATGGGAAATTTTCACAATGGAGAGAAGTGAAAAGCGGTGTGCCCCAGGGCTCGGTCCTGGGACCGGTGCTTTTCAATCTGTTCATAAATGACCTGGAGACAGGGATAAACAGTGAGGTGGCCAAGTTTGCAGATGACACAAAACTTTTCCGTGTGGTAAAAACCAGAGAAGATTGTGAAGAGCTCCAGAAGGATCTCTCCAAACTGGGGGAGTGGGCTGAGAAATGGCAAATGCGTTTTAATGTAACCAAATGTAAAGTAATGCATATTGGGGCAAAAAATCCAAACTTCATCTATCAACTCATGGGCTCTGAGTTATCCGTGACGGATCAGGAAAGAGATCTTGGTGTGTTGGTGGACAGCTCCATGAAGGTGTCTCCCCAATGTGTGGCAGCAGTGAAGAAGGCCAATTCCATGCTAGGGATTATCAAAAGGGTTGAAAATAAAACAGCCAACATTATAATGCCGTTATACAAAACAATAGTAAGGCCCCACCTGGAGTACTGTGTACAATTCTGGTCACCGCATCTCAAGAAAGACATAGTGGAACTGGAAAAGGTGCAGAAGAGAGCGACTAAAATGATTACTGGGCTGGGGCACCTCCCTTATGAAGAAAGACTAAAACAATTGGGCCTCTTTAGTCTGGAAAAAGGCGCTTGAGGGGGATATGATTGAGACATACAAAATAATGCAGGGTATGAGTAAAGTGGATAGAGGGAAGCTCTTCTCCCTCTCTCAAAATACCAGAACTACGGGACATACACTCAAATTGAGTGCTGGGAGAGTAAGAACTGACAAAAGAAAATATTTTTTCACCCAGCGCGTTGTAAGTCTATGGAACTCCCTGCCACAGGATGTGGTGATGGCATCTGGCCTGGATGCCTTCAAAAGGGGATTGGACAGATTCCTAGAGGAAAAGTCCATCACGGGTTACAAACCATGATGGAGATGTGTCATCTCCAGGCTTAAAACCGGGGTACTTCAAGGGCCAGATGCAGGGGAGTGGTATCAGGAGACAGATATCTAGTCTCATGCGCTCCCAAACGCATCTGGTGGGGCCGCTGTGAGATACAGGAAGCTGGACTAGATGGGCCTTTGGCCTGATCCAGCATGGCTCTTCTTATGTTCTTATGTTCTTATGTGTCACATGTTGTGTCACATCTTGCCGTTAGTTCTTAGTGTGGAGGACGCAGCACACCCTCACCATCACTGCAGGATTTTTACCCTCACTCAAAATGGCAAAATGCAAAGCTAAACGAAAATATGAAGATGAACACAGGACATTTTTGGAAGAATGGGAAGATGCTTTCTTCTTTATTGAATGGAATGGGAAAGCGCTGTGTTTAATATGCAATACTATGATATCACATTTCAAGGCTTCAAATCTTCAGCGTCATTTTAGAACTCTCCATGCTAATATTGACAAGGAATTACCCAAAGGTACTGAACTACGCAAGCAAAAATTGAGCACCTTGAAAAGCCAGGTAAAAAGACAGTCTCAAATGTTTCAGCAATTAACCAAGCATGGAGAAACTGTGACCCTTGCAGTGGCGTGGAACATTGCCCGTGCTAAAAAACCATACAATTAGGGGGAGTTTCTAAAACAGTGTTTTGCGGATGTAATTGAAACCTTGGCTCCAGACAATAAAAAACTCAAAGATTCCATCAATGATCTCCAGCTGTCACAGCACACAGTTGAAACCAGAATAGCAGACATAAATAATGTGATTGAGTCAGATCTACATGCAGACTTGAACGCATGTGCTTATTTTAGTGTTGCATTAGACGAGTCATGCGACATACAAGACAAGACACAGTTGGCAATATTTGCGCGAATGGTTTCTGAGGACTGTGTGATTAAAGAAGAGCTTCTCGACATTGTCACATTAAAAGACAGAACTCGCGGTACTGACATAAAAGAGGCAATGACTGCCGTTTTTAAAAAAGCGAATATGTCTTTTGAAAAACTTACCGCAATAGTCACGGATGGAGCACCGTCGATGACTGGCTCAGTAAATGGACTTGTGGGTCTTTGTAAAGGTGATGACGCCTTTCCTGAATTTTGGAACTTCCACTGCATCATCCATCGTGAGCAACTTGTGTCAAAAACACTGAGTTTAGACCACGTTATGAAGCCTGTGATGGAGATTGTGAACTACATCCGTACGCACGCCCTTAATCACTGGCAATTCAAGAACCTCATTGCAGAACTTGACGCAGACTTGCCCGGTGACCTGCCACTGCACAGCGCAGTGAGATGGCTCTCAAGAGGCAAAGTAGTTTCGTGCTTTTTTGAGCTTTTGGAAACAGTAAAATTGTTTATGGCAGAGAAGAACAAAACGTATCCTCTGCTTTCAGACCCCGAGTGGCTTATGGATTTGGCATTTTTAGTGGACATGCTTTCACACTTGGATAAACTAAACGTGGACCTAGAACATAAGAACATAAGAAGAGCCATGCTGGATCAGGCCAAAGGCCCATCTAGTCCAGCTTCCTGTATCTCACAGCGGCCCCACCAGATGCGTTTGGGAGCGCATGAGACTAGATATCTGTCTCCTGATACCACTCCCCTGCATCTGGCCCTTGAAGTACCCCTGTTTTAAGCCTGGAGATGACACATCTCCATCATGGTTTGTAACCCGTGATGGACTTTTCCTCTAGGAATCTGTCCAATCCCCTTTTGAAGGCATCCAGGCCAGATGCCATCACCACATCCTGTGGCAGGGAGTTCCATAGACTTACAACGCGCTGGGTGAAAAAATATTTTCTTTTGTCAGTTCTTACTCTCCCAGCACTCAATTTGAGTGTATGTCCCCTAGTTCTGGTATTTTGGGAGAGGGAGAAGAGCTTCCCTCTATCCACTTTACTCATACCCTGCATTATTTTGTATGTCTCAATCATATCCCCCCTCAAGCGCCTTTTTTCCAGACTAAAGAGGCCCCCAATTGTTTTAGCCTTTCTTCATAAGGGAGGTGCCCCAGCCCAGTAATCATTTTAGTCGCTCTCTTCTGCACCTTTTCCAGTTCCACTATGTCTTTCTTGAGATGCGGTGACCAGAATTGTACACAATACTCCAGGTGGGGCCTTACTATTGTTTTGTATAACGGCATTATAATGTTGGCTGTTTTATTTCCAATCCCCTTTTTGATAATCCCTAGCATGGAATTGGCCTTCTTCACTGCTGCCACACATTGGGGAGACACCTTCATGGAGCTGTCCACCAACACACCAAGATCTCTTTCCTGATCCGTCACGGATAACTCAGAGCCCATGAGTTGATAGATGAAGTTTGGATTTTTTGCCCCAATATGCATTACTTTACATTTGGTTACATTAAAACGCATTTGCCATTTCTCAGCCCACTCCCCCAGTTTGGAGAGATCCTTCTGGAGCTCTTCACAATCTTCTCTGGTTTTTACCACACGGAAAAGTTTTGTGTCATCTGCAAACTTGGCCACCTCACTGTTTATCCCTGTCTCCAGGTCATTTATGAACAGATTGAAAAGCACCGGTCCCAGGACCGAGCCCTGGGGCACACCGATTTTCACTTCTCTCCATTGTGAAAATTTGCCATTGACACCTACTCTTTGTTTCCGGGATCTCAACCAGTTCTCAATCCATAAGAGGACCTCTTATCCCCTGACTGTGCAATTTTCTCAGCAGCCTTTGGTGAGGGACTGTGTCAAAAGCCTTTTGAAAACCCAGATAGACTATATCCACTGGTTCACCCAAATCCACGTGCCTGTTGACCTTTTCAAAAAATTCTAAAAGGTTTGTAAGACAAGATTTACCCTTACAAAAGCCATGCTGATTTTCTCTCAGCAAGGTTTGTTCTTTTATGTGTTTTAAGATTTTCTCTTGGATGAGGCCTTCCACCATCTTCCCTGGGACAGATGTAAGGCTAACCGGCCTGTAGTTTCCTGGGTCCCCCCTCCTTCCTTTTTAAAAAATTGGTGTGACATCTGCTCTCCTCCAGTCCTCCGGCACTGTGGCCGTTTTAAGAGACAGGTTGCATATAACCGTTAAGAGATCTGCAATTTCATTTCTCAGTTCCCTAATAACCCTTGGGTGGATGCCATCTGGGCCCGGTGACTTGTTAATCCTCAATTTATCAATTAGTCCTAAAACCTCCTCTCTTTTAACCTGTATTTGATTTAATTCTTTAGTCAAGAGGGGTGGCTCAGGCAGCGGAATCCGCTCAAGGTCCTCTGTCGTGAAGACAGACGCAAAGAACTCGTTCAATTTCTCTGCAATGTCCAAGTCCTCCTTAACCTCCCCTTTTCCTCCCTCACCATCCAGAGGCCCAATTGGTTCTCTGGCAGGTTTTCTACTTCTAACATATTTAAAGAAGCTTTTATTATTACCCTTTATATTGCTAGCCATTCGTTCCTCAAAGTCTTTCTTTGCCTCCCTTATCATCTTTTTACATTTCTTTTGCCAGAGTTTGTGTTCCTTTTTATTTTTCCTCGTTTTGGGAGGATTTCCATTTACAGAAGGACCTCTCCTTGTGCTTTAGAGCCTCTCTAACTCCACTCGTTAACCATGCCGGTGTCCTCTTGGACTTAAATGAGCTCTTCTTTCTTTGTGGTATGCACTTGTGCTGGGCCTCTATTATTGTTGTTTTAAACAGGCTCCATGCACTCTGAAGAGATTGGATTCTTCTAACCCTCCCCTTCAGTTTCTCTCTAACTAGTTTCCTCATCTGAGGGAAGTTTGCCCTTCGAAAATCAAGGGTTTTTATGTCTGATTTGGTTGACACTCTTCCTCCGACATGCATGGCAAAGGTAACTGCAGCATGGTCACTGTTCCCCAGAGACTCAGTGACATTCACATCCCTGACGAGGTCCTGAGTATCACACAATATTAGATCTAGAGTTGCCTGTTCTCGGGTGGGCTCCATGACAAGTTGCTCTAAGGCACAGTCATTCAGCAAGTCGAGAAACCCAGTTTCTCTTTCTTGCCCAGAGCTCGCATTGGCCCAGTCAATGTGGGGATAATTAAAGTCCCCCATGATTACTATCCTATCCCTCTTAGCCACCTCCATGATTTCTCTCCTCATTTCAAGGTCCCCCTCAAGTTTTTGATCTGGTGGACGATAGAATACTCCAACTATCACATCACTCTTTGGACCTGCTAGTTTAACCCACAGTGATTCTATGGTGGAGTCAGACCCTCTGTCAATCTCCATTCTGCTGGATTTTACGCCTTCTTTGACATAGATGGCCACTCCTCCTCCAACCCGCCCCTCTCTATCCCTTCTATAGAGTTTATAGCCTGGGATTGCTGTGTCCCACTGGTTCTCCACATTCCACCAGGTTTCTGTTACAGCTATTATATCTATGTTATCCCTAGCTGCCAGATGTTCAAGTTCTCCCATCTTTGCTCGGAGGCTTCGAGCATTGGCGTAGAAGCACTTGTACAGTGGGTCCCGCAACAGCTGCTGCCTTGTTCTTCTCCCCCCACAGCTTTTATTTTCAGTAGACGAACTGTCACATTCCGCTATTCTGCCAGTGTTAATACTTGCTATGTCATCTCTATGTGATTCTCTACCCTCTCCAACCTCATTCCCCGAGGATGAGGTGTTCCGAACCGGATGCCACACAGCTCCTGTCGGCTTTCCCCCAGTTATCAGTTTAAAAGCTGCTCTGCTGCCTTTTTGAGGTTGAGTGCCAGCAATCTGGTCCCATCATGATTCAAGTGTAACCCATCCCTCCTGAACAGGTTTGGCTTGTCCCAAAATGTTCTCCAGTTCCTGACAAATCTAAAGCCCTCCTCTCGACACCATCGCCTCATCCATGCATTGAGGCTTCTGAGTTCTGCCTGCCTGGCGGGACCTGCACGAGGAACAGGTAGCACTTCTGAAAATGCTATCTTGGAAGCCCGGGACTTCAATCTTCTACCTAGCAACCTGAATTTGGCTTCCAAGACTGACCGCTTGGCCTGAGCTGACACAAAGTGTATTCTCCTTTGTAAACCAGTTGAAGCTTTTTAAAGCACACATTCAAAACAGCAATCTATCCCATTTTTCTTCTTTGCGCAGCACCCTGCAGAAGACCGGTGTTAAAACAGATATAGCTGGATACGTGAAACAACTTACACAACTGCAAGAGAAGTTTACTTTCTGGTTTGAGGACTTGGACCAAAAAAGACCACAGATCACTTTTCTCATCGACCCGTTTAATGCTGACACCGACTGCCTGAAAACCCCACTTGTTACTGATGAGGCAGCGAGTGAACTAGAAATGATTGAGCTACGCGAGGACGATAGACTGAAATCTCTTTTGAAGGAAGGCCATGTTACGTTTTGGAGAGCTGTGCCAACTGAAAAATACCCGTGTGTAAAAAGAGCCGCTCTCAAGCTGCTGTCTATGTTCTCGTCAACATAAGTCTGTGAGAAGCTGTTTTCTACTTTGAAACACGTGAAATCAAAGCACCGGTCCATTCTGACTGACACTCATGTAAAGGAACTGCTCCGAGTGGCTACAACTGAATACAAACCTGATTTACAGAAGATTACTGAAAACAAAAGATGCCAGAAATCCCACTGAGATTATCATCCAACAAGGTAACAAAAAACACGTGACTGAGCATGTTATATTATATGTTTAATATATTATTGTTAAAATTATATGCTTTTGTGTGAGTGTTTGTCTGTTTTGGCAGGTCACTGCGTGGTGTGGCTCTCTGACTCTCACAGTTTAAAATTTTTGCTCTTTTTGTCGAACTTGTTCGCCACCCCTGCACTAGATGTTACTCATTATACCAATAAAGTAATTTTCCCTGTTATTAAATATTTTTTGAAATACAATGTTGTAATAACCTCATTATTACCCAAAATTCATTAGTTACAGGTGACCTCTTTTTTGTAAGTCTGCATTCATTTTCAGGATGATTCATGATTGCTAACTCATCTGTTTACTTAGAAACAAAGCAGTTATATGGCTTACTCAGAATATACCTTTTTGTCAATTTGTTGCATTACTATATTCTATAGGATAATTTTCTCTGATTTCCCCCATCTTTGGTGTGATGCAATCAGGCAATTAAAATGCAGCTCCAGCCCTTTGCAATTTGGCAAAACACTCAATGTTTTTTCAGAGTTCCTCATAATTTTAATTATACACCTCCCTCTTGCAGTTTCTGACCTTTCCATTACTTCCGGCTTTGCATGGCAGCTGAATAAACAGATAAACAGCACCTCAATTGCCTAGAATGTCAATGCCTAGGTAGGGTGGCCTAGAACGTTAATTCAAAATTACTGTAAACAAATAACTTCAGCAGTGGGAAATAAGGCATGGGATTGTCAGTTTTTCCTCACTGCTTTTCTCATAATGGCATACTATGTATGCTTTACGTTACAGAACCCACAGAGTAAAAGGAAATTCCTTAACATTTTCATTATGATGATTTCATGCATCTTTAAAGCCTTTCACTTCATAAAACTGAAGATTTGAGAGCTTTCCATGATCGCTTAGTAGCCCAACAACTCAGTCTACTTGGAAATCTTTAAATATTATATAACATCCCAACATTTCCACTGATACTCCCACTGTCTCCATGTTACTCAGCTGGTTTTGATGTTATAGTAGGACCCCGGTATCCACTGGGGATTGGTTCCAGGCCTTCCCGTGGATAATGAAAACCATGGATAAGAGAGAACGCCTGCCCACCCATCTCTAAACTGCTCTTTCCTGACAGTAGCTTGCTTTATGGCTGCTGTTTTAAGACAGTAGCTTGCTTTATGGCTGCTGTTTGACAGTAGCTTGCTTTACAGATGCTATTTGTGATAATAGCTTGCTTTACAGTCGCGGTTTGTAACAATAGCTTGCTTTGTGGCTGCTGAATTATTTTTTTCCTCTGCCAACCATAGATAACTGAATCAATGGATAATGAATCAGTGGATATGGGGGTCCTACTGTACTAACTACATGTATATTCACTTTTCCTACAAACAGCAGACTTGCATAGAATAAGAATTGGAAGGGGCATATAAGATCGAGTCCAAACCCCTGCTCAATGCCGGAATCCAAATCAAAGCCCCTCTGACAGATGGCTGCCCCATCTTCTCTCGAATGCCTTCAACACTGGAGCACTTACCATCTCCCCAAATAGTTGGTTCTATTACCATACTACTCTAACAAGAAGGAATTTTTTTCCCCTGGCATTCAGTTGAAACCTAGTTTTCTTTAACTCAAGTCCATTATTATGTTTTGGACTTTGGGATGATCAGGAACAGATTGGGCCTCTCCTCCATGACTACCTTTCAAGTATTTGAATAAAACATACTGTAATATCTTGGTTTACAAGCATAATCCCTTCTGGAAACATGCTTATAAACCAAAACACTGTTATATCAAATCAGATTTCCCCATACACAATAATGGAAACTCAGATTATTCGTTCTGGGGTCCCATAGACCACATACTATATACACAACATGCCAAAACTCACAAAAGAAGTTGGCTAGAAGTCCACGTCCACACCATGGTTTAGGTACCTCGCTGTGGAATCTTCTCTGCTTGGGACTAACAATTTGCTTTTACTCTGTATTTTTAATGTGACAATAATAAAATGCAATTTGTAGCCCTATACACACTTGACTAGCTGTCCCGTTACTAGAAATGGGTTGAAAAAAATTAGATAGAATATTGAAAACAAGTTAAAATATAAAGAAAAATAAAACCCTAACTTGCACGTTCTGGCTGGTGCAAAGGAGACCTCTATTCCTCTCTTCTCCTTCTGCTTTGGAGGCTGCCTGAGATGGAACGTTCCAGACAATCACCCACAATCCAGCAGGGAAAGGGAGAGCCACCATTGGCCCACTTGTGATCATGTGACCTGCTCTAGTGCCTGTATATCAAGACATTGCTTGTTGATCAAGGCAAAATTTAGAAGAAATGTTTGCTTGTCTTGCAAAACGCTCTTAAATAGAGATGGGCATTTTGTTTCGGAACCAGTAGGTTATGAAATGAACCACGCAAGCCCAGGTGTTGCACAGAACTGTGTGATACATGCAGAGCCAATTGCTTTACCTTTCTCTCTGCCGGCATGGAGCTGAGCTGCAATGAGGAAGCATACTGCAACATCATCTTTCCTCCTCTGTGGGTGCTGGCTAATTTTGAGCTTTGCAGGGACAGGCATCATCCCACCTCCCTGTCTGATTGGCCAGCACCATGAAGGAGGAAATATGAAATTACAGGGTGCTTCCTCATTGCAGTTTAACCCCATGCGAGCCCAGAGAAAGTAAAGCAATTGGCCCCACGTGTATCAGATGGTTCTGAGCACCACCTGGGCTCACGTGGTTTGTTTTGTATCCTACTGGTTTCGAAGCAAAATGCCAATCCCTACTCTTAAACCAAGATATTATTGTATCTCCTCTCAGTCTTCTGTGCTTAAGGCTAAACAAGCCCATTTCTTCCCATCTTTCCAGCCCTTTGATCATCCTTGGGCGCTTTTACATGACCCCTAAAATCCAAGGCAAAGGGCTCCCAGATGCGGAGCTTAAAATTGTTTTCCCGCCAGCTCCTGACTTTAAAACAAATTAAGTACGACCATGCCCACCTAAGTGCATCCCAGCACAGTTTTCGTGTACCTGGTCTCCAAAAGTGAAAAATTTCTGATGCGGATGTAAAGCAGTGAGTGCCGGGCTCTCCTCCCTTGTGTTTATTTGTTTGTTGGCCCCCAACCCCACCCCTTTAAGAGACTTTAAGAGACTGGAATGCTTGCTTCGGGGGCTGACGGGCAGACGGAGGTGAGCCTGCATTCTTTTCTCTTTTTTTCTCCCTCCCCTCACGCAGACAGGAGCAAGGGAGTGCAGAGGGGTGGGAACAGAGAAAGAGGAGCAACCCCCAAGATCTCTGGTCCGAATTTAAGTTGCCAGCAGATCTTAGGGGTCGTGTAAAAGCGCCCCTTGTTGCACTCCCCAGTATATTCACACAAAACAGATGTGAAGTCAGTCGGGCTCATATTGGCCCAAGGTCACCCAACAAAATCTGAGTCAGTAGAAGCAGAGTCTGGATGTCCCAGTTCAACAACCTGACCACTGCACTCAGTTCAAGCCATTACTTCTTGATCTATTTTTCACCAATCTGAGTGACGTTCCATCCATGGTGTTTTGGTGACTGTTCCAAGGTACATTGAGCCTTTGCTTATAATTCCTTGTCTGCCCTGCTTGTTCATAGGTTTACTATTTGTTTTTTCTTACAACATAAGGATTAGGGGTGCTCGACTTCTGTGTGATTCTAAATCTGTGTACAGTGGAACCTTGACTTACATGTTGCTTGACTTGCAGCATATTTGACTTGCAGCAAGAAGGGGCCTTTTTGACTTGCCTCGCGGGCTTTGACTTACAGCTCGGAGCCCAGGCACAAGGCACCGGAATCTGGCGGCAGCCACGACCCAGCATCTCGGCTGCCGTCTCCAAACTGCTCCTGCCTTCTTCCGGCAGTGGCGGCTTCGGCGAGGCCAGCTCCGAGCACCTGGAACTGGTCCTCGGCCTCACCGAAGCCGCCACCGCTGCCAGAGGAGAAGGGCCGGGAGCTCAGTGCTGGCCTCACTGGTTAGACAGTCGGCTCAGTCTTGTAAAAAATCTGGCTGCAGAAGTCTGGTCCACAATGGAAGCATTTTAGTTGAGGAGCTGTACAGTTGTGGGACTCTAATGGTAAGCATAGAGTTGTTCAGAACTTGGAACGTCAGGTTAAAAATCAGTAAAACTTAAATGTTAGACATTGTTGCTATGAACATTAAAAAGTGGAGGCGTATAACTTGTGGACTATAATTCCACTGCCTCCTCCTCTCTTTGAAGAGACATTTCATTTACATCCGCTGAAGGAATCTCCTATCCCAGTCAATTTTGTGTTAAATTGCTGCTTTCGGGGGTCTTTTTCATCATCTGGAATGGATTAATCCACTTTCCCATTACTTTCTATGGGAAAAGTTCGTTTGACTTAAGGCATGTTTGACTTATGTCTAGACCTCTGGAACAGATTAATGACGCAAGTGAAGGTTCCACTGTACAATTCTTATGACCCCAAAAATGGAATTTAAAACCCTAACACATGCCCAAACTTCAGCCCTCCAGATGTTTTGGACCACAACTCCCACAGTCCTTTGCCATTGGCAATCTAAGCTTAGAATTCTGAGAGTTGTGGTCCAAAACATCAGGAGGGCTGAAGTTTGGACATGCCTGCCCTAATAGTTGAATCACACAAAGACAGAATCATTTGTTCTGTCGGGCTTCTCTTCCATTGTGTTGACAATCCTTTCCGTACTGTGTGTAATGAGCCTTGAAGGTCCTTATGATCTAAACTAGAAGCTGAATCAAATGTTGTGTTCAGGGTCAGGGAGACTTCTTTGACACCTTCAGCACTGAACTCATGGGGGTTTGGATGGCCAGAGGAGGCACAGTATATGATGATTACTTATTTTATTAATTTATTGAACATTCATTCGGTAATTGGGGGGAAAATCCATGTATAACTAAAACTTTGTTGTTCTTACCCATTCAATTCAAGGGCAAAGTATATTCTGTCGTCTCTACAATGGTCCAATGTATCTAGTTCCAGAATTGTCCTCCTTCCTGCATTTTGTTAAAAGGACCCTTGAGCTCACAACTTCATCTCCAGTGGAGGAGTTTAATGGTGACTTCCCATCTCTGGGCAGACTAGGCATTCCACAGCTAGTAATAATATTTAGATTACACTCAAGAGGCCATTTTATAGAGGAAATGCAGATACACCACTCCACACAACAAAACAAAAGATGACAGAGGGGCAAAAATGGGTTCATGTTTTTGTACAAAGGATGCTGAGCTGTTTGTCTTCTCTTTGTTTGTTTGTAATTTATAAAACAAAGCGAAACCAGCCTTCAAGCAATGTGAATTATTTTGTTCCATTTTTCTTGCTTTATTGTTTTAAGATGACATTGTAGGTTCAAATACAGTACTGCTTTACAAGACAAGAAATGCTGTACACAGCTCCTGTGAACTTCACAAACACACAGCAGGAAAATTGAAAGATTGATCCATATAGTCCTTCTCTCATTTCCAAAATAATAATTTTTTAAAAATGAGTTCCAAAGATGATTTATTCCATCTGTGAATTCAGAAAAAGAGAGTTAAAATCTAGTTATGTTTCTTGAAGCCATCCGTATCCATGGCTCTTGGAAGAATCCTTCAAGTAGCACTGACGATATTTTTCCCAATTTTAATAAAAGAATCTTGAGTATCTAAATCTCATTTTTAACCAATTAAGAAGCAGTTCACCTGACAGCTTAAGTTGTTGCACAAATTACTACAGCATTTTTTTAAAAAAAATCTACCAATGGAATGTTAGAGGAAGTGAGGGGTGCTTGGTTCTTAAAAGAATCAAATTGATATTCCAACAAGTTTATACAGTAAGATAACTGATGTCATGAACACTATCATTTTACATATGTGGTTCTGTAATTTTATCATCTTCAGCTTTGATGAATGACTCTCAGACATCCCAACGATGACCTTGGTTTCTTTTTAGGCTACAGCTCTGTAGGCTAACATTTTTTTTCCATCTCAGAGAGCTGATTCTGGCTCAGCCTGGCACCACTCCACTTGACCCAAGGTACTTTTAAAATCACTTTGATGTTCTTGGATGTTTCCAGAAAAATAATTGAATAATTTCACGACTTATTTCTCACTTCACAGTGGGAAGAAAGTCGTGTCTGATCTGGAAATGAAAAGACTTGGATTTAACGGCAGACAGAACTCAACTCAAGAAGGAAAACTGGGACATATGGATACAATGAAGTCTCAATAGTCCAGGCATTTCCAGACTTTGGCCCTCCTGAAGTTTTGGACTACAACTCCCAGAATTCCAAGCCTCTATTTCCAATGGCAAAGGACTGTGGGAGCTATGGTCCAAAACATCTGGAGGGTGAAGTTTGGGCATGCCTGCAATAGTCCAAATGGGGAAGGACAGATTGTAGTGAAGACTGAGTATAAGGTTTAGAACTGTTGGATAGGTCAGACACCCTGTTCCATTGTTGCAACTAACATGGAGTACTGAGACTTGAACACTGCACTATAGGCTTATTTCCTACTTTAAAGCACAGTATTAAGTAAGAGTGATACAACTAGTATTTGTAATGCTCCCAGTTGGGTATACGGAAAGTCTGAATGTCTAAAAAAAAATGCAGGACTCATGGGTATGCCTCCAAATTGCCCCACATAATGATAAAAATACCCAACACTGTGAAAGTGACAAAAATTGAGGTACTGAAAGAGTCAAGTCCCATTTGAAAGTGCTTAAATTGTGATTTCTAGAAAAGTTAGCTAAGTACCACTTACTGAAATGGAGCATATATGAATATATATACTGGCTTCCTAGTTTACTTCATATACATCCTATGAGTGGTCTTGATTTTTTTATAACCCCACCAATTAAGTCTTTATATGTGTTTGTGTGTGTGTGTGGGGGGGACAATAGCTTTGTCCTTTATACATAGATCTTTCACTTAAGAGTGTAAAGAAAATTACGGTTCTGTTTACACAGAAAAAAATCAAGTTTCAAGAGAGACCTGTCCTCTTCAGGAAAGTGATGCAAGTAGTTAAAAAGTTTGTGGGTAATGTTGCAGGCTCTTTACTTATTTAACTTTCTTTATGGACTGACCCACACACTTCCATGAACTCTTAAGATTCCTAGGCCATGGGTGAAGTCCAAAGCATTAAGTTCACCAAATATTAACCTTGTGGCTCATCTATCCCCATTATATACCAGGAAGAAAAGCTTTCAATCTACAAAAAGGCAATCAGGAACTGCTATCCCCTCTCCCCATGCATGGGCTCAGAAAAATAGTTGTCCTCCTAGTCTGATATAATAATCTACATTCAAGGCAAAACTGCTACATTATCACTTTTCGGCCAAGCTTATGTCACCCTTCCCACCCCGTGTACTGACCATGATTTCAGATAAGTAAATAGCAATATTTAAATCCGGCAGCATCACCATGATCCCACTGGAAGAATTTGGAAAGCGAAAAGCTGATCTCAAAGGGCGCATGGTTTCAAAGGACAAGATATCATGTGGTGTGAAGGAGAGAATACAAAGTTAGGTTTGACTAAACTGAGAACCAGGAAGGAGAAGTAAAAAGGTAGATGTTTACATATATCAAATTCATTTGTTCAAACAAATTGAGGCTGTATATTGTATAAAGTGACAGTACATAGGTAGCAAAATATTTTGGTAACAAAGAGAAGATCACATTAATTCAGACAGACCGCTTCAGGAAGCAGCTCAGTTATGTTTTCCCTTCCTTGTTACTTGCAAAGGTTTCTCCAAGATATACTGTCAAGTTCTGGGAGGGACAAAATAGTTCACACTTAAATAAGTGGAAGGCTGCATAACACATGTGTTGGTTTCAAAACCCAGGCAGTAAAAAGTATCCTTATGAGAACTGATCAGGAAAGACAAGTTAGTGCTAGGTACCAGAGAGTTACATGCAATTTCCCATGTGACAATCTGTAGAACGGAAAGGCTTGCAAGGAGGGAAGATCACATGGAAGGTTTCAAAGAGTTGGCAAAGTCAGAACCAACCAGCATTAGGACGAGCGTTTAACTTGAACTATGTCCAGATTTATTTTTGCAAGGAAGAACTGTACAAGGTCAGAGTTCTCATAATAAGACACAGGAGTCCACCGGCAACAAAGAAAACACTTCTAAGGGATCTTGAAGAAAAGGCATGGACCACCTCATTGCTGTCACCATAGACTGAAACGGCATGAGGCGATGGTCTGCTTAGAACAGCGGTGCCAAAACAATGGGGAAAATCTAGAGGAACGATTTTAGTTGGACTTCTGAAAGACTAGCGAAGTACAACAGAACAAGCCAGTAAGATCATATTTCTTCACAAGGCAGATACTGACGTACTGAACAACACACAGAGATCCTAGGATACTATTAATACTTAGTAGGTAGTTTGTACATGTGTGTATATCTTTATATACAGCAGATATTGTTCACCGAGTCATGAGCACATGGGTGTTTACAAGTGCCAAATCTCACCCGAGAAGACCCAAGACAGCAGCCAAGGAGCTGAGATGACCATGCCAAGTTCTTCCTAGATAGAGAACCAAAGGTTTGAAGTGGGTATCTTCCAGCAAAACAAGAGTATGTTAAAAATCCATACTGACATTCATATTGGGCTTCAGTCAGTCCAAGTGTGATTCAAAATTTCCTAGCAGGTTCTCACATCTTAGCAGACACAGTGGGCTGTCAACATAGAGATGACAGAGGAGACCACTGACGACAGGCACTAGGAATATACTTTGCACAAGACCCTGTGGAAAGAAATACCTGACTTCTTCTCAGATATCATGCAGAACAGCCCAACATGATGAAAGCTGCAGCCTAACCATTCTTGATTAACATTCTTCTGTTAATGAGAAGGGTGGGGATGGGGGGGGTGGAAAACCCTATTACAGATTTTTTTCAATTAATTTCATTCCTAAGTGCATTCAAGAGATCAAATTAATGTTTTGCTGTTTAATCAGGTTAATGTTTAAAATGAATGTTTGATTATGTGTTATTTAAACATAAGTAACACTTGATTCTCCAGAGAACCTCAAGAGGGTTCTTTGTCATGATATAATTAAAATGGGTTTTTTAAAAATATTAAACCTTGATCAGTCTCAGAACTGCTTCGACAGAGTCTTTATTATTATTTTAGGCTCTATTTCAAGCCATCCCAGCATCTTCAGTCATAGTTCACTAATTAGTTGAAGCTATCTCTTTATTCTTCAGTTCTCAAGAAATTCAGCATAAGCTTCAAAGAGAAGCCGGACGATCCTGAAAGACTGAACATGCAATATTGTCCTATGAACGTATGTTTGCATGGCCTCGTTCGCGCCAAACTCGTTTTAGGAAAGTTGTGGCATGCTCCACGTACAACAGCAGCACAGTGAGAATATATCTAATGCACAAGGTCATTTTGATGGGAGACGGGTCTTCAAATGGTAAATATAATAGTCTTCACATGTGTGTGGTTTTTGTTGTCGTTGTAAACAGGAGAGGAAAAAGAATGGAACTTTTAAGCATGAAGTTTAAAGAGGCCTCCGAATGACAATGGATCCAGTTACCTAGGAAATCTTTCCAGAGGTATAACTTTTCCTCTGATTCCCTGGACAGGGATGGAGTCCTACCAGTTCTGGTTATCCCAGCTTTCTTCAGCAGCTGAAGAAGATTCTTTCGCTGTCTTCTTAGGAGCTCTGTTGGCCTTGCCCTCCCCCGTGGCATTCTCCCAGCTGGTCTCCCAGTTTTCCCAGCTGTCACTGTTACTGTTCTTGTTATTGGAAACTGTCCCTGACCCCCAGACATCCCAGCTATCGGAGCTCTTCTTCTCCATAGAATTGTCCACGTACGTCCAGCTGTCGCTGCTTGGGGACTTGTGCGTTTTGGGTGGCTCCGAGTTGCCAAAGGTCTCCCAAAAGCTGTGGTCAACTGCGTTGTTCTGGTAGCCTTCGCCTCTGCTGTTCTGATAGCTCTCTGCCTCAGTGGGCCTTTTGAAAAGGGAAATAACAAAAGAACAGGGACTAGCTGAGTTCACTGTAAGACTGAAACACCACAGCTGCTACTGTACTTAGCCTTCTTGACTTGGACAGCTAACGAGATTATGGAAGATTACATTATCAATACTAGTCATCTTGGCTATGTATTATTTCCATTTTGCCCCATAATGCTGGCTGCTTAGGAGCATAAGCAGGAGACTGTAAATGCTCTCCTGTTCCATCCATGTGATTCTTACAGGTAATTTATTAGGTAGGGATGAAGAGGCATCTGCTCTGATCAGGGCCAGTGTTAGGTTTTTTTGTGCCCTAGGCAAGGGGCGGACGGTGGCGGACGGTGGGGGGACGGACGGCGGTGGCCAGTGGCAGGGGGGTGGCAGGCTGGCCATCGGCCTCTCTCCATTTTGACGCCCTAGGCAACTGCCTAGTTCACCTTAGACGCGCCGGCCCTGGCTCTGATCCAGCATGACTTTACTTAGGTTCCACTCTGCTATTTCATCTCCAACTTGGAAATAACAGAAACAGGGTGAAAAAGGAGACCGATTCTGCTATATCCCGGGGAGGTAAAAGGAAATGACTGCCTAGAAATCTAGGTGGTAAAATAAGAGAGCCAGATTCCCCCACAAAACAGGAAGCCATTTCTTTTACCAGGGCTGTAATGAGATGGGACTAGAAACACTTTATAGAATATTTTATTCTCCACTGAGATAGAACTAGAGATCAAGCCTGACAGAAATAATAAATGGTGTCTGGGACGTAAACCTTTAAAGCAAAAAATTAATAAAGGGGTTCGGGAAAATAAGATCCTACTGTGTCCAAAATCAGATCACTTATGCCAACTGCTACCGTGTTTCCCCCAAAATAAGACACTGTCTTGTATTTATTTTTTCTCAAGAAGACACACTAGGGATTATTTTCAGGGGATGTCTTATTTTATTAAGTATAATATGCTTGAATGTCAGCCCTGCACACAACCATAGCCACACCCATCACTAGGTCTTATCAGGGTAGGGCTTATATTTAACAAAGGCATAGAAATCCTGCTAGGGCTTATTTTTGGGGGGAGGTCTTATTTTCAGGGAAACAGGGTACTAGTTAGGAGGCTGGTGTGTGCATTTTTCATCCCACACCAAGTTATGTGATTTGTCTGTCACAAAAAGTTCCTCAAAGCAAATTGCCACTAAACTTCTTAACTGACAGCAATTTGCTTCAGGGGACTTTAACAGGTTTCTCTTCTGGTCACTGAGCCACAGGGAAACATAAGTAAATAAAGTTTATGTAGGTGATGAGGAAAACCTTTCCTGAATAAGAGGAACATGTGGAACACACTGAGGAGGGGAGTTTGAGGTGAAAGCCCTAATTTATTGTATCCCTATAATACCAGTAACTAGGTTGAGAATGCTGTAAGGCCCAAGAAATGCAAACTCTAGTGTCCAGCTTTGAGAGGCATGCTAATGCAATTTCATACCTATTATTAATGCTATAATTGTGGAGTGGACCCACTGAAATCCATGGGGAATTAAATCATTATCATTGTGAAAATACCATTCATTCCAACTCCCTACTACAGTGGTTCCCAGCCTTGGGACCCCAGATGTTTCTGGCCTACAAGTCCCAGAAATCTTGGCCAACACATCTAGTGATGAAGGCTTCTGGGAGTTTTAGTTCAGCAGCAACTGGGGACCCAAAGTTGGGAATCACTGCGACCCTATGTCTAAATAAAGGTATACGCAGGCCTGGTTTTCCATGCCTGTACTTATGGTAAGTAAAAAGCTGCCAGCTGCTTCTGTGCATTTAGAAAACTCAAGCACAGTCAAGTAGGAGAGGGCTTATTTGGGATAAGTACAGTATTTTACCGTGTATAAGACTATAGTTTTGTACAAAATTGTTAAGCTAAAAAATGGAGGGTTGTCTTATACATGGAAGTAAGCCAAGGAGTAAACTGCCGTTGCAAAACAGTAATTCTGGGCTGGAAACATTGGGGGGGGGGGTAATCTTATACATGAGAACGTCTTATAGATGGGAAAATATGGGTAAGTTGTTCTGAGAACCCTTCTGGCTGTAGAGCAAGATCTAAAAGATAAACAAATAGACAAATAAAAGAGTCTGAGTTCCACTGAACTGTAGTGAAATCACAACTTTGTAAAAAGACAGATACATATACGCCAATCCCCTTTGTCACAACAGCAGCCAACTGGAAGGATTAAAGCAGACACATCTAGTAAAAAGGAACAAAGAGGATACCTTTCAGAAGGCCCATCTGATTTTCCAGAAAAAAAAGTGGTTACATCTCGCCATCCTTTTCCACTTACTCCCTGGACCTGTGAAAGAGAATTCGGCAGGGAGGAAAAGAAAACCCAAAGACAGGTTACAGAGATGTAAAATTGGCATTATGACAGATGAACAGAACACATGATATCTCTCTTACTGCTTCCTAAATCACTTGAACACAGTAAAATAAAGGAAGAAACACCTTTCTTCTATACAACGCATGGTTAGCTTATTTGGTAACATATGAAACTTTTTGGTAAACATGTTGACATTTCCGAGAATCTCTGAAAGGAGGTTAACACCATATTCTGCTTAATACAGACCTGCCCAAAGTCCGGCCCGGGGGGCCAAATCCAGCCCATCAGGCCATTTTGAGTGGCCCACGGCTGGCTGGCCCGCCCCTCACCCCCCCTCCTTCACCCACCCATTCCCCTGCGGTGGCCACGGCTCCTTGTGCTTCCTTTGGTCCCCACCTTCCTTCTTTCCTCCCTTCCTTGTTCCCACCTTCCTTCCTTCCTCTCTTGGTTTCCACCTTCCTCCCTCCCTCCCTTGGTCTCCGCCTTCCTTCCTGCGGGTGGGGTTGCAAGGGGTCAGTGGGTGGGGCTTATGGGTCAGTGGGTGGGGCTTGCAGTGGGGTGGCAGGGTCGGGGAGCAACTGGCCCCTGACATTCTCAGCCACCAAATCTGGCCCTCCTTCCAAAAAGTTTGGGCGCCCCTGGCTTAATACATCAAGGCAGACTGCAAGATCTGTTTTGTCTAGGCATTTGCTCATAGTAATACTTGATTGCATGTCTTCACTGGTTCCGCTTGTCAAAAAAGGATCTATGTTAACTCTTTTCAATAAAAATGCAGGCATTAATTGTTGCAGCCAAATTCCAAAGGGCCGCATGTAGTTTCATGCAGTACTGCAGATGAGTGAATGGGATACCAAAGCATACATGAAAACAACTTATTAGTTAAGGATCTCTGCAGCAATCTGTGCAATCAACAAATTCTCTGTACACTGTGGCACTTGATACCAAATGCAGGGGACACTTGGTGCATCCTGTCCTATGTATTCGTTCTTTTTGTTATAGAAAATGTATAGGGGCAGGGAGGCAAAAACAAAAGCATTAAAAACTGGAAAATATTCAGCCAGGAGCTGCTGAAGCCTCCGTTTCCCCGAGCAAACTTTAAATTGTTTCTGCTCGTTTAAGCCTCCATGCCATCAAAAGAACAAGAACAAAGATGGAAACAGCTACGACATGCTAAGAACTGTCATGTAAATGAAACACATTATTCAGAATAAAAATGGACAATACTAGAAAAATTCTGCAAGAACCCTGAGGAACATGTTTACCATTGTTCTGAAAACACTGTCTCTGAGCAGTTTTGAAGCCAAAGATTACTTACAATGAGGCACCAGCACTTACCAGCATTATTGAACAGCGGCAGCAAGAACAGAAGAAAAGGTTACATGTATTAACAAGGTCTAGAAAGATTTGCATTCAACTTAAGCTGTTTCCACATTCCTTTGCAAGCCCTGAAGGGGAAAACGTGGCTCAAAATAATTTAATTTAAAATGCATTGCTGTCATTATTATAGTGTCAATACCGTCTTTATTAAGATCCAATTCAGTTCTTCCTCCTCTTTTAGAGACACATTTTGATAACAAGAAATGCTCCCTATGTGTCACACCAGTGGCATTTATGTTTTGAAATATTCGTTTACCAGATACTGGTAAAGACAAATGCTAGGGAAAAGCTGATCCATACATGACGTCAGTCGTGGAATAAATGCCAGGCATCCCCATGTGGAGTCATGGTTGTCCCTAATTTGCCATGCAAAACTATAATTGAAACAATTCCAAATGACCTTGGTCTTAATGATAGTATGTGTTTGGGCAAACATGAGCAAAGAGAGGAGACAGACAGACAGAGAGAGAGAGACAGATTGAAATATTCACCAAAGTTATGCTTCTACACAAGATGTGACACTCATTGTGCTTCAGCTTTTAATGCAAAAGGAATGTGGAGACTGGCTTAAGATATGGCCTCCGAGAGGGCCATTTCATACCTTGGAAGCCAAATGTGAGACTCCCTGGGAAACGTCATCAAATATTTTTCCTTCTTTCACCTACATGGATTAAGACGTTCACAATTAGCTCGCGATGGCCTGTGAGGAAAACACGTTACACTGAAAGTAAAAACTGTTCCTTCCATCTATAAATAATGACATTAAGAAGACAGAATGCACTGCTTCCTGAAGAGGTTATCTGGCTCTACAAACTGCTAAACCTTGGCACAAAGCTTCTTTAGGGAACGCAAAGATTCTGGAGTGTCATACCAGTCAAGAAGCCAATAAATGCAAGGTGTTCCATATAAAGAATGCTTATCAGACAAATGAGGCAAGAATAAACTCAAGTTTGAGATGCTTTTTGCTTTTATCGCTAAATGCAACTACATTTAATTTTTATGCAAAATTCAGCCTTTTCAAAGAATTTTTTAATCTAAAAAGTATTATGTACTCCAAAGGAAAATAAGTTATATTCTTGAAGGCTTTCGTGGCTGGGATCTGATAGCTGTTGTGAGTTTCAGGCTGTTTGGCCGTGTTCTTGAAGTTTTTCTTCCTGACGTTTCGTCAGACTCTGTGGGCAGCATGTTCAGAGGGTGAGGAGCTCAGGGAACTAGGAGTTCTCTCTGTGCTCTGGGGTACAGAGTGAATGAGACTGGGGAAAAAGTTAATTTTATTACGATATATCTTGATTCCTGAACGCACAGAATAAAGTAATTAAAAAAAACTTCCTGCTCCTGATTTAGCAACATGGTGTTTCCAGAGGGCATTCACCAGGGATTTTCCAAGGGACTGAAAATGGCACACATAGTTCCTGCATAGGGCCTTTTAAGAACACAAAAGGAAAAATATCAGGTTGAAAACATCCCAATGTAGGTTTAGGAAATGTTCTTCAAGATGTTTCTCCCATGCTTTCAATATGGAGACAAGCTTCAACATACGGATCCTTCCTTTCAAACAAGAAAATCCCCCCCCCCCAAAAAAACATCAGTGGATTTCAATGTGGTCTCAACCCTCATGCATCAGAAGAGGATACGTTAATCCCTCAAAGACTTGGTTTGTTGCAAATTCACACAGAATAAGATCCACAACCTATGCAGTATCCGAACAGCTGTATCTAACATCTCTGTATTTCAGCCACTGGCCACGTAGCAGGTTAAGTTTTTTTGAAGAAAGGCTAGAGTGAATATTGCACCTCTCCTGAGTTATTTTCACTGGAGCAGCCAATGTAATATATTGGTAAAAAACATGGTCTAGTACATCTCTCACCTTCTGCAAGTTCAAAATGCTGACATTTTTGGCCAACTGTGATGCCATGTAGCAGAAGCCAAATACTCTAGTTTCAGGAACTGAGATTTGCTGAGTGAAGGTGGTGGAATTTTCCCAGGGCTCGGGGAAAACAAGAAGTGTACATTCAAGCCAAAATGTAACCCCACATATATTCCTACTGCTTAACCCTAAGTAGTTAGGGTTAAGCAGTAAGAGTGGACACCCCACCCCAAAATACTTTAGGCAATGTTTATACTATCCTGGTGCATGATTATTACTATTTATTGAACCCATTCCATGGATTAAAAACTCCAAGCTTTTATGATAGAGATGGTGGAAGTGGTGAGCCCACAGACTGCACAAATGTCTAGGGCAGTGATGGCGAACCTTTTAGAGACCAAGTGCTCAAACTGCAATTCAAAACCCACTAATTTTTCATGAAGTGCCAATACAGCAATTTAATCTGAATACAGGTGGCTGTGAAGGGGCGATGTCGGGTGCCCACAGAAAAGGCTCCGAGTGCCACCTTTGGCACCTGTGCCATAGGTTGGCCAACACTGGTGTAGGACTTTCTGCAACCTTCAGAGACATCCCACACCTCACTCCAATTAAAAGGTCTAATAAATTTGCTTACTGGGATTAAAGAGTGGCAGTTTTTGCATTAGAAGCCTGAGGGGATTCCACAGTGGGATACTGTGGACATGATGGGCAAGACCCACATTTGAACCACAATGTAGCCATGAAGTTCCCTTGGTCACACTGAGCCCACCATTTCTCTGGCCTATATCACAGACTGATGGAATCAAATTGAAACAGGGCACCTAGAACGAACAGTGGCGGGATATAAATGTAATTTGAAAAATTAGGCCAGAGTCACAAACAGAGGTCAGTTTAATTACTGAATGGTAAGTCAAAACTTAAATATCACTGACTCAGTGCTTGGGACAATCAAGTTGGGACCATCAAGACGTTTCTGGGTAGGAGTTTCAGACAGGAAGATAACATGGAGAAGAGAGAGGTATTACAATGACTGACTTAATCAATCAGAACGTGGGCTGTAAATATCATGAAGGGTAATGTGCCAGCATGGTTTTGGCAATACTGACAAGGAATAATTTTTAAACTGTATTGGGGGCACATAATATTACCTACACACACTATATATTCTACAGTAATTATTTGGTGACTTAGAAGCCGTGACAGGGAGAGGAAGGACATGACATTCAAAACCATCAGTCATATACTCATTTCCAAAGTTACCTTTTCCTGCGCAGGTTTGAGAACATTTTCATTTAAACTCTGACCTAACTCTGAAGCCTAGTTAAAAGCAAAACAAAAATATCAGTTATACTTTTCGTCAGAGGAGACATCTAACATGAACTGCCACAGAAAGTAGCTCGTAGCTAGGCTTTCAGAAAAGGAGGAAGCAGAAGAGCCCTACGCTTTGCCCCAAACAAGCAACAGAGTGAGCTTGAAGCATACAAGATGCAAAACAACAAAAGGAAAAATACACTGAGATACACAAGACAACAGAGCTGTCCAGTATCCTTGAACTGATTCTCAGAGCAAGCCTCTGCACTAGGAAGGGACTGAGAAAGGGTAAGAGACTATTAAGGCAGGTGTGGCCACAAAACCCTTTTTGGGGTGTGGGTGCCCTCAAATCGCAAACAATGTTCCCTGGAAGTTTCTGACATTTGCCATTTAAACATAAGACCTTTTCCAGAAATCAAAAGAGGTTGCTGGGATCAGAGGTTTCTTAGTGGCATAGACTGTCGCTTAGGTGTAATTTTGGGTGGGGGGTTGTAAGAGGTGCCCTCCTCCAAGATCTAAGGAAGGACAACAATGCCCCCTAGACCTGTTGAAAGTTTCCCACCTAGTTAGAAGTACACCTGGTCACCAAAGAGAAATTTGCTCCTGTGTCGCTTCGTTAAAATGCAGTGATGTCCCACAGAAGTGCTTTGTGTACAGTTGGCTATTAGAGATGAGCACGAAACAGAAAAATGGCATTTCGGTTTTTCGTTTGTCGTTGAGAGGTCTGTTTCGGTTCATTTCCGTTTGTCGGGAATTTTTTGAAAAATTTTGTTACCGTTTTTCATTTTTTCGTTTGTCGTTTCTACCCGCTTTTTGCGCAATTTTTAAAGCATTTCCATGCGTGGGCGTCCCCCAACGCCCCAGACCAGAGGGAAAACACTAAAAAAATGGATGCTGGCAGAGACACAGTATAGACTAGGTTTGCAGGGAGGCTGCAAAGGCAGCGGCGGGCTTTGCCCAGGGTGCAAGGCAGCTGCAGAGTGACTGCACTGCGGGGAAGGGGAGGGTACTCACCGACAGGTACGCAACACACACACACACAGGGAGGCTGCAGGACTGAAGCTAGAGGCGCAGCAGAGACAGCAATCCCACCCTAACTCCCACCAGAGACTGCAAGGAGGACGGGGGCTGCCAGAGCTTTTTATGCCCTCTGTGGCTGCCAGACCTGCTCGCCCAGTCTGCAACCTGGGCATGCTATTGGTTGAACATGATCCCACATCACATGGCTTGCCTCCATTTTGTGGCTGGTGGAGACATCCATTTTAAAGGGAAAAGAAAAATACATCACGATGGGAGAAGACAAAAACAAACGTTTTAAGGACCCCAACCCCCCTGGTAGGTATTATCAGACAATATAAATAATTATCGCTGCGTTTTTATGGATGTCCAGGGTGTTTTTTAACATTTAAAACAGGACATTTCATTGCGCGTCGCCATTAACGGAAATGAAACGTAACGACCACAATTTTTGTGGTTCTGTTCGTTTCGTTGCATTTTCATCACAATTTTCATTTGTCATTTCATTACGTAACGGAAACAACAAACGGTAACAGAAACGAAAAAATGTTCGTTCCGTGCCCATCTCTATTGGCTATTACTCAGCTGCAAGCCAACAGGATGGCTCAGACCATGGCCAAAAAAGCTTATGCAATTATAATGGCACGAGAAAATTAGAGGTGACAGCAATCACACCACTACAGTAACATGGAGTGAAAAAGCTCTTTAGGGAAGTGATATACCACAATAGCATACAATATGATCTAATGCACAGCTGGCAATGTCATCCCTACTTGATAAGAATCCCTTGTCTACGGGAAATATGGATGAATTATTTAAGGATCGAAAAATGATTCCTCAGCTGAAAACATGTCCTTCACTGATATTTGCAACTGCATTCAAAACACACAACAGAACTATTTACTTTATTTATTTTATTTTAGAGCTTCTATACCGCCCGTCTTTCTGGAGGAACTCCAGGCGGTGTACAATATAAAATGAAGAACCGATAATCAAATCAAACAAATACACAAGAACAATTAAACAAAAAACTACTCAAGTGACTTAAAAGAGAGAACAGGCAGATGGTGGTGGTGGTGGTGGTGGGGAATCAACCTAAGTCACTGAACGCCTCATGGAATAGCATGGTCTTTAATTCTTTCCTAAAGGCTGGCAGGGACTGAGCAAGGAGCACTTCGTTAGGGAGGTGGTTTGCCTCGAAAGAGTCCTGTATTGTTATTTTTCGTCACTACCTCCCCAGGTCGGGAGTGGGTAATTTGCGCGCCTGCTGCCTTCGTTGGATGTGGTAGCCGTTTCTCAGGCTCCCTCTCCGGAATCAAACCCTGATTCCCCGTTACCTATGGTCACCATGGTAGGCACAGAAAGTACAATAGGAAGTTGACAGGGCAGACATTCAAATGCATCGCCGCCGCCACGGGAGCGTGCAATCGGCCCGAGGTTATCTAGAGTCAGCAAAGCGGCCGGGCGAGCCCGGGTTGGTTTTGGTCTGATAAATGCATGCATCCCCAGAGGTCAGCGCTCGTTGGCATGTATTAGCTCTAGAATTACCACAGTTATCCAAGGATACTACAAGAGTTGCAAAGGCTTGTGTTCTAGAGTCAAGGTTTGCCATTGAAGGGTCAACTCGATATTTTCGGCAGGCAAAAATTAACAAAAGGAATCTCTCTTGTGATTCTGTTTTTCCATAGATCAGTGGTGGCCTATTAATCCGGAATGGAGTAAATATTTCCTTGCTCCTTTTTCTGTTTCTTTAGACCTATAGGAACATTTGCTATTAGAACCCCTTCAAAGTATTATCTGAGAATTTAACTTTACTGCGTGCTCGGGCCGTAACTATGTCCTACAAATAGATTGGGGGGGGGTATAGAACAAGCCAGAGATGCAAACAGAAAAACAAAGAATTATATTTTGGCTTGATTCCTTTGGTAATATACAGCTGTTTGCTCTTTGAACATATACTTTCTTGTGATACAGAGATCCAGAGGGCTACACTTGGTAATAGTTGCATAAATATTTATACCTAACTAGAGGATATGACCAATGGTCCTTTCAATGAGTTCTCAAGACTAAGAAGGAAACCTTTTGAACATTTATTCTAACCCTACACTTGTTGACATCTCTTATTGCATAGTATCTAGTGGGAACATAGTTATGTCTTATTTTCTTCTTTCCCATCCTGTATTTTAGAATCTAAAGGGTTATAAGCATTACAAGGGTGGACTGGATAACCAGTGTCTCTATCAAGTGGCTTGGTGATAAGGCTTGGATGGTATTTTTCTTTCTATCATCACTGTGGTGAGATAAGATGGGGGAAACCTAATAGATGCACATCTTGAAATAAATTTTCAAGCAGAAAAATGCTTCTCTCATTTCAAAGGTCTCTGTACTTTTCTTGGAAGTTATCTTTGCTTGTTGCCTAACCTCTCATTCCTCTCATCATGCAATTTCATTGTGAAAGTACTGAATCAACCTAGCTTGCATCTGTGGGACTCGGAATATGCTGACAGTTTAAACAAGACCAATTTACTGATATCTTTCCTTTGTCAAAGAAAATGTGCCTATCTCAGAAGTTCTGCCTACGGTGAGTATGGCATTTTCTTGGTTTGGAATTCTGATTGCCAGTGGCTAGTGACCACTGCAAAAGAGACACAGCTCTGAGGTCTGGATGTTGCAAACCATTTTCACCCACTAATGAATCCTTCTGTGAAACATCTGTCATTGACCCCACTTTCAAATGCTTTCCTAATAAAAATAGAGTTCTGGACACATCTCATTTTGAATGCACCCCTCCACATCCTCATGGCAAATGAGCCTTTGGAGTGAACATTTATAAAACAGCATGGATTGCGATACATACTTAGGACATTTGCTTGAGGCAGCATTTTTTTGACAAGCCATAGAAGAACATTACAGAAAAAATGCAGACAACACTGTTGAACAAAAATGACTTGATTTCAAGGAGTGAGGGGGCAATAAGTGAACCAAAAAAAAAAAAAAAAAGACAGCTAGCAACATGTACAAAATCAGCACAGTAGCAAAGCGCCCATGCATGAGAATAGAGGGCTTTACCGGCTCTGCCTGCTGTTTGAGGCCCCAAAACTTTACACCCAGGCAGCACAAGAGAAGAGAGCAAGGGAGGTAGAAGAAGCAGCTTTTAGCAAAAAGATCCAAAGCACTCTTTCTTCCTAGGCAAGAATGCATATTTATCCCCATACCAGTGCTTTACTGACAAGCAAAAGGCCAGGTCTGCCATTTAACAGGACAAACTGAATTGCCAAAATTAAAAATATTGTGGACATGGCCAAAAGGTAAGCCAGACTCAGCATGAGCTAGGAAGCAAACCTAACTGGGGCAAATTGCTGCCATATTTGATAACTATGGCTGAGAAAAAGTGAGCGCTGATGCTGAGGTGCCTAGTCAGTAGAGCTGGCAAATTGTCTGCAAGACGGTGATCTGAATAAATATGCATGTTGATCCTAACATGACACTCAGCAGCTGAAATAGCTAGCTCTGGCTTTTGTAGGAGGCAGCCAAGGAGTAAAAAGGGGTGATGTCAACGTTTTCGCTATCCTACCTATGGAGTAAATATCTGCAGCCCTTAGGTGGACTTGCTGTAGGATCTGCCAGGGAATGTTTACTGCATCTTCTTTTGAGGACACACAGATTTTGGCCTCCAAGATGGTTACAAGTTGAATTATTCTCCTTGAACAACCACAGCCAGTAAATTGTAGGTACCAAAGAGTGCTAAACCTTTTGTTTGCACCATTTGCTAAAACCTGATATTCACGCAGCCAGATCCTTGGGTCAGTTAAATGGAATCCCAGCACAAAGGTCACAAGATTTTTCAGTGGAAACATCATTTCCAGGAGCTGGGGTGCACTAGGCCTACAACAGGGCATGTCCAAACGTTGGCCCTCCAGATGTTTTGGACCGCAACTCCCAGAATCCCAAGCCTGTATTTCCAATGGCAAAGGAGTGTGGGAGTGGTGGTCCAAAACATCTGGAAGGGCGTACTTTGGACATGTCTGGCCTACAGCGTTCACCTAGAGCTCAAGCACAAGATCATCACAGATCCTACAACCAAGAGATACTCGAATCCAGTGGCTCCCAACGTGGGATAACCCATATTTTCTTGGACTGCCATTCTCAGAAGCTTTCACAACCAGCTGTGGTAAGCTGGAGTTTCTGGGCACTGCAATCTAAGCACACTTGGGTTACCCAAGCGTTGGGAACCAGTGCATTAGAGTAATGGAGTTCTCTTATAACAAAGCATTGAGAAGTAGTATTTAAGGTTTGCGAAAGAGTACATAATCTTATTATGGCAAGCCTTTGTCCATTCTGATATTACACTAGACTGTTTTCACACCACAGATCTATTTATCTCTAACAAATTATTTTAACCACTGTTTCGGGAAACAGGAAAAAGGAAAGCTTAATATCTGTGGTGGTTTCATAGCTATACCTCTAAAACTGGAACCTAATACAGCTATGTAGATTTTCAAAGAAGAGCCACGTGACTGCAAACACTCCAAGGAACTATGAACTGAGGAAAAGAGAGCCAGTTAAGAATTTCAGTGTTTGCCTAAGCTACAGAACAGAACATATGATCATTACCTTCTGAGTTGCCTGGGATCCAAATTTGGTAGCCTGTTGATAAAAGGAAAAATATTTCAGTCATATTTCTACGCCAGGATTCAAAATGTACAGAAAAAAAAATACTTTGCAGCTTTTAACAATCTCTTCTTCCTTAAAACTGTGGATGTTTAGAGCCAAATACTTGTAATTTCAAAACTATGCCTCACTTGAAAGACAGAACAATGTAGTACAAGCATTTTTTTGCTGCTCTAGGCTAAGAAGAACTACAATCAACCTGATATAACACAGGAATATTGATGCTTTCAGTGCATGTACCTTTTTCTTATATGATTTAGGTGTTATATGGCCATATGGGTACTTAAGTGTCAGGGAACTAAAACAGCCATTTCTAAACACATCTCCCCATCCACCCCATCCCCAATGTATGGGGCAGGGGGGAAGAAAAACTACCTTGGTAAAATCTGCTAGAACTGGCCAGGAGCAACATTAACCAGGTTTCCCAAAGAATATATTCCCTGGAGAGACCTTGTTGAATGCTGTCCTTTGCCCCACCTCCACTCCATGTGTCAGCAGAATAGTAGGGTTTTTATGTTTTCCTTCTCATTCATTTAAAAAAGTAGCCAGAAAACCTTTTTTGTTTTTTAAAGTGAAAACAAAACCCACAGACAAGGCAACAAAGTGGCACTGAAGGGCAGTGCAACAATAAAAGTAGGCTTTGTTGCAAAAATCACTTGTCTCACAAATACTGGTGTACTCTCTGAAACACACAACAGCACAAGGCTATTCCATGCGCATAGCGGCTGCACTGTTTTGCTGTTCTTATAAAAGATGAAATGGAATAATTACAAGGAAAACAGAGGATGACAGTGGTTGGATGAAAAATTTGTATGGATGCCTTGTGACAAGTGTGTGAATGAAACATGGCATTTTCAGAGTAAATGCCCAGCATAAAAATATTCTTAGTACAGTAACCCCCCCCCGCCTATTACGGGGGTTAGGGACCCAACCCGATCCACGATGATTGAAAATCCACGATAAGCGGATGTGGATCGGGTGGGGCCTGGGGCGGGGGCAATCAGATCCCCCTTCTGCCGCCCACCCGTGCCACCCCAAGACTTCTTGTCCGGGGCCGTCTCCATTGAAATGCATTGGCTCAATGAAGAAAATGTTCCCCACTGCAATACATTGGCTCAATGCATTCCAATGGGGAAAAAATTCTCCATTGAAATGCATTGAGCCAATGCATTGCAATGGAGATTGCGGGGCAGCGCCCAACGCCGCCGGCCCACACTCCTCCAAAAAGCCTCGGGCAGCGGGGGGGGGGAGATGCGATCGCCGCCCGCCGCATGGCCCCGAGGGTCTCAGAGGAGTGCAGGCCAGCTGCGTGGGGCAATGCGACAGCTCCTGTTGTCATGAAATTCTTTAAATTACTTTTCCTATAGTTTGAGACCACTGCCCTATGTCCTAGTCTCTGAAGCCATAGAAAACAAACCAGTCCCTTCTACATTGTGACTTCCTTTCAAATATTTAAACATAGCTATCATATCTGCTCTCAGCCTTCTTTTTGTAAGGCTAAACATTTCCACCTCCCTAATCCGCTCCTTGTAAGACATTTCTTCCAGACCCTCAATCATCTTGGTCACCCTCCTCTGGACCAGCTCAAGATTGTCAACATCCTTTTTAAATTGAGATGCACAGAACTGGACACAGTACTCCAGATGGGGGTCTGACCAGAGCTGTTGATGCAACCAAGAATTGTGTTGGCTTTCTTGGCCACTGCATCACCCTGCTGACTCATGCTCAATTTGTGGTCCACCAAGACTCTCAGATCCCTTTCACATGTACTATTTTCCAGCCAGATGTCCCCCATCCTATATTTGTGCAATTCATTCTTTTCTCCAAGATGCACCACCCTACATTTCCCTCTGTTGAAACCCATTCTGTTAGCGTTGGCCCAGCACTCTAATCTGACAAGGTCCTTTTGGATTTTCATCCTATCCTCTGGGGAATTAGCAACCCCACCCAATTTGGTATCATCTGCAAATATGATCAGCCTACTCTCTATTCCTTCCTCCAAGTCATTAATAATGATATTGAAGAGCACCGGACCCAGAACAGAATCCTGGGGGAGAAAAGGGACAAAAAGTGGTAACTGAAATGATGCAAGAAGACTTACTGAAGTCCCAGCTCTGAAGATCCCAAGGGAAAGTGCCCTTTTGGAAAATACTGCAAATATCCTGGACAACCAATGTCTGTAGCTTGCAGTGCAGGTATCTTCAAAAGTCACATTTCAAAGCCTTCCTCTCTTGGGAAGACTAAAATGTCTTGGTTGTCCTCATGATCATCATTAGTAGTGCAATGATGCAGTAATTTGAAGTTTTCGTCATGCAGTGTCTGCATCGGGATAGAGTAACCCTGGATTCTGGGAAATCTTGACTTCCAAAACTCTGTTTGCACATGTAGATTGTCCCTATTACTTGTCTCCTTCCATGAGCGAGAAACATACAGCCAAACAAATCACAAATGGATTGCTTCGCATGTTATGTTATCTATTATAATTGTTTACTTACACCTTCTTTAGCTGCAGAAGCAATCTTGCTTGCTCCAGAGGTAAAACTGCTCCATCCCTGCCAGAAAACGCAAACACCATTTTAATGCATGATATACTCAGGTTATATTTTTTTAAATTAGACAGTTCACAAAGGGCCAAACAAGACAGAGACTCTTACATCGCTGCTGCTCACTAGAACTGGCATAATCAGACAGTGAGGAAAGCTGACAAGAAGAAGAAAAAAGTTCATTTGGAACAGAGTGCTAGAAGAGACCTTTATATGGATACCACAAACCACAGGAATGAGAAGCCGGTTGATCCTAGGTCAACGTTCTCTCTAGAGGCAAAAAGTGGCTACATTGAAGATACCATACTTTAATCGCATCATGAGAAAACAATAATGTTGGGAAAAGTAAAAGGCAGTAGAGAAAAAGGAAGATCGACCATAATATGGGCAGACTAAGCAAAGGAACTGGCAAGAACTGAGAGGGACTGACTAGAGATGGGCATGAACCATGGATTCACCATTTGGCTGCACAGCTGTTCTGTGGGCAGTCAGGCTTCCCAGTTCCGCCTTCTAAAGCAGGTACCCACTCAGAGACAGCAAGCTGACTTCCCACCCCACCCAACCCTATGGAAGAGGCAGGGCTGGGAAGCTGAGCTGATGCCTCTGAGTGAGTAAGTAGAAAACTGTTTTCAATAGCAGTGCAAGCAAGAATTTGTTGCGGTTCTAACAATCTGGTCCATCATTAAGGATATTTTTAAAGCCCCCGTTGTCCACATTGCACAGGTTTTCTTCCAACATTACACTTGCAAGATTAACACAATCATTCCAAAACCACAAGCTTTTCAGCTTTTATTTCAGACATGGGGGTACAGCAAGATTCACTGGATTGATATCACAATATTGTAATCAAAAAGAACAGTAAGACTGGATCTTTCAAGAACAGAAATAACTGAAGTATCTACTTACTGAATAGAGTGATGACATGGCATTATTGAGGAAATCATCTTCTTTCTTTGGAGGAGTGACTGTATTTCCAAAGCCAACGTAACGATTCTCTTGACCACTGAATCAAAACATATAATATGAAGAAATGGTATGATCAAGGCACATTTAGAACAAAATAAACCACCACCATCAGACAGCCCCCGATTGGCTGAATTTAATTTTATTACTTGTTTGGTTAACAGTTTTCATAAATGTTTGTTTGTTTGTTTGTTTGTTTATTTAATTTTTTAGCTGCCCCACTACCAAATGGTCTCTAGTGGTCTACAATATAAGCTCTTTCCTTAAGATCAGTTGCCTTCACAAATGAGCCATGATTCCATTAATGTTCAACTAAACACAGCAACGTCAGATGAACAGTTCATAACAAGTCACAAAAATGATATGAGCTGCAATCCAACAAACTGGAGAGAACCAGGCTGGGGAGGCTGATCTAGAGGACAAGGATGCATGGCAATGTACAGTGTTTTCTGAACAAAACTTAATTAATATTGGCTGGGCATAGGCAATGAATAATTTTAAATCCTATCCCTTGTGCCTTTCACACAGCAAAGAATTTAAGCAAGAGAAACTCTCTCTTTCAGTATAAACCTTGGCAGATTAATGCTCCAGGCATTTCAAGTGCTATAAGTGTGTATTAGATAAATTATTAGATAAATAAGACTAGATCCAGCAAGAGAATTGCACTGTAAGACTAAACAACTTTCCTTTCCTCCTGAGAGAAGTCGGTGATAGAAATTTTCTGCAGGGCACATAAGGCAAGATACAGGGCAAGAATAATCACTCTTGGGAACCACCTTCATAGAGTCCTATATCCAACTGAAAACTAATTTCTTTCTCCCTTTTTACCTTTGATAGGAGGCAAAATCATCATTTAGCCAGTCTTCAAATGCTTTGTCAGAGGTGGCACCAGTATTCTGCTGCTGTCCAGCAGAACTTCTGAAATGTAAAGAGAGAAAGATTATTGCCTTTCACATACAATTTTACACTTCTACAAGCACACATTGTCCTTGCATATGGGGCTGTGCATATATGGAAGATTGCTTCCCCGAGATCTTCTCCTTATTTACAGACTCAATCACTTTCAGTAATCATAGAATCAGTAACAGTTGGCCAGAGCTACATAAGTTCTGAAACTCTCTTAGGAATGTGTTGCATATTTAGGGTTTTAAAAACAACATACAGTACTCCTATGACATATAAAGCAATGGGACTGAAGTTGCATATATTACTTTATATCAAAATGTTATGCCATTATAAGTGAATCACTTGCAAAACCATTACTGAAGTGGGTTGACAACTCTTTGAGTCTTGAGTTTCAGATCTTTAGTACCAACACCCAATTTCCAAGTCAGAGGCACAACTTTTCTCCCAGAAAAAAGGGGAAGGGTGGGTGGGTCCCCTGTGTGTGTGTGTGCGTTGTGTCGTTACAGTTGTGACCAACCCATCGTGATTCCATATCCATGGAGTTTTCTTGGAAGGAATACTGGAGTGGCTTGCCAGTTCCTATTCCAGATGCCTACAGCAACTGGTATTCCCTGGTGGTCTCCCATCCAAGTACTAACCAGGGCCGACCCTGCTTAGCTTTCGAAATCAGGCGAGATTGGATGTGCTTAGGGCATGTAGGCACCGGGTGGGTCCCCTACTCTGCCATTAATCCCCGTCCCTCTCATTATATCACAAATATCAATATTGGAGATTTACTTTAAAAATACTATATGGCCAAAAAGACCTGTTGACACTGACAGAAAAACACCACACCACATCATATCTATACAAGCAAAAAAGCAAACTTTTTTTGTGGAAGGAGGGGTTATATTCGAAAGCAGGGGTGTCCAAACTTCAGCCCTCCAGATGTTTTGGACCACAACTCCCAGAATTTCAAAACTGTATTGCCAATGACAAAAGACTGTGGGAGTTGTGGTCCAAAACATCTGGAGGGCCGACGTTTGGACACCACTGTTCTAAAGGTATAATTGCACCCAAGTGAATTTTGTGTGTGTGTAACAGAAGAAATTTCAGAAGACATTTACAGAAAAACTCAATGTGAACTTTTTTTCACACTGCAGGGACACAGACTTAGAGATTAGGGGGTGGGGTGGGGGAATAGACAAAGTATTGAAATAACTAAAACATTGGTATGAAATCAATTCAGACTTATCTATCATATTCTTTTCTGATACAGATGGTCTCCAGTAAAATTCTCTTTACATAGGAGTCAGATGTTACTGAAGACTTAAGAGATGTTACATGCAGACAAAAGGCAACAGCTGCACAATGTCCTTTTCTTCCATCTCTTCCAAAGATGCAGTGAAATGGAAATGCAACATGGCTGTCCAGGTTCTCCATCAGATGTGCACATCACTTACGGGGGCAAACAACTGGAGTGCAGTGATGTCATGATGTGCTTTATATGGAGAACAGAGTAGATGGAAACACGCTGCCTCAGCTTACTACAAGAGCCATGTGCACTTACAGGATTCTCCTATATCAGGGCTGTTCAACTTTGAACAGGCCAAGGTCTACTTTTTCTGGCCCAAAGTACCCGAGGGCTACTACACTAAAACTCTACTTACAAATTTTATCCGTTCCCAGCACATGCTCATAAGTAAAAACGTTTGTAAGTAGAGCAGCAGTTTCCCATAGGAATGCATTGAAAACTAATTAATCTGTTCGGGAGGAAAGAGATTTCAATGTGCCATGGCCTTTGAACTGCCCTGCTCAGCTGAGAGAGTAGGTTGGCAGACCCAGAACTTTGCTGGGACAGTGGTAGTCCTTGGGATTGGGGAGGAAGGGGTGGAGAACTTATCCCCTCACTTATTTTATTGATGGCTGGTGGGCTACTTTTGAACCATTTGCGGGCTACCAGTAGCCCGCGGTCTACCTGTTGGGCAGGCCTGTCCTACATCCTATTCCATCCTTAGAATAAAAACTTTATGGTGATTAGACCAGCCATTTTAAAATAGAACAATTATGTATAAGAGCACCTACCGATGAGCTGAGGAGAGAGAAACCTTGGGCTGAGGTGGTGTCCAATTTTTTGCAGGTGACGTTTCAATTGACCATTCTTTACCTTCAGCTATTGTTGCCACCTAAAAAGAAACATACTTAACAGATCCACATTCTGATTGCAATCCTCAAAACCTTACATGAGGATCTGGGGAAGCTGCTGTGCATTTAAGACTCATTAACTTCCTTAAATCATGATACCAGGTGGTGATAATAAAAAAAACAATGGACTAGACAAGTTGGTAAACAACAGGATCTGTCATGAGGTATTAGCAATCAGAATGAATGGGATTTGAATACTCAATGCACTGAGCCCAAGACACTGGAAATATTATCAACCGTGAAAAGCTGCTGACTTCACACACTATTTAAAGATAGGAGTAGGTTGAGTGTGCTTCTCCAGTTCTTGATGGACTGCAATTGCCACCGCTACTGACCATTGGCTCTTCTGGCTTAAACGCTGGGATCTGTAGTATGTCCGTGGATGGCTTCACTTTGCCTGCATCTTCTGTAAATGCTTCCTAGGAGCATCCACTTCACTTGGGCAGTGTTTGAAAGACAATGCTGTGCTAGACTGAGCTTTGGCCTCCTGTCAGGTTCCTTCCATTCATTGCTTCCCAAGTCCACAATCAGGTTCCAAGGATACTAACAGTATTGGTTTAAGTATATTTACCTTGTCTCTGAAAAGTGCTGCAGCTCTGCTGTTGTATTTCTCTTGCAGTGACCAGCAAGGATCATAATCTTCTTGAGATTCTAAAAACTCTCGAAATTTTAGATTACCACCAGCTTTCATTTTCTCCAACTCAATGTCCTTCCATTTGTCCATCGTAACAGACCGCACAAAACTGAAAAATCCAAGCACACAAGAATTGACTTCTATTTATTAAATTATCCGTGTAATGAAGCACACTGCCAACTACACCAGGCCAGAAGATTTCCCAAACACCTCTGAGACCAGTGTCTCCTAACCTGAAGGCTGTCACCTTCAAGAGGGTCACAAAGTGTTTTTTTGGCGGGGGGGAGAGAGAGTCACCTTATAGATGTTGTGCTACTTAATATATTCTTCCTTGTCCTTTTGGAGCAGGACGTTGAAGTTAGCGTCAATGTGTATGTAAGAGGAACAGGTTCTTTAGGGGGAGAAAAATTCACTACTTTCTGAGAATGGATAACTCATTAAAATTAGAGATGGGCAAGGAACAAACTTTTTTCGTTTCCGTTACCGTTTGTCGTTTCCGTTATGCAACGAAACAACAAACGAAAATTGTGATGAAAATGCAACGAAACGAACAGAACTACGAAAATTGTGGTTGTTACGTTTCGTTTCCGTTAATGGCGACACACAATGAAATGAGCTGTTTTAAATGTTAAAAAACGCCCTGGACATCTGTAAAAACACAGCGATAATTATTGGGGGTCCTTAAAACGTTTGTTTTTGTCTTCTCCCATTGCAATGTATTATTCTTTTCCCTTTAAAATGGATGTCGCCACCAGCCACAAAATGGAGGCAAGCCATGTGATGGGATCATGTTCAATAGCATGCCCAGGTTGCAGACTGGGCAGGCAGGTCTGGCAGCCACAGAGGGCATAAAAAGGTCTGGCAGCCCCCGTCCTCCTTGCAGTCTCTGGTGGGAGTTAGAATGGGATTGCTGTCTCTGCTGCGCCTCTAGCTTCAGTCCTGCCGCCTCCCTGTATGCGTGCGTGCTGCGTATCTCTCGGTGAGTACCCTCCCTTGCTCCGCAGTGCAGTCACTCTGCGGCTGCCTTGCACCCTGGGCAACGCCCGCCGCTGCCTTTGCAGCCTCCCTGGATACCTAGTCTATACTGTGTCTCTGCCAGCATCCATTTTTGTTTAGTGTTTTCCCTCTGGTCTGGGACGTTGGGGGATGCCTGTGCACGGAAATGCTTTAAAAATCGCGCAAAAAGCGGGTAGAAATGACAAATGAAAAAATGAAAAACGGTAACGAAATTTTTCCAAAAATTCACGACAAACGGAAATGAACCGAAACAGACCTCTCAACGACAAACGAAAAACCGAAACACCATTTTTCTGTTTCGTGCCCATCTCTAATTAAAATGCATTTTTCCGCACATATGGCAGGGGAGGCACAGGTTACTTGTCTATTATAAAAAACAGTCATGGCGTGAAAAGGTTGGGAACCTCTTCCCAACTAAGGCAAGCAAAATAGTCATATATTTGAAGCTCTGAGCAGAACTATTCTATTCCCGATAAAGCAAAATCTGTGGCAGAGCTCCTGCCAATTCCCATGCCTCACTGGTTTATTACTAGCTAGGATGCAGTGTGGTGCTTGTCAGGTTTTTTCCCTGTGGGTTCTTCATCCTCCTGTCCCCTTTATTGCTTCCAGTGGGGTTGGAAGAATTATACCAGCATTGGCGGAGGAGCAGGATTGAAGGGATAGGATAGGTTTTGTTTTGTAAAACTCAAGGTCTTCCTAGTTCTGCTCTTGCCATACACCTTTTACTGTATTTTTGCTGGAGTACCAATAGTTTAAGAACAATGGGTTTCCCTCTTCATGACGAAGATGCCTCCAAGAAGGCCATGTCTTCTGCGCATGAACCTTTCTCTTCACCAACAAGGTAGGAAGTCACAAAAACTCTTGCGATGCCTTCTCAAGGGTCAACAGCTTATACCAAAATAAATTAAATTAATGACTATGCTTTCAAACAACTCAGTGTACTGTTAAATGGGAAAATTACAGACATTTTCCAGACACTTCAATGGTTTTACACTTTTTAGATTGAGGTATGTCTTAACCAACACATCAAGTGATCAACATGAGATTTATCACTCTTAAAGATTACTTGTTCTTTATTTGAAGTACAAAGGCACAGTTGAAGTACAAAGGAACTGGACTCATGCAGGGTGGATTTGATTTAAATCACTATTTAAATTGGGAAAATGGAATTTTTTGACAATTTGAAAAAAAAAACAAATTTTAAAATTTAAAGCATTATTTAAATTAATCTGGTTTTTTATTTTTTGTCTGTTTGGTTTAAATCATGATTTTTTTTATACCCAGGATTCATGTAATCAGGCTTTTTAACACCCTTGCTTTAATAACAACAAAAATATATTACTGTATCCCCCCATCCTTTCACGGTCCATATACTGTGGTCCCGGTATATCGTGGGACCAATTCTATGAAAAAAAAAAGCCCCCTGGGGTAAGCTGTAAAGGCATATATCAGGCCTTCTGTACTTACCCCAGGTCTGGTGCTGCCCTGAATGGACCTCTGATGGCATATCTGGGGCTGTCAGAGGCCCCCCAAGTGCTTATCCCTGAACCGGAAGTGACTTCCATAAAACTGGAAGTGAGCTCCGGATCACTAGAAAGCACTTTTGGGGCCTCCGAGGGCCTTTCTAGGCATGTCAGAGGCCTCAGAAATGCTTCACTTCCGGTTCATCGAAAAGCATTTCTGAGCCCTCCGACTTGCATAGAAGGGCCCTCAGAGGCCCCAAAAGCATTTTCTAGTGATCTGGAGGTCACTTCTGGTTCAGTGAGAAGCACTTTTGGGGCCTCCAACAGGCCCGGGAAGGCTGTCAGAGGCCCGTTTGAGGCAGTGCCAGGCCTGAGGTAAGGACAAGAGGCCCCAGATAGGCCCCCCAGTACCACCCCGACCCTGAATCCGCATATCGTGGATTTTCAATTATTGAGGGTCGGGTGGAGTCCCTAACCCCAATGATAGGTGTGTGTGTGGGGGTGTTACTGTATTTATAATTTTCTCTTAAAACTTTTCTACTACAAAGACCAAAGACCATTGTAGACCAAAGAAGAAAACCATTAAGAAATCCAATGGGCTTTTTAAAAAACAAAAATAAAACCGCATGATATAAATAATTTAAAGGCCAAGCATAGAGGGATGTGCCTTCTGTATGACTAACCTGAGATGGACACCCAAGCCTCTGTGTTTTCCTGAGCATTCCAGGCAGATCCAAATTCCATAGGTCACACTCACCCACTGGGGATTAAATGCACCACATTCAAAACAGACCTAGAAAGAGAAACAATGAAAAGGGCAATGGGAATTGTTTTAACTTTAAAATGAACAATTCTTCTAGGTGAAACTAACCAGACAGTAGCCCAGGAAAGGATATTGAGAAAAAGTACTATGTGTAGAAAGCAAGATCAGAATTGTATATCTACATAGGCTGAAGTCCACTTCATTAAACATCAGATGAAAGAATAAGGAAAGTTTGTTCCTTTTTCCTGTTCCAAGATGTCCCTCCTATTTCTGCCATTGTGCTTCTGCTGGCATAAGTAACCCATGACCAAAAATATATTGCTAGCATAACGTAAATGGTAAATCATGTGATAAATTGTGTAGTGAGTTGCTGCTGAATATTTGTGTACCAAGTCACATAATTCAGTGCCTAACAAATCAAGTTTAAATTGACTTTTTAATTTGCAACAATTTGCCCCCAAATTTTACACTAATTGAGTTATGGTGGCAGCAGGATTTTGTCCAACTGGATTGCTGTATTTCATAATGGCTTTTACTCATTGCTTGTTGCTGTTGTCAATGTCAAATTGGAGCCAATTTATAACAACCCTAACTAGCCTTTCAACCTAAGTTAGATATTTAAGAATGGGTTTTACTAGTTCCATGGCTGAATGAGGATTTGAACTTGGGTCTCCTAAGAGATGGGCACAGAGCAATTTGGCCCATTTCATCCACATTCATCTGCAGAGCAGAACAGGTGCCACGCATTCCCTACCTCCACCCTCCAAGTGGCTCCTCCACTCACTTGGCAGCGCATGCTGCCCAGGTCCTCCTTGTCAGGAGGCTGCTCAGTTCGGGCAGGAGCCGGGATTTCCCTTTCCCACTTCCCCTGGCAGCCACCCATTCAGAGGAAGAGCCATGGATCCTTTGCATGCAGGCCAGAATATCTATATTCCTGCACTCCACTAAGAAGTAAATAAGTTTTCAAACATGAGCTGAAGGTGGCTCACTGCTGCTTAATAATAAGCTTCTAAAAGGAAATGCAAAGCTGCTTACATTATTCTCATCTTGCACTCTCACTTCTTTAAGGACCTTCCTTGTTCTTGGGCTTGCCATGATTCTAAAACAGAAAAAAAAAGAGACCAGCATCAAAATATAGAGTGGTCCAGCAGTGGGTCCCTACTAAGCACAGCTGGCCACCCAGAAAGCAGCCACAGAACAATTATTTACAACTCCCTGCCCCACCCCATCCCAACACAATTGTCACCATTAAGCATAGGTAGGTGCTGCAATGCCAACTCATGGTTAATATAAAGGCAGAGAAGGAAGAGGAGGGCAGGTTTCCCAGGAATGAATTGTTGCCTTCAAACAGCAGTTTAACAGGACAACAGCAATATACAGAATCTGTACTGGACCTCTACAGTGTTAAAAGAATTAACTTTTACTTTTACAATGTGCATCAAAAAGATTATCGAACTTGAAGCAAAAGCAACATTCATAACAAATTCATCAGATAATCAAGGTCTTCAAGTAGGAACAGTTCTTCCAAACCATTATTCAAATCTAAAAACAAACAAAGAGACCAGAATGAGTGAAGTTTTTAAAAATCAAAATGATTTCAATTTTTAAAAAATCATTTTTTAAAATAAATTATAAGCTACCATTTTTAAAAGAATTAGGTTTGGGATCTAGAAATTGGAAAACTTGCACCAATGTTCCAGAGTGATGAAGCTACTTGGATGAGTATTGAAATGTTTCAATCTCACAAGAAAAGAAGTCCAGATGCCATGACTCAAATTCCAGATAGGTTTGGGATGGTTTTTCTGTTTAATATCAATTTATGCAGTAGTCTTAAAGAATTTTACTTTTTCTCAAAATCAAATCCATCCTGCAAGGGACTACAGTACTTGGGATAAAAGATGGAGATGAAAAGGTAATTTACTAAACTGTTTTTGAAACAAGGTTTTAAAGCAGACATTCAGTTTTCCCTTTCATATAAGGAAGGTGGGGGAAAGGAAACTATTTAAGAGAACAGAATTACAAAAGGGACAGACTACCAGTTATGACTTTGAATTAAAGGAATTTAGAAGAACAAGGAATGGAGCCCATGAAACAGAATAGGAAGAAATGAATCAATTACAGAAGCAAGTCATAAGCAATGTACATTATGCAGACCCTTGTCATTATTAAATCCATAGCAATAAATTTTTTTTCAAAAGGTTTTTTTTTGCTGGGGGGAGTGATGGGAAATTTTCATTTCTAAAAAAGATGGGTGTAGCTGCTGATGTCATAAACCTTAGACAACTTAGTAATATGAACCATATTTCTTCCACTCTCTGCCATGGAGCAACACCCCTTCCTTTCATTTTATCCATAGTAAATCCATAGCATTATCAACCAATTTCCTCTATTCATATGTGTGGGCTGGCTAAGAATTTTGATAATCTCATGCTAGCAGAAGTTGTTGATGCCATCAACAGACACTAGTAAGATCTAAAAATAACTAAAAGGGCACCCTTTTGCCTTGAGGAAGCTTTGGGATTGGGGGGGGGGCTTTTTAATCACTAAAAACTGCCACCAGATCACCATTACAGTAAACCCCCACCTATCCCAGGGGTTAGGGACCTGACCTGACCTGCAATTGAAAGAAAATCTGCAATATGCGGATGATGGGTCAGGTCGGGATTGGGCGGGCCCTCTGGGTGCTGCCCCAAATGGGCCTGCAAGGGGCGTTCCAGTCTCCCAGAGGCCACAAAAGTGCTTTCTAGGGTGATCTGGCGGACACTTCTGGTTTACCGGAAGTCACTTCCGGTTTGCAAGGAAGCACTTTAGGGGCCTCCGATGGGCCTGGGAAGGCCTTTTTCGCCTTACCCCAGGGGGCCCTTTTTTCATATACAGCAGACCTGGGCCTCCGATGGGCCTGTGAAGGCCTTTTTCGCCTTACCCCAGGGGGCCCTTTTTTCATATACAGCAGACCCACAATATACCGGGACTACAGTATATGAACCATGAAAGAGCGGGGGACAACTGTAATAGGATTCAGTGGTAATTATAGGGTATTAAATGCTCCCTTCCCTAATTCTAAGGGTCCCCAAAACTTTCCTAGGGCAAAAGAAAGCCCTAGGAGGCCTACAAAGCTAAAGTTTTTAATCAATTTAAATTAAATTTTACTAGCCCCAAGTGTTGACACCATGAGATTCTGCTGGCATAAATTTACACCCCCACGGTTTTTGATCACAGTTCCTCAAGTGCATACCTCTTAAAATCCCACCAATCATTGTACCAAGGAACCCTGGTCCTGCCATGATGGTTCACAAAAGGTTTACTCCCCTCCCCCCGCAGCCCCCAAGGGATAAGAAACTGCAGCATTACAAAAAGAACAATTATATTAGCAGCTGGGAATTGCAATGCCAATGGTTAGTTTTACAAAATATACAAACAATAATTTAAAAATATGGCAGCATTATTGATAATAACTGTAACTGGTGTGTTTAAAGCAGTCATTCTCAACTTCTTTTTGGCCACAGCCATAAATATAATATGAAAGATATAAAGGCCAAATCAGGATTGTATAAGCATCTAATGAATCTTATGAGGTAGTGTATGAAGAACTGTTTCCCATCTGTGACCACCTTCAAATGTGCCAGCCACCTTGCAGGGGGCCATATCCCCCCGCTTGAGAATGCTTGGACTCCATTAAGAAAACCTTATGCTGCATCCAGATTCCTTATCTTACCTGTAGTGTGCAAACCAGGGGCTGACGGCAATGCTTCCATGAAGAAGTCTATAACCATAAGGAGAATCATTGGTGGACATGCCTATCCATCTGTGAAACCAAGCAGAGCTATTTTCTCCGCATTACACTTTGGTTATAATGAAATCTTTTCTTATTCTGCTGACTGGCCCTAGCAACTGTTTAACCTATGCTTTGGTGCATTCTCCTGCATTCTCTAGGTCTCAGCAGAAATGCTGTTGAAAGAATTGAGTAAGTTATATGCTGATTACATACAGCTTCAGTATTGCAATAGTTATAGCAAATAGTAGAGGGAAAAGTGATAAATGATATTTCAAGAAAATAGGATGCTGGAAAAAGATTAAGCATGTTTCTCATTAAATAAAAAAATTATAATACATTTTAACAAATAGAACAAAATTGAAGTACATTTGTGTTAATAAATTAATAGAATGTAAAAATATATTATCATCTGGTAGGATGTGGGTAACCACTGATATTATAAATTATCACACAGTGGAAAGGTGATTTCCAAATGATAATTTGAAGGAGCTTCGTGGGTAGGTTGCTAAGCTGCTCTCAGTGGGTGTCTAGGACAGTCAAATACAAAAGAAAAACAGGAACAAATGTGTGAATCTGGTAAAAAGGTTAAAAGAAGAATTCTAAACAAAGTGAAGAATTGTTTGAAGTGGTTTGTGGCAGTAGGGAAGAATCCACATATGGTATAGCTCAGGGCTGACCAACTTTGAACAGGCCGAGGTTTACTTTTTTCTGGCCCAAAGTGCCAGAGGGCTACTACACTAATACCTCTACTTACAAATTTTATCCATTCCAAGCACATGCTTGTAAATTAAAAAAAAAATGTAAGTAGAGCAGCAGTTTCCCATAGGAATACATTGAAATCCATTTCCTCCAGAATGGATTAACTTAACAGTTTTTCAATGCATTCCTATGGGAAGGCTGACCATGCACATGCTTGCTTCCCTTGCACCCGCTCGGTCACACCATGGCCCTTGAACTGCCCTGTTCGGCTGAGACAGTGGGCGGGCAGACACAGAACTTTGCTGGGGCAGTGGTGGTCCTTGGGATGGGGGAGGGAAGGGTGGAGAACTTATCCCCTCACTTTGAACCCTTTGCAGGCTACCAGTAGCCTGCCTTCTACCTGTCGGGCAGGCCTGGTATAGCTGTTCAACAATACTATATTATAGTGGAAACAATGCCTTTTATTATAAAGCTTCTGTTTACCTGTTTCAGGGAAACTGGCTTCAGGCAAGTTGTACCGCCTTCTTGAAAAAGGGGCAAACAACCCCACCTTCAAAATACAACTGCAAGATAGCCAAGGTAGTATTTCCCTTTGGCCATTCATCAGAAGCCAACACTGGGACTGTGCAAGCAATGACACCTATGGCATTAGGAATTTGAGAATAAGCTCTATATTTGACTCAACCACTGGTACATCTAACCCAGCACGGTTTGCATTAACTGGCAGGAGCTCTCCAAGGTTCCAGACAAGGACCTTTCCCAGCCTTACCTGGAAACATCATGGAGAGAATCTGGGGTCTTATACAGGAAAAGTATGTGCTGTGTGAAGGAAATATTATTGTCCTATCATTCTTTTAGCTCAGGACAATGGCTGAAATGCTCGTGCTTAGTAATTGGCACTTCAACAGGTCAAGTGAATCAGGCCCTGAGTAAGTTCCATTGCTTCAAGTGGACCCATTCTAGCTGAGGTTTATTTTAATGTAGCAAGTGGCAACTTGAATGGATCCACTTGAATCAACAGAACGTACAGAGGATTTGACTGACCAAATCCCCACTAACTCAATGGGCCTAACTCTATTGTGACTTACTATGCTAAGCAAAAGGATTTCAGCCAATATGTTAGAAAATCTCAGCAAATTAATCTTGCCTCCTTTAACGATAACATTGACCATACTATACTGAAGGCCATGTTGACTATAGCAATCCCTCTCCAACAGCCATAGAGCAAAGAATTTATCCAACTGCATTCCAAAATCCAGAGTCTCCATCTAGTTCAGAGATCACTAATGAATATGTTAAAGCGATCACCTATCACAGTTCAGCCCCTCTCATGATCTGAAGCTATTTCCAAAACCAGGTCTTGTACTTCAAACTGAGAGGTGTTTGCAATGCTATACTTTCTTCTGCAAAAGTTCTGGCCGAGAAAAGGAATAGGTGACACTTTGAAAGTGCATTTTTACAACATGAAAAAGGCATGACACAAAAGCGACCAGAGTTGTGTTCTTGTAGCACTAACAATATTCATCCTATATTAATAAAATATAGTTTATGAACAGAACATATACGACAAGATGCTATAATACCCTGTTTCCCCGAAAATAAGACCTACCCCAAAAATAAGCCCTAGTGCATCTTCTTGGGGGAAAATAAATATGTCAGTGTCTGACATATTTATTGTCAGACACTGACAATAAAGTTGTCAGTGTCCAAAACATCTGGAGAGCCAAAGGTTCCCCACTCCTGGCCTAAAGGTCACACATTACCCATCTCTAACCTATGTGCTACATGTGTGCAATGTTGTGACACTACATGTCTTAATTACCTAGTCTGGACATCAATTTAAAAAACAACTTTGCTGGCCTGTATATCTATTTCAGGATGGAATCCTTCTTAACAGCCGCTTTTCTAACAATTGTTCAAAGTTCTAGGAGGCAAATTTCAGAAAATGTCTGGAATGGTCAAAATGTTTCTAACATGGCTGCTTCTCTGCTGCAGTCACTCATGAGGGTGTGAAATCTTGCCAATTAAAAGAACTGATTGCCAACAACAAATGATCACAAGCTGCAAGAAGACAACACACTAAATTGTCCCGAGCTTCAAGGCATCATTTATTTTGAAGCATTAATCCAATGACTTGTCACAGGTATAGCTATACATCTCTCACATTTGCCTGTGCTACTCAAGAGTGTTCTGTCTTATTCACCTACTCAGACAGAATAGCTTGCATGCTAGATAGATGTTGAAGCACCCCATTAGGTTGAAAAACTGAATTACTGAGGCAATCAGTGCTGGAGATATATTATAAAACTGAACAGAATTATAACTTAATAGTTTACTATATCAGAAATACATATCTTGCTTTAAAAGATTCAGAAACATAAGGGGGAGTCAGCCACATAATCCTTTTCAAGGTCCAGGGTTGATCTTGGTATAATTCTAACACAATCAACTAACAGAACTTATAAAATGAAAATTTTGCAATAACTTTATTTGCAATAACTTTATAGGACAAAGTACACATCATCAGTCAGCAGACAGAGAAGTTTCTGAATACTGTACTGGAAACATCATTTCCCCCTCTTCTTCAAATCACCAGCCCTAAGGCACAAACACCTAGCAAAATAACTTATTGACAGCAGGTTTTGTGGAAATTATCATGAGCCAGTTAATTTTTTGCAAGGCTGATGTACTGGCTCTTGGAAATACACTGTTTGCAGTTAGGCAAGTTAATGGTTCCCATAAAAAGAGGAAGGACACAAAGAGGTTTCTATAAATTTGATGTTGATGCTTGGAATTTCCACCTCTATACTCAAAACATTTGAAAAGAGGATGGCTTTGAATCAAGTGTGTGACATGATGCTTGTTTCTATTCTTCCTGGTATAAGAAAAAAAATGAAAATGACTGGCAAAGGTAAAGGAGATACAGTATGTTGAGACAGACTAGCATGGCTGCTTCTTTGGATAAGGAGGAGAGTGTTTCACTACACCTCACATTAAGACTTCTACTATGTGTTTATCAGAAACAACTACTTTATGTACAGCTGAACAGAAAAATCTAGAGAACAGTGTTAGAGCATCCAGGTGTGACTATAATTAACCAGCAGATGCAGGACAGACTGACAATGCCTATGAGTGAGCACTCCTAACGCGGAAGCTTCTCCCAAAAGCAATTGTGGAATGTGGGATATAAACGCAGCAAATAAGAACCTGAACTAAAATCATTAATCAGGAAATAAAATTTAATCAAAACAGATTGCATATTTATTCGCTTCATTTCTAGGCCACCTTCCTCTCAATAAGGGTACTCAAGATGCCTCAAAATGACTGCAACTACAATGGAACCCATCTCCATGCATGTTTCTGCAAAAACATCCCAATCAGCTCAATGGGTCTTACTCATTGGTAGGGCTAAACTTTTATCCTCGTATCCTTCCCCTGTTAAAAAAGCAGCCGGACTGTAAATTTTTGGATGGAGAAGAGGAAAAAAAGAGAAATGTGATACATTAATATGCTAGCATGATACAGAGATCAGAGATCCCAATGAAGTCCAACACGTATTTTTAAAATCACCTCCCTTCCCCATTCTACCACACTGGGTTCTTGTGAACATGAAAAGAGAAATGACAGCATGAAAGTGAAATTAAGCACCATAACTTTTCATGGGCTTCCTGCATCCAAGCAGTTCCCAGGCAAAACAGAATCTGCGGTTTGCTTGCAAGCTGACTAAAATCTAGTCAGGCCAAGTGTGACCTTCCAGATTTGTTGAACTGGAACTCTCTTCAATCCAGTGAGATTTTACCACTGAAGGGAAATTATAGAAATTAGTCCCCCCCAAAACAAACAAACAAACAAACCAAACACCTGTGACAGAGAACAGTTGCATTTTACCCATTCATGTTTTCAAATTATGGAGACAAGGATGTGCTCCAAAGGGCAGCATTTTTCTCCACTAATTTTGTCCGACCGTCATGCCAACCATTCATTTATTTAGCAACCACACCGGTCTTCTCCCAGGACTGGAACTTCCAGAGGGCTTATCAGAAGTCAAGGACAGATTTTTAGAAAATCAGGTGCAAATTTTAAAGGGAGGAAGAGAGACTTATAATGAAGAAATACAACCAAAGAAAGGATTACAGGCAGCATTAAGACCACATTTTTCTTCCTTGAGGGGAAGAACAGGCTAGGGATGACGAGGGTGAGGGAAGAGTGTCGCAGTCCAGCCATGCCTGGAAGGGGGGGGTGCACGTTGCCCACCCACTTCCCACCTTCCTTGGGGGGTTTCCTCAGCCATCAGGCAGGCACCAACACCCCACCACCACCAAAATCAGGGAAACTATCCCCTCAGGCATCCCAACCCCCTGGGCAAAATGCAAGGATGGGGGAGGGGTGGTGATGTGGACTGAATCAAGGCACAGTGGTACCTTGTATAAAGGAATTAATTCATTCCAAATGGAATTCTGTTAAGCAAATTTTCCTTTATACAAATTTCCCATAGGAAATGCATTGAAAACAGAGTGATCCCTAATCACGACCATTTTTATGTTGTATGGATTCACCCCATAGGCGATTCTGTTAAGCAAATTTCCCCATCTGGAATTTTTTGTTGTACAGATTTTGTGTTATACAAACTGTTATACAAGGGTCCACTGTACTCATCAGGAAACCACGTTTTAAAGCCTACTCCAGGTATTCGCTGTCTTTACAACAGTCAGAATATTTGCCTGAACATGGTTATTTTACATGTTACTGTATTAGGCTTTGAGGTTAGATTGCCACCTTCATTCATTCATTCATTCATTCATTCATTCATTCATTCATTCATTCATTCAAGAGTATTTTTACCCCCACCTTTCTCCATGGAAAAAGACCCAAGGCTAATATATAATATACTGTACAGACATGTTCAAGAATTTGAGAACAAGGAATTGAGGGACATCTTTACAGCATTAATAGACAAGCATTACATTAATGCAATAAGGTTATAAGTACTCATAAACAAAAAGTCTATGTGAACCCATAAATTCATATAAAATGCACATGGCAGTCCATCATTCAGGGAAAGCTTCTGTATCCTGTTTCTTGCTCAATAGGATACAGAAGATACATAAGGACCAGGATCTTTCCTCTTCAGATATGGAATTTCTTTTTACATTCTGTGGTTGTTGTTGTTTTTGTTAAATCCAAGAAATGTTGGCATCCCAAATGCTCCCTGGCCAAAAATCTGAGGGAAAACCCCAATACAGTGGACCCTCGTATAACAAACAATTTGTATAACATAAAAATCTGTATAACATAAATTCCAGAGATAGGGGAAATTTGCTTAACAGAATTGCCAATGGGGCAAATCCATACATACAACATAAAAATGGTCATGATTAAGGATTAGTCCGCTTTCAATGCATTCATATGGGAAACCTGTACAGTGGACCCTTGTATAACAAACAGCTTGTATAACACAAAATTTGTACAACATAAAAAATTCTGGAGATAGGGGAAATTTGCTTAACATTAATTGTCTATGGGGAGAATCCATACAACATAAAATGGGTTCACTCCATTTTCAATGCATTCTTATGGGAATTTGTATAAAGGAAAATTTGCTTAACAGAATTTCATTTGGAATGAATTAATTCCTTTATACAAGGTACCACTGTATAAAGGAAATTTTGCTTCACAGAACTTAATTTGGAATGAATTAATTCCTTTATACAAGGTACCACTGTATAAAGGAAATTTTGCTTCACAGAATTTCATTTGGAACGAATTAATTCCTTTATACAAGGTACCACTGTATAAAGGGAATTTTGCTTCACAGAACTTCATTTGGAACGAATTAATTCCTTTATACAAGGCACCACTGTATAAAGGAAATTTTGCTTCACAGGAAATTTTGCTTCACAGAACTTCACTGGGAACGAATTAATTCCTTTATACAAGGCACCACTGTATTTGAATTCAGGGCCCTGGGTGGGGAGAACTTCATTTAGGTACAAGGGGGGAATTTGGAATGAATGAATGGGGTTCCTCACCCCTACCAGAAATTGGGCACCAAAATGAAAGGTTGGGGGGGAGGGGCGGTGGTGATGTGGCTTGAGGTACCAGCGGGGGGCGGGGTGGTTTGGGGAGGAGCGCCCGGCTTCCGGCCCTTAAAACAAAGCGGGAGGAAAGGCCATTTACACCCTGAGGCCTTACCTGAGAGGAGATGGAGGCTGAGGAGGAGGAGGAGGAGGCAGCGGCTGGTCCGGAACCGGCGGTTGCCGTCAATGGACCCCGTCAGTCAGCGCCCGCTCTTTTACCGGCACCGGCTTCCCTCACAGTGTGGGGTTTTTTTTTCTTTCCTCCCCCACGCACGCGCACTCATGCACACATATTCGCGCTCGCGCTCAAAGCGCATGCGCCGAAGCCGCCTCCGCCATAGCCGGCGACGTTGCCACTTGGGCAAAGGATTGTGGGCCATACGAGAGGAGAGGCCTGGGGAAAGGAGCGGCGGCGGCGGCGGCGGCGGCGCGCTCGCGGCTTCCCCCCTCCCAGGAGGCGGAGGCGAGGTTTGCGGCTGCGCAGTTCTCCCCCTTCCCTCGCTCTGGAGAGTGACGGCAACGCGCAGAGTCAAGGGAGGGGGGCTGTTGATTGACAGCGAGGGTTGGGTGGGTAGGCGGGAAGAGGGCGTTCTGTGAGACGGGGAGGGAGCCGCAACGGCTGCTGATTGGTTGGGACGCACGAGGCTGGGAAAACATCGGCTCTGGAGTTCACGTGTTCGCCCATTGTGCGTGTGAACGAACAAGCGGGCGTGTTTTGTGGCGTTTATATTTTTATTTATTTATTTATTTATTTATTTATTTATTTATTTATTTATTTACTGCCAGATTTTCCCAAATGGGAACTCAAGGCGATTAACAAATGTAAGGTGTCACAATACGAAATTCTAAGAAGTAATACTCGGTTCCAGAAAATGTACATAAAAAAGAATGAACAGCCAACAGCGGAACCCAAAGCTAAAAGGAAAAACTAGCAAAAGAATAAAATATAATAATACTAGTACAAAAGCAAGATATTAAAGCAAAATGGAGAAAAGAAAAACGGTCGGAAATAAAACTCATGATGATCCCTACTCAAATAAGAAATCAAAATAATCCGGTTTGTCAGAAGGCGCATGCTTGGAGGAGGCGTGAAGCCTCTGGGAAACGAGCGTGTGATTTATCGAAATATGGTTTATTAGGTAAATTGGGTGCAAAAATCTGGGGTGAAGACAAAGAGTTCCAGAACCCGGTGGAAACTGTTTCTGCCCTGGGCCCATGGAGCCAGGCTGCCAACAAATGGTGGTCAGTGCTGCGTTTTAATTTTGAGTCCAGCTCTTGCACACCCTGTAAAGGGAAAGAGGCAATAAATCGATTGATCTTCTTCTCTTTCTCCAGTTTATTCCAGGAATGAGTTAGGCAACAACACAAAGGCAAGACAAGCAAAGCAAGAGATAGCTCCCCTAGAAGAGGGAGAGAGAGAGAGAGACTTATACATTAGACCCCTTATTTTTATATGTTACAAACACAGTGGTACCTTGTATAAAGGAATTAATTCGTTCTAAATGAAATGAAGCTCTTTGGATGAGCAGAGAAACATTTCTATCAAGAAAAAGAAGTCCAATAGCCATGACTCAACTTCCAGATAAACTCACCTGGATGACAGAATCTTCACAAATTTCTGTTAAGCAAATTTTCCTTTATACAAATTCCCCACAGGAATGCATTGAAAACGGAGTACTGTAATCCCTAATCGCAATTATGTTGTATGGATTCGCCCCATAGGCAATTCTGTTAAGCAAATTTCCCCTTTCTCTGGAATTTTTATGTTGTACAGATTTTACGTTATACAGATAGTTTTTATACGAGGTTCCACTGTACACAAATCATTGGGGGGGGGGAACCCTTTATACACTTTTCACTAATACACATTTCTGTCTCTCAGTTTTGCTACCTTGTTTGTGGAAGTTTCTTCCTGGGATGAGTTATAAACATCCCTTAACTCTCTCTAATCTAGTAAACAAACACCCTCTTTATCATTGAGGTGATAATAGATCTTTATTTAGTGGGTGAGCTCCTGAGTAAACATCCTTGTGTGACGTGTGTCTGATATTGGGCAGAAGTCAGTTTCTGTGTTCTTGAGTTTCACTGTACATATATTTTCCCCCTTTTCCTCCCTCATTTTGATCCATCTTTTTCTGGAGAACACAGAAGTAACATCATAGTGATCCAACTTCTTGCCTAGTCTCCAAATGAATCTGTGACTAGACTAAATGGTCCCTTTTACACTTGATGAAGATATGTCTGTGAAGATAATCAGTCATAGGCCCTTTGTACACGACCCATAAACTCCGCCGCAAATGGCTCCCAGCTCCGGAGTTTAAAATTGTTTCCCCACCAGCTCCGGAGTTTACAGATAATTAAGTGTGACCACGCCCACCTAAGCGCGTCCCAGCGCACTTTTCAGGTACCTGCTCTCTGGAGGTGAAAATTCCTCATGCGGATATAACGTAGTGACTGCCCGACTCTCCTTGCTTCTGTTTGTTCTTTTTTTGGCCCCCACCCCTTTAAGAGATCTGAATGCAGTGCCGGGAGCAAAGCGAGATGGCAGAACGGAGGTGAGAGGCATTCTTTTCTTCCTTTTTTCCTCCCTCCCCTCACGCAGCCAGCAGCCAAGAGTGCGGAGGGGGTGGGAACGCAGGAACAGTGACAAACCCCTAAGATCTCTGGTCTGAATTTAAGTGGCCAGCGGATCTTAGGGGTCGTGTGAAAAGGCCCCAAGTGAGTTTATTTGGAAGTTGAGTCATGGCTACTGGACTTCTTTTTCTTGAGAGATAGAAACGTTTCACTGCTCATCCAAACAGCTTCATCAGTCCAGTAGCCATGACTCAACTTTCAGATTGATAAAGAGATGGTTTTGAGCTCATGAAATATTTCATCCCATCCCACAGGGCCTTCTTTCAGGACCACTAGCTGTGGTCACCTTAATCTGGAAGATACTGAGTATCTAGTATTTTGACACACTCTCTTTAAAAACTACCAGATTGTTATGTTTGAAGGAAACATGCCCACCTTATATTGCAGTGATTCCAAAACCAGGGCAGCCCATGTGTTCTTAGATTGCAACTCCCAGAAACCCTGCCCAGCCCTGCTAGTAGTGAGGGAGTCTGGGTGTTGTAGTCCAAGAACACCTCTGTTACCCAAGGTTGGGAATCGCTGTTACATATTGGCATCAACAGCTGGAAATTAAAAGAACTGAACTGGTTTTTAAAACTTTTGGATACTTTTTTTGGGGGATGGATAAATTTTGGGATAATGTATTTTTTTGGATACATTTTGGATAGATCCCTTTGAGATACAACGCTGTATAGTTGTTAACTGTTTGCTGGGACCAGAGACCTCAGTAGCAAATCCCACCAAGCCTTGGACACCAGTGAGTGATTGTGGGTCAATGGTCTCCCGCTCAGCCTGGCCCATTTAAGAGGGTTGTGAGGGTAAAGCAAAAGGAGTGATACTCTTTTGAGATCACTGAAAGAAATGCAAGAGTAAGTAATCTGGAGGCAGGAATGCTGTTCCTCTAGAAATTTTAAAAGTATTTCGGATCTAGCATCACTTTTAGCTAGATGGAAATGTGGTTCATTATTAGATGTCAATCATTGTTTCCGGGGGGAAATTGAACATTTGACTAACCATGCAGTACTAGGCACATCTGCTCAGAAATAAGCTCAGGAGAGTTCAAACCAGGCCTTCTATCTAGTTTGTTGTGCAGAGAAGAGTGCCATCTGTCCGCCTATAAGACTCTGCAGTACCTGCAGTTCTTTGCCATTTTCTCTCTGCCGCACACACATACAGTGGCAATATTTTAATGCTTTTAATTGCTTCTTAATTGTTCATTTTAATTGTTGGATTGGAAGCCGCCCAGAGACCTTTGGGTAGTGGGAGGCATATAAGCTGTATAAATTAATTAATTAATTATCCTATGGAATTAATGAACAACTCAGAAACCTGTGAGAAAATACAGTCAATCCCACCACCACTAAAAATATTTTTCTAATTAAAAAAATGAATAATGATTTTTTCATCTGCACTGATCATGTTGCTATAGTTTCTATGAGGTATAGAAGCAAGTACAGATAGGATTTTGAACATATATTTCTTCTTCTTTCCAATTAACATTGAACTGTCAAAATCCTGTTGGTTAGTTACAGTGGCATCAATTGGAAGGGGGAATTGGTCTTACCTAACAGGGAGCAACCAAAGGTCCTGGCACATTTTACTTTAAAGATGGGGGTGTCCAAACTTTGGCCCTCCAGATGTTTTGGACCACAACTCCCAGAATTCCAAGCCTGTATTGCCAATGACAAATGACTGTGGGAGTTGTGGCCCAAAACATCTGGAGGGCCAAAGTTTGGACACCACTGCTTTAAAGTGTATACTGCAGTTCGGTCTTAGGGTTGGAGTGTTGGACAAGAAGAAGAGGGACCCAAGTTCAAATCCTCCTTTATCTGTGAAGCTCATTCAGTTGACTGAATTGCTACATCTCAGCCTAATGGATCTTCCCAATGCAAATCTCCATGCACTTTAAAGACTACGTGGTGCATTTGGTCTTCTCCAAATGAGATTCCTCCCACCTCACATGATATAGGTCAGTGATGGCGAACCTTTTAGAGATGGAGTGCCTAAACTGCGATTCAAAACCCACTTATTTTTCGCAAAGTGACAATACTGCAATTTAACCCAAATACAGTGATACCCTGGATTACAAATGCTTTGGGTGCTACCATTTGAGAAAGCGAGGATCGAAGAGCAGGCTTTTGAATTTCCTGTGGCCACAGCACCTTTGCTGTTGGCCATGGGAAATTCAAACACCTGCTCTTTGATCCTTGTTTTCCCAAAGGTTGCTACCCTTTGGTAAAGCGAGGACCGAAGAGCAGTGGTGCTACACTCCGAGAAAGCTATGCAGGCTTTTGAATTTCCCGCGGCCACGGCGAGGGTGCTGTGGCCGATCCTTGCTTCCAGATGGGTAGCACCTCTGCTCTTCAATACTCACTTTCCCAAATGGTAGCATGTGGGTGCTAAGATTGGGAACTCACGGAAACTACTTTTTAGAGTAGCCCTACTGCAGGAGTGGAGCAGTTCCTCTGGGTAGCCTCCAGAGGGCAGTCATTCTCATCTCTCCCTCCTAGTATCACTTGATGCTCTCCGTTTGCCAGGGATGTTCACATACAGCCTGGAGGAATTATCTCAAGGCAGTCAGCATGTATCAGTCAGTACTGCTAGTCCACACATGCTATTATTTCTTTTAACACATTGGAAAACAGTGTTCCGTGCGCAGGAATGTGTTCAGCCATGCTGGCCACATGGCCACGGACTTGCACAACACTGGTTCTTCGGCTTGGAAACAGAGATGTGTGACATCCCTAGAGTCAGACATAACCTAGCACGCATGTGCAGGGGGAACCTTTACCTTTACCTGTCAAATATGGGACACAGACATAAGATGACACTAACACTGAAAACAAAAAGACAAATATGCATGGTTGTTGAGTTACTTTTCCTCTCTCCCTTATCAATAAGTCCTTACTAGGAGTTCCAGAGTCTAGAAGCAGTTCCAGAGTCTGGGAGCAGCAACAGAGAAGGCCCTTTCATGTGTTCCCACGAGACGTACCTGTGAAGGTGGAGGGATGGAGAGAAAGGCCTCTCCTGTTGACCTTAACACCCAAGCTGGCTCGTAATGTGAGAGTCGAACTTTGAGGTAGCTTAGACCCAGGTCATTTTGTGCTTTGTAGGTCAAGGTCAGCACCTTGAATTGGCAGCCTGTGGAGCTGCTTTAGTAGGGGTGTGATTTATACCTCACCATAGTGAGCTGTAGTACCCAATGTGGTATAGTTGACAGAGTGAACAATTAGGCATATTGAGACAAGTGTTCGAATCCCCACTTTGAAACTCACTGGGGGAGTGGAGCCTGTAAAACCATTCATTAAATATGTCAATTACCCTGAAAGCCCTACTAGAGTTGTTATCAATCCTTTCTGATTTGATGGCACATAAAATAATGAGCAAGGAAAGGCTAAAACATTTGCGGTCTTTAATCTGGAAAAAAGGCGCCTGAGGGGGGATATGATTGAGACGTACAAAATAATGCAGGGCATGAGTCAAGTGGATAGACGGACACTCTTCTTCCTCTCACAAAATACCAGAACTAGGGGACATCCACTCAGATTGAGGGTTGGGAGAGTGAGAACAGACAAAAGAATTTTTTTTTAACCCAGTGTTGTTAGTCTGTGAAACTCCCTGCCACAGGATGTGGTGATGGCTTCTGGCCTGGATGTTTTCAAAAGGGGATTAGAGAGATTCCTGGAGGAAAAGTCCATCACAGGTTACAAACCATGAGGGAGATGTGTAATCTCCATGCTTAAAACCGGGGTACTTCAAGGGCCAGATGCAGGGGAGGGGTATCAGGAGACAGATATCTAGTCTCGTGTGTTCCCAAACGCATTTGGTGGGGCCACTGTGAGATACAGGAAGCTGGACTAGATGGGCCTTTGGCCTGATCCAGCATGGCTCTTCTTATGCTCTTATGTTCTTATGTTCTTATGGCTGGTTTTACAGCCAGCCAAAAAATCATATTCCAAAGGATAACAATGTACTTGTCAAGAGTATGAATACTAATACAGTAATCAACAAATGGACAAAAGATAGAAATCAAGGAATGAGTGGTGTCATAACCTCTGTGTAAATGAAGGGAACTAAAGTAAATATTAAAAGCCCAAACTAACATCCTAGCCATCTAACTGGAATTATATTTATATGGTGAATGCCTTGACAAGCAGGGCTTGCTGTCAAGTTGGATTTATGTTGGACCTGCGACTCAACTTGGATTTGACTCAGGTTTGTTTGTTTTTCAACAAGTCGGGTTCAACCCACCCAACCCCTCTTTTCTGGAGAAACAGCTTATTTTTAATTGGAACTCAGGGGCTTAGGGCCCACAGACTTGCAAACATCCCCGATGACAAGTGCTCACAGGTGTTCAGGTGGAAGTTCATTAAGCACTGGCTGCCAGAGTTCCATTTTTAGCATATTTCTGAAGATCAGAAGGGGTGGTGTTTTTCAAATGGCCAACTATAGGTAATTCCAGGGCTAGGGCAAAAAAGGGGGCTTATCTGGATGGCACACACTTAAGAACGACTTAAAAAACAACTGCAAAGAGAAATATAGCTCTTTAATTTGTTACTTTTTGTTTCCACTGATTTTCAGTAATGGATCAATTTTTGGCTGTGTCCAAGCAGGCCACAAAAACTGCTTGGAGAATGCCACTGTTTGAGTGTCCTCGATGAAGTATAAGGTTGCAAATAACTAGAACCTGTTTGATTGTATTGCAGGGCTGTATTTCATACTACACACTTAAACAAATACTCACTACAGTGGTGCCCCGACTTAAGAGCAGCTCGACTTAAGAGCAATTTCGACATAAGAGTGGAAAACTGTTAGCATTTAACTGCCACCTTACAAATTTTAGATATGGTCTGCTCGACTTACAAATATTTTTTATTTTTATTTTCATTTTTAAAGTAATTTTTTCAATTTTTAGATAGGCACCCCGACTTAAGAGTAGTAGTTCAACTTAAGAGCATGCATTCGGAACGGGTTACATTCGGAAGTCGAGGTACCATTGTATTTTCGTTGAGATGGATTAAGCCCTTTTGGATTGTGGGTCCCTGTTGTACATCAGGTACAGGCAAAACAGATCTGTCCAAAAAATTGACTGAGCTCCATTTCTCCCTACTGGTTGTGCTGGTAAGAGATGATGGAATTTGTAGTTCAACAAAAAGTTGTTTTCAGATCAGGATGTCTGAAAGACTGTCCTTCCATATAAATCTGCCCAGAGCCCGAAATATTCCATGAAAAACCTGATGGTTGCCAATTTAAAAAAAAAAAAAAACACCAAAAGGCTAGCCCCCCTTTTTCCTGGTATTTTTAGGGTTTTTTTCTTTTTTAATTTTTGCCTCTTGTCAGATTCTTGCATGTATTATGTGTTTATTTGCTTATTTTACTTGTTTATTCTACTGTTTATTTAATTTGCATTGTTGTTTGTTTCCTATTTGCATTTATGTAAACTGCCCAGAGTGCCTTCTGGGAAATCGGTGCATTATAAAAATGGATAAATAAATAAATAAATAAATAAATAAATAAATAAATAAATAAATAAACAGGACGCATACATGAGCCAGAATTTTCTCTATAGCAGCACCTGAGCTGTGAAATTCCGACCCTGGCAGAATCTGTCTGGATCCATCCTTGTCCAGCTCATGATAGGCAGCAAATGCTATTTTATTCCACTTATTATTCCTTAAATAGGCTTAAGAGCCTTGTGGCACAGTGGTTATACTGCTGTGCTACAGCTATAACTGTGCACACGACCTGAGGTTCAGTCCCAGGTAGCTGGCTCAAGGCTGACTCAGCCTTCCATCCTTCCAAGATCAGTAAAAGGAATACCTAGCTCATTGGGGGAGCAATGTGTAGCCTGCATAAATGAATTGTAAACTGCCCAGAGAGTGCTTGTGCTATGGGGCAGTATATAAGCAGACCCCTTTGCTTTTTGATTTGATTTGCTTTAAATGACTTTTTAATTTAAAAAAACCCCATGTTTTGAAATTGTTTATCAAATCTGTTCTTAAAGATTCTTTTAAACCAGTGTCATTAGACATTGTTTTTTGAATCCCTGGAAGGCAGAAAAGAGATTGATGCTATAAACAACCAAAGAAACAGATGAATGTAAGTATGTACAGCTGGCATGCACCCTCAAACACCTGCTAGGGAACCCTGTTGATGTGTTCTATGACACCCAAATACAGGTATTTAAAGATGCACATCTATCATTCTCATCATATCTGTAGCAACAAATATCCTTGTTCCATCTGTTGTGAAGCGGTGGATACAGTGACAACTTATACCAAGGGACAATCCATACCATATGGATAAAATGCCATTTTACATGAAACCACGCTAGTGTTTCAGACAGGTAATTTCTGTGGACCTTCATATCCAAGAAATAAGAATTCCAGATGGAGTCTTTGTTTACGTTCCAAAGAACAATCTCAATCGGATGCAGTTATATGCTGTAACGTGTAGTTTGACCTGGAGTCTAAAACTCAGGTCATAAATAGAACTAATGGAAGTGAATCAGGCAGTGGGGGAAATTCCCTACCAGCAGCTTGGACTAAAGATAACACTTTTCAAATAAGGACTGAAAAGAGGAAAATTGGAGTAGATTTGTTCTTTTTTTGCCCAGAAGACAGCAACTGGATTCAAGCTCATGGACTGAAATTATGGAGAATCAGATTTTGTGTAAGGTAGGAGAGTTTAGCTAATGATAAGATCTGTTTCAAATGAAACATGCTATTACAGGAGGTAATAGTCCTTGCTTTGACCTCTTGTCACCAGACCAGGGTGACAAGTGGTCAAAGCTGACTATAAAATGGAGGACTCGCACTAGCTGTATTCAGACAGAGGAAGCTGTTTGGATGAGCAGTGAAACGTTTCTATCTCTCAAGAAAAAGAAGTCCGGTTGCCATGACTCAACTTCCAGATTGGTCTTGATCCGTTCGCCACTGGAAGTCATGAAAAGGTTTTCATCCTTTCTCCTGCAAATGTCTCAGAGCGAGTTCCTGAGACCTTGAAGAGCCAGTTAATAAGAAAGGAGTGGACTCTTTGTGGAACTTGTAGTTATTTTCCTCTGTGAGTCTATGCCCTCCTGCGTAGTGAAAGGGGATTTTTAGAGGTGTCTTGCTATTTTTACTTGCTATCCTCTTTTAGTATTTTTAGCAGTTCTTTATTGTACTGGGATGCTGATTTGTATTAGTTTTGCTTTCTGTTTATTTTGTTGGGTATTGCCATGTCTTGGGATTGTATTTGGGTAGTCATTGTGGGGTGATGTGTATGTACACCCCCAGAGTTCCCTTTGGGAAAACCGGGCAGTTTGTAAGTGTAATAAATGAATAAATAAATAAATAAATAAATAAATAAATAAATAAATAAATAAATCAGAAATTCAAAACTCCGCAACAAAGCCTGATGCAGGAGAATCACACCTATAATTCCACTTCTTTTTAGATGCAACACTCCTGAGGCTATTTTGGGAAGAGAGGAAAAAGCTCTTTAAGGATCTGAGAGGAATTTCCCACCGTTTTCCCCCAAGCATGAAGTAGAATTCATGCGTATTCATGTGACACATTTCATGAGCAATCAAAATCATTCTGAAGGAAACATTTAAGGGGTGAATATTAGGAGCTCGTTTTACTTTCCACCTGTTGCCAGAGATTATGGCAGAAATCTTCTTAATTCCCCTCGACAAGCCTTGCCTGTCACACCCCATATCTTTCACTTTGGAGAGGAGTCAGATTGAAAATTTTCTGCATTTCAATTACAGGAGCCCTCGGAGAACCAACGGTACCACTTTTATTAGCGTTTTCATTTCTTCAGTTTGTCTGACTCACAAGATTGCACGTTTTATGGAGATATACCTCTGGATTCATAGAATCATAGAATCATAGAGTTGGAAGAGACCTCAAGGGCCATCTAGTCCAACCCCCTGCCATACAGGAAGCCCATCACAGTATTTCCGACAGATGGCCATCCAGCCTCTGCTTAAAAACCTCCAAGGAAGGAGACTCCACCATCCTTTATGGCAGCGTAGCCCACTGCCGAACAGCTCTAACTGTCATGAAGTTCTTCCTAATGTTCAAATGGAATCTCTTTTCCTGTAGTTTGAAACCATTGCCCCAAGTCCTTGTCTCTGAAGCCGTGGAAAACAAACCTGTTCCCTCTTCAATATGACATCCTTTCAAATATTTAAACATAGCTATCATATCCCCTCTCAGTCTTCTTTTTGAAAGGCTAAACATTCCCAGTTCCCGAAGCTGTTCCTCATAAGACATTTCCTCCAGACCCTCAACCATCCTGGTCGCCCTCCTCTGCACCCGCTCGAGGTTGTCAACATCTTTTTAAATTGAGGCGCACAGAACTGGACACAGTACTCCAGGTGGGGTCCGACCAGAGCAATGTCAGAAGGATACGGAAGCGCATCAACACCAAATTATTAGCTGGCCAGCATCCCAATCTCCCAGAACTGATAGCTTGTGGAAAAAAAAATGATTCTTTTCTCCTTCTTCATCTGAACACTTTCAGCTGAGGCTTCTATATCACTCGTGGGAAATAGTCACAGCTTTGCGGCACAGTGGAACAATAATTCCATGTTAGTACTCGATGAAACTTGTCATCTGTGTTGAATTACCTCTTGGTCACGCTCAGCATTGTGGTTACAGCCGGCCATGCCAGTGAATTAATACTGGCTTCTCTTGTTGCGTGAGCTGAAAGCTTCAAGAGCCTGGTCGTAAAAGCTAACTCTACTACTCAGCTTGGAAGTCACCAGTTGCAAGTCACCTGTTCCTGCGAATGTAAATACCTTGAAGATTGTTGGAGTGGTCCCTGCAAGAATAAAATCATAGCATTATGAAGTTGGAAAAGGCTTGTAAAGTCCATCGAGTCCAACCCCCTGCTCAACGCAAGAATTCAAACCAAAGCAGAGCTGATGGTTGTCTAATTTTCTTTGGAATGCCTCCACCATTGGAGAGCTCACCACCTCCTGAGGTCATTGGTTCCGTTGTTATGCTGCTCTAACAGTTAGGAAGTCCCACCACCACCAATATTCAACTGTTATCTTGCTTCCTGTAACTTGAGCCCATTGTTCTGCACTAGGGGCCTAGATGCCCTAAGCACATCCGATCTCACCTGATTTCGGTAGCTAAGCAGGGTCGGCCCTGGTTAGTACTTGGATGGGAGATCACCAGGGAATACCAGGTGCTGTAGGTGCCTGGAGTAGGAACTGGCAAGCCACTCCAGTAATTCCTGCCAAGAAAACTCCATGGACATGAGGTCACGAAGAGTCAGTCATGACTGTAAGGACACAGCATAGGGGCTGATCAAGAATATATCGTGCCCCTCCTTTGTATGGCAGCCTTTCAAGTATTGGAAAAGTGTTAGCCTATCTCCCCTCAAGTCTTCTTTCGAAAGGCCAAAACTGCCAAGTTCTGTCAGTCTTCATTTTCATACATTGTGTGACAAAACCCTGGAAACAGGAGTAATGAATATACAAATCATCAGCCAATCCCAGCAGGAGGGCGGGGAATGGTATGATATAAAAAGGGTGGAGCCAAGTCAGTTGAGGCAGTTCAGAAGAGTTCAGTTGAGAGTGAGTGCTGGGAGAGAGCACTGTTCTCTGAGAGTTCTGTCAGGCAGTGAGGGCAATACTGTTTACTAGTTATTAAAGACAGGGAGGCTTGTAGAGCTGATTAAATCTATTATATGTTAAAGGCAATGCATACCATCCTCAGATATTGTTATATTTATTATCTTCTCAATAAACTTTGTTATTATTTTTATATTATTCAACTGAGTCTGTCCCAATTCAGGAGGTGACGATCTAAAAGGTGGCAGCATTACCGAGTGAATAAAAGGTGGCAGCATTACCATTTCTATCACAATTACACGTGTAAAAGGGAGGTGTCGTCACAATTTGGTGGCACAGCAGTGGGATGTCGACATAAACCCGGTTGTGCCTTTGAAAATTCAATGTGTGAAAGGGGTGATGTCACACATTGAAACACATTTGCCATTTTGCAGCCCATTCCTCCAGTTAGGAGAAATCCTTCTGGAGCTCTTCACAATCTTCTCTGGTTTTTACCACATGGAAAAGTTTTGTGTCATCTGCACAGTTGGCCAGCTTACTGCTTATCCCTGCCTCCAGGTCATTTATGAACAGATTGAAAACCACTGGTCTCAGGACAGAGCCCTGGGGCACACCCCTTTTCATCTCTCTCCATTGTGAAAATTGCCCATTGACACCTACTCTTTGTTTCCTGGATCTCAACCAATTCTCAATCCATAAGAGGACCTGCCCTCTTATCCCCTGACTGTGCAATTTTCTCAGCAGCCTTTGATGAGATACTGTGTCAAAAGCCTTCTGAAAATTAAGATAGGCAATATCCACCGGTTCACCCAAATCTTTGACCTTTTCAAAGAATTCTAAAAGGTTTGTCAGACAGGATTTACCCTTACAGTAGCCATGCTGATTTTCCCTCAGCAAGGTTTGTTCTTCTGTGTGTTTTTATATTTTCTCTTGGATGTGGCTTTCTACCATCTTCCCTGGGACAGACGTAAGACTAACCGGCCTGTAGTTTCCCGGGTCCCCCTCCTTCCTTTTTAAAAAATTGGTGGGACATCTGCTATTCTCTAGTCCTCTGGCACTGTCACCGTTTTAAGAGACAAGTTGCATATTACCTTTAAGAGACCCACAATTTCATTTCTCAGTTCCATAATAACCCTTGGGTGGATGCCATCTGGGCCCGGTGACTTGTTGATCTTTAATTTATCAATGAAACCTAAAACATCCTCTCTTTCGACCTGTATTTGATTCCATGGGAACCTTTAGGAAAAATGAAAAAAAAATGGTGGTGGTGGTAGGTTCTTTTCTCTCCCCACTAGCATTTCTGGAAATTCTATGTCCCTCCTGCTGTGTTATGGGTGATGAGGTGATGAGAGTCAGGCAGAGGCAACAAATGCATTTTGTACCACCAGTCAGTGCCTTGTAATATTTTGGAGACCTCTTGTGTCTATTTAGTTCTGCTTCTGTGTCTACTTTCAAGCAACTCCAAAGTGATTATTTTAGCTGCCTTTGAGAAATTGAAAAGTGATGAGTTACTTTTTGAAAGAATATCTACATGGGCAATTCACTGCTTTTGGGAAGATATCACTCAAATTAATTGCTTTTAAAGGTAACGCTTTTGCTTTTAGCATCTAGGAGAAGATGCAGGGATTTAACTCATTTGGTCAGATTTACTCCCAGGAAAGATTTATAAATGGAATATAATAAAATAACACAGCTTAATGCTCCACTACTGTATATTTAGGTCCACAGACAGACACTTGGTAAGGAAAGGCAAGCAACCAAACAGCTTGTGATGCGAACCGGCTTGCTAGCAAAAGCTACTGAGCGCAGCAGTCAGATATCAAGAACCAAGCATTGGCTTACATGGGAATATTTAGCACTCATGGATCATATTGGTGACCTGCATCAAGGATTGAGGAATCTTAGGTAGCAACTTTATGTCACCAGATACAATTGCCAGCTCTCACGGTGTCTGCTGAAGTTTCATAGAATCATAGCATCATAGAATACAGTGGTACCTCGGATAATGAATTTAATTCATTCTCCGAGGCAATTCGTTATCCAAAAAAAAAAAAAATTGTTATCCGAAACACAGTTTCCCATAGGAATGAATGGGAAACCAATTAATCCATTTCAGAGCCTAGGAAAATGACACAGACACCTGGTTTTTTTGCTCAAAACTCTTTATAAAGTGCACTTTAAAGGTACAGATGCAATTGCACCCAGGATAACTCTTTTTTACTGATGCATGCTGGAAATTCGTTATCTGAGGCAGCCCATAGAGAAAATTCATTATCTGAGGCAGACCTATACCTAGAAATTGCGATTTGTTATCCGAGGCAGCCCATAGGGAAAATTTGTTATCTGAGGCAGCCCTATACCTGGAAATTGTGATTCATTATCTGAAAAATTCATTATCAGGGGCATTCGTTATCCGAGGCATTACTGCAATCGAGTTGGAAGGAGACTATAAAGCCATCAAGTCAATCCCACCACTCAAGGAAGGAATCCAAATCAAAGAAGATCTGACTAGTAGCTGTCCAGTTTTCTTTTGGATGAGTCAAGTGGCTTCCGTTGTTTTACTACTCTAACAGGAAGGTTTTCCCCTGATCTTCAACTGAAATCTGGCTTCCTGTAATGTGAGCTCATTCTTATGTGTCCTATACTTTTTGGGATGATCCAGAATGGAGATTTGGAAAATGGGAGGGGGGGCAAAGAAGACTTGGCACTGACCAATACCACCTCAGGAACCCAGGAGACAGTCTGAGAGTCAGAAGAGATAAAGGTGACAGAGAAGGAGAAAAGAAAGAAGATTGGTCACTAGAAAAGGTGGGAGAAAGGAGATTGGACAAACCAAGAAGGGGAACAAGGGGAATAAAAGGGTATCGGAGGCAGCTGAGGGAGTAGCGATGGGGAAGCCTCACATTCTCCCTCCCTGCCAGCAGCCGATATGGCTTGAGGACCAAGGGTTCTACTCTGGAAATAATAAACTCCAAAGAAATTAAGCAGCTGTAATACTGAGGTGAAAGCTGGACGATAAAGAAGGCTGATCGCCGCAGAATCAATGCTTTTGAGCTGTGGTGCTGGAGGAGAGTCTTGAGAGTCCCCTGGACTGCAAGGAAATCAAACCTATCCATCCTGAAAGAAATCAACCCCGAATGTTCACTGGAAGGACAGATTTTGAAGCTGAGGCTCCAGTACTTTGGCCACCTCATGAGGAGAGTTGAGTCCTTGGAAAAGTCCCTGATGTTGGGAAAGATTGAAGGCAAAAGGAAAAGAGGATGGCAGAGAATGAGATGGTTGGACGGTGTCATCGATGCAACCAATATGGATTTGACCAAACTCCGGGAGGCAGTGGAAGATAGGAAGGCCTGGTGAGGTCTGGTCCATGGGGTCACGAAGAGTCGGACACGACTGAACGACTGAACAACAACAACAATACTGAGGCAAGATGTAGCACAGGCAGTTAGGAGCTACAATGCGAAGTCTGACTAATATCAATACGACTCTTTGGGAAACCTATCAACATAACAGTCATTCAGTCTGTGCTCCAAGTACAGCTGCTGAAGCCTTTTTACTGGAAATTCCAAACTCTGTAACACCTACTAACACTTTTCAGCATTATTTACTAAATATGATGATGCAAATGGTGAACTGACTTGGACAAATTTAAAAAAACATTTCATATCCAAGCCCACTCCAGATTGCAATAGGTATCGGGGAAACCACAAACTATTGTTTCATGGCTCACAAGGAACCAACACTATTTTCAATTTCAAGATTCACTCCTAAAATATACGTGTGAGAACATTTTTAAAACTACCCACAAACTAGTGCACATTCATTGCCAGAAGCAGGAAAAGTTGCCTTTTGAACCACAGCTCCCAGAACACAAGATGGTTTACTAAAAATACATTTCCCCCTCCTCTTTGTTTACATTGTAGCTTCTCCTACTGCATTGTGTAATTTTTAAAAAAACACCACAAGGTGTTGATGCATTGCTTTAATTTAATGTCAGTTGAATTTGAATTTAAAACAGTTGTCAGCAGCCTTTGAAGTTTTAAATAGAGATAAATAAATGAATCAGCTCTTAAGACTCTTTTCTTTCGCCTTTTTTAAAATTGAACCCAGCACAGGGCAAATTTTCTCCTAACTACTATAATATAAAGTGGCATTATAAATCTCATGTTGCATGCTTCATATTTTTCCTTGACCCATTCACTCTTTTTTCTTGCTCAGTGGAGCCTTCTGTAATTCAGATGGGGAAAGGCCTTTTTTTTTTGCTTTCTTTCTCTTTTATATTCTTTTCAGTTGATATATGTTCATCTGCCAGCACTGCACCTTATCTGTTCCTGTATCTTCATTTTTCATAACCTGCTGGGTGTATGACTGCAGGAGCCGCTGCTCTGCTCATTTTAGTCTGATGTTTTAATAGATAAATAAAAAAGTAACATCTCCCTTCTCATTTTAACCACTTATCTCAGGCCAGAGTAGATATTCAGGAAATACAAAAAGATTTACCGTGGAGATGCGGCACTTTGATTCTCTGCAATACCATAAATTTTATGAAAGGAGAGACTGTTTGATCAGCCGTGACCATAGCTAAACATTTTTATAGTTCAGTTCTGGAAGTTGCTATGCATGCAACCCAAATCCTGATTTCCATTCCATCCCATTAGATTGGGGAAGGTCCCAGGGTTTTATCTCCCACAAACAACTATAGGATATCTTAATCCCACCAAAGTAGTTTTATCTTGCACATTGTGTAGCATTGTCACCTGCACAGCAAGGTTGTATTATTCATAAGGTTGTCCACTGATGTTTTTCACTGAGGGGCCTGAGGGCTCCAATGGTTAAAGGCACTTTGCAAAATAGCAATATGCGTGAATGCATATGTATCCATAGATATACTCTCGTTAGTATATGATACATAAACTTATATACATTACTGTGATGCTTATCGCTTACCAGTTCCTTTTTGGTCCGTATTTCTATTCCAATATTCAGACAAGAGCAAGAAAAGGCAAGTGATGTGTCCTTTCAGTTCATATCTCTTCTTCTTCTTCTTCTTCTTCTTCTTCTTCTTCTTCTTCTTCTTCTTCTTCTTCTTCTTCTTCTTCTTCTTCTTCTTCTTCTTCTTCTTCTTCTTCTTCTTCTTCTTCTTTAAACCTTTAAAATTTTTGCCACTGGGATCCTTTTTTAATCCAAGTGAAAGCAAAGCTGACACGGATATCGTGACACTGTTTGCGATTTTCTATACATACGAGATATATATGTTTTCATAGAATCGTAGAGTTGGAAGAGACCTCAAGGGCCATCCAGTCCAACCCCCTTCCATGCAGGAACCCCATCACAATATTTCCGACAGGTGGCCATCCAGCCTCTGCTTAAAAACCTCCAAAGAAGGAGACTCCACCACCCTCCGTGGCAGCATATTCCACTGCTCTAACTGTCATAAAGTTCTTCCTAATGTTCAAATGGAATCTCTTTTCCTGTAGTTTGAAACCATTGCCCTGCATCCTGGTTTCTGAAGCCATGGAAAACAAACCCGTTCCCTCTTCAATATGACATCCTTTCAAATATTTAAACATAGCTATCATATCCCCTCCCCAGCCATCTTTTTGAAAGGCTAAACATTCCCAGTTCCCTAAGCCATTCCTCATAAGACATTTCTTCCAGATCTTCAACCACCCTGGTCGCCCTCCTCTGTACCTGCTCGAGGTTGTCAACATCCTTTTTAAATTGAGGTGCACAGTACTGGACACAGTACTCCAGGTGGGGTCTGACCAGAGCAGAATAGAGTGGTAGTATCACTTCCCTTCATCTAGACACTATGGTTCTGTTGATGCAACCAAGAATCGCATTGGCTTTACTGGTACTACCCTTCCATGATTGCACAAAAATGGAAAATGCAGTGGGAAAAAAATATTGAAGACTGAAGAAGATGATTGGAACTTGGCAGGAAGAAGCAAAGATTCTCAAATGTGTGAACAAATTACACTTAACACATCTTTGCAATGGATGGAGACTGAGGCCACAGTCATCTCTACGGTGGTGTCCCCAATTACAGCTGTGAAAGAAGGGCAGTGCAGTTAAACAAGTATAATATACAGGCAAACACCTTTGCAAGTGAGTCACTGAGCTCTAGTGTGCTGGGAATCTAGCATGCTGAGAATGAGTGGAGATGGGTCTCTATCTACCACTAAAGTTCTGCATTTGATGTATAATTGCAAACGATGATCTGTTCCCGGTGGAACTCCACTGATGATGAATCCAGATCTCCTGAAATGAAAGAAACAATGGCATCAGCCACTTTGGTGGGTGGAGGACCCTTAGGAGCAGAAGGAATGGCATCCCTAGAAGGGGAAAGCTCAACCTCCAGGCTCAGGAGATGAGGCAAATAATTCCTCCCACTTCAAAAGAGTGGTGCTGGATGGAAGCAGAGACAAGTGGATGAATCCCTGTCTTCAAGACAAGGGCTTATCCAGGGTAGAGGCTCCTTTGGTGTAAGCAGTGTTCTCGAGAGCGTTGATCTTAATGCTGTGAAGTGTTCCCACCAGAGGCTAGACAGGGATCCAGCCAACTCAGCTTCAAATTTCTCAGTCCTCAGTTCTGAAGGGGTTGTAAACCATGTCCACATTGAGGTCTCAACATTGCTAGCAGGTCCTATGGTCCTTGCTTTTAGCCATCTGTGGTGCCCAACCTTGAACGGTGTTTTGCTACTATTTATTTATCTATTTATTTTTGCATTTGTATACTGCGGCCAATTTCCCCAAAGGGAACTCTGGGCCGTTGGGAACTCTGCGTGGTTGTAGAACTACACTTACTTCTTGAACATTAAGGATCTGGACCTTAGATTCCTGCTTGATTCTGGCTGGAACTCATCTTCAGCTGATCTCCCTACTTACACGTCAGCTTTAATCTTCCATTCTATTTTTGGATCCCGCTTCCCATTTGTCTGCTTGATTTGGCTGAAATCTAGTTGTGGCCCACCCATTAGGGCAAATTTCATCCAGTCAGAACCAACGTGCAGTGACCCTAACAGAGTCTCAAAGGTAAGTGAGATATTTAAGGTTTTACCACTTCTACTCCCCTAGTGAGTTTCCACGGTTGAGGGAGGATTTGAACCCTGGTATTTGGAGTTCTGTCACTCCACTATACCAGACTGGGTTTGTTCAACAAAAGTAGGCCTGTTGAGTCAGTGGGGATGTGGGCTAGTCAACTCTTCCAGAAGTTCCATTGATTTTACTGCAGGCATGCTCAAAGTCAGGCCCAGGGGCCAAATGTGGCCTGTTTTCAAATTCTGAGTGGCCCACGGCTTCTTCTCCCCACCGGCTCAGCCTGTCACGCATCCCCGCCATCTGGCCCCTCCCCATACCAGATGGAGATGTCAGCCTGAGGTTTTATGGTTTGCCTGCTCTCCCTGCTTCTGTCCATCTCCCCAGCCACCTGCCCAGCCTACCCACCCCAGCTCCATTGCTGCAGCATGCTCCTGCCCCCTTGCATGTTATAGAGTAGTGGTGGCAAACCTTTGGCACTCCAGATGTTTTGGGTCACAACTCCCACAGTCCTTTGTCATTGGCAACCTAGGCTCAGAATTCTGGGTGTTGTTGTCCAAAAACATCTGGAGTACCAAAGGTTTGCCACCACTGTTATAGAGACTTGTACAAAGTCTGGCCTGGGAGCCAAATGTGGCTGAATGGTCGCTCCCCAACACATTTTCACCTCACCAAATCTGGCCCTCCTGGCAAAAAGTTTGGACACCCCTGATTTACTGGGTCTGTAGTGGAGTTGTGAGTTACTCTTGGATTTCAGCCAGTGTGTAACCATGTGTATTCTGATGTTGGGCTATTAATTCCTTGCTGTTTGTACCTCCGTCTTGAAATAAGAAATGAGTTCAAAGACTACTATATCAGTTTTAATGCCCTACTTTCCACTTCTTTGCATGCTCCCAGTTTCATCCCTTTACTGCTTGATTACATCTTTCCTTTGCACCTATGTAGGCTGCGTTCCTATTTGCATGTTCAGAACATGTCTCTCCAGAGATGGACCTGAAACTATTTGAAGTTATTCCCCAGTTCTCCTGCCTTTTCTCAGTATCCTGGCATCTCCACCTGCCTTTTTCCTCAAACTCCTGCTTCAGTCATTTTTATGCATTAAGTGTCGTGAAACAACAAAGGGATATCAAAAAGAATGTGTTAAGAATAACCAAGTTTTTTTAAAAAAAATCAACAGAAGGAATACAACATATAGGCTCCTTAAAGGAGCTGCCATCAGTCCACCTTCTCTGCTGCTTCCATGTCAGTGAGAGAGGCATTGGGAGAGACAGGGCCTGCTCATCACCAGAAGGTGGGGCTGAAGAGGAGGGATAGCTGGCCCACGGCTACTTTAGTTGACTTCCAGCCAAGCTTTGCTATCTTGGCACCTCTTTGGCATAGAATTGTAGCATGGATATGAAGGGGATGGAGAGGGGGATGATGGGGGTGAATGGATGGATGTTTGTTGCCATCAGGTGTAATAAATAAGGACCCACAATGGAGCCGAGGGAACAGGAAGGGGGGAGGGCGATGGAGGGGGCAGCCATTAAGACTGCTGGGTAGGGGAAGGTATGGTGGCCGGAGTGGAACGTGCTCACGCAGGAGAAGACAGGTTAGATATCTTACATCTATCCCCTCTTCTGGCTCCACCCCTAGCCAGAAGGAGTCAGGTGACCATATCAGCAAGCCGCTGGGCCACATCGTGCTGCTGTTGAATGCCAGGTTCATATAAAGTAAGACTGCCCTCATCCATGATGTCATTCTCAATGAGGGTGCCGACCTGACATGTATTACTGAGACTTGGGTGGGAGAGGAGGGTAGGTAGGCCAGGGTACTTGGTTCAGCACCAGTGTCACTAAGAGGGTCAGGGAAGGGGAGTTGCTATAGTCCAGGCATGCCCAAACTTCAGCCCTCCAGATGTTTTATGCTTATGGGGAGGCACGGGCACAAAATGAGAAATCCATTTCATCCTTGAACCAGATTTCTAAACTCCATCACGACCTAGCGGGGGAAATATGACCAGCTGATGACCCAGGCATCTTCTTGGTCAAGGTCTAAGGCAGTGGTGTCCAAAGTTCTGCCCTCCAGATATTTTGGACCACAACTCCTACAGTCCTTTGTCATTGGCAATACAGGCTTGGATATCTGGGAGCTGTGGTCCAAAACATCTGGAGGGCCAAAGTTTGGACATGCCTGCTATAGTCTATAGGAGTTCAATCATCTTGAGCAGGCTTCCTATCTCTTTGGGAGGGAGTCTGGTGGGCATTTATTGTGTATTGGGTTCATGAGACAGATTGGGGATTCTGTGGGTGTACCGCCCACCCTGCTGTGTACCAACAGTCTCCCTGCCTGAGCTGACGGAGCTGGTCTTGGACCTCATGTTGAGGACCCTCAGATTGTTGGTACTGGGTGACCTCAATATCCATACCAAGCTTGCCGTGACTGGGGCAGCTCAGGACTTCATGGCCTCCATGACAACCATGGGGCTGTCTCAATATGTCACCGGCCCAATGCATGAGAAGGTCAATACTCTGGACCTAGTCCTCCCAACAGGACTGGAGGATGGTGGTTTGGAGGTGGAGGGGTTGCTTCTGACCCCATTGTCATGGTCAGACCACTTTAGGCTACTAGCTTCTTTTATTTAATTTGTATTCTACAAATTAGAAATAACTTGTATTATTTGTTTAATTTGTATTCCAATACAAATTAAATAAATAAACAAGTATCTCCCTCTGTAACTGTTTGAAAACTTTTAAAATCAGCCAGTTGACCAGACAGCGCTTGGAAGAGAGGTGGTCTGCTCTATTCTGGGCAATTTACAACATACAAAATTCACATCCCAAAATAGTAGGGTTATAGACAAAGGCAACAGACCAAACACATTAAAACAGTACAGTAATCACGAGAGGCGTCCATTCTAGCCAAAAGACAGAAGGCGAAAGACATGGAATCAAGCCCCGAAGCCATGAAAGTCCTCTCTGAAAAGCGATGTTTTTCAGGAGCCATTGTAATGTAGACAGGGAGGAGACCAGTCACAGCTCCACCCAGAGCTGGTTCCAGAGTGTAGGTGCCACAGCGAAGAAGGCTCCTCTTCCTTCCTCCTTCCAAGTGGCCACCTGGAGGAGAATTGCCTGGGATGGTATGATGCAGCAGGTAAATGACTGCAGGCAAGGATGTACTGACAAGTACGTGGTCTCAAGCCATGGACAGCTTTGCAGGTGAGCGCCAGAACCTTGAACCTCACTTGGGACACCATAGGTAAGTTCTGCAAATGAGCTTGGACATGCAATCAAACTTGTTCACCTCATCCACCAGACTGGACGCCATGCTCTGGACCTGCTGTAGTCTCCAGGTCAGCCTCAAAGGAAGCCCCACATGTTGAGCACTACAGCAGTCCATCCAGGTGTTGACTAGCATCTCCCTGATGGGGGCCAGACTTGAAGTTGGCCATTATCCCTTAGACCAGGGGTGTCCAAACTTTGGCCCTCCAGATGTTTTGGACCACAGCTCCCAGATATCCAAGCCTGTATTGCCAATGACAAAGGACTGTAGGAGTTGTGGTCCAAAATATCTGGAGGGCAGAAGTTTGGACACCACTGCCTTAGACCTTGACCAAGAAGATGCCTGGGTCATCAGCTGGTCATATTTTCCCCGCTAGGTCGTGATCGAGTTTAGAAATCTGGTTCAAGGATGAAATGGATTTCTCATTTTGCACCCCTGCCTCCCAATAAGCATATGCCGCTTTATGCAGATCAGAATTCCTCCAGCGAAGCGTGCCCTCTTCTCTACCCCCACTTCCTCCTCCTCCTTGCCCCATTCAGAGGATGATGAGTAACGGCTCCCCCTCGTCTGGAAACTCGACATGAGCTCCAACGATGCGAGAGGGAGTGGGGTCCCCTGGCGTTGCCCTTTTAAGAACCGCTACCCTCTCTCTCTTTCCTCTCGCCGCCCTCGGTCTCCCACCACCCACTCATCCATCCCTCCTCCGAGGTAGAGCTTTTCCAAAGGGGAACTCGGTACAAAGCACCAGAAGCGCCACCTTCCCCCGGCTGCCCGGAGCAGCTGTCGGCGGCGCTCAGCCCGGCGGCTCCTTGGCTAAGCTTGGGCAGGGGTGCGCGTGTATGCGTGCGCGCGTGTCCCCCGGGGAACGACTTTACTCCCGATCGCCTCTCCCTCGCCGGGAGCCTCTTCCGATCGCAGGCGCCCGATCCCTGCGCGCGCAACGTCTGAACTTGCAGAGGGTCGGAGGAACGAGCCTTCCTCTCCCATGAAGCGCTAGCGGTGGCCCCCGGAGGCGCCCGCCGCCAGGCCAGCAGGATGGCGTGTTGCACGGGGCGTTGCACGCTGATCTTCCTTTGCGCTCTGCAGCTGGTAAGTGGCCGCGCCGTCCGGGGATCCGGTGTTTGCCAAGCTTCCGGAGGGGAAAGGCGTGATCCGCTCCCGGAGCCGAAGAAAGGCTCTTGCTGGGTGCGGGACTCCAAGAGAATCGCGCCAACCTTAGTCCCCTTTCGAGTGTGTGTGTGTGTGTGTGTTGTGTTTTACAGTCCTGGCTGACTCTTCCTGACCCCATGTCCATGGAGTTTTCTTGGCAGGAATACTGGAGTGGTTTGCCAGTTCCTACTCCAGGCGCCTACAGCACCTGGGATTCCCTGGTGGTCTCCCATCCAAGTACTAACCAGGGCAGACCCTGCTTATCTTCCAAAATCAGGCGAGATTGGATGTGTTTAGGGCATCCAGGCAGCTCCCCTTTGGAATAAAATGCCTGAAATCCACGGGGGCTGCCACCTTGGTGCTGGCCAGGAGCCCGGCTCATTTCAGAAGGTGTACCTCTGTTCAGGATTACCCCAGGCAGATGCCCTCCCAAGGGGCACCATCTAAGTAGGTCTGCCTTCCATTGGTCTCCCTGGACGAATCCCTTTCTCATGTCCATTCTGGATCTAATCATTGCCCACTTGCAATACATTTGAACTGCAGAGCTGGGAGGGACCCCCAACGGGTCATCAGCCCCTCTCAAGGAAGTACAAGGGGGAATCGAACCCCTGGCCTCTGGCTCCACAAGCCAAGAGACTTAAGTCACAGAGCTGTCCAGCGTTCCACTCCTGCTTGGCTTGCATTGTTTGAAGCCCTTCTTTTTCTTTCCACCCAAAGGATTGGCTCCTTGCCAATGGAGGGTGTGTGTGTGTGTGTGAGAGAGAGAGAGAGAGAGAAGACCTCCTCCATTCCTCTTGGCGCCCCCTAGAAAGTGCCTTGCACATTTGTTAGCATTTAGACAGCCTGGCATGGTACTGTAGTTGGGTGAAAGCCAACTCACCCAAGAGTTTCAAGACGTCTTCATGAGAGAAGTTTCATTAGGCAGAAGCTTTTGGAGGTGATCAGTGGGTGACCTGCACAGCCCAGAGGAAATCTGCTAGCCTTCAGGGTACCACCGGACTCCTTTGCTGGGCTTGGCACTTTGCCAGTGCCCCAAACACCTCACAGATGAGTGACCCATCTGAAAGAACCTGCCGTCCACATCAATTCTGGAATAACAGCTCCTCCCCTGGGATGGCGAACTCCAGGCTCATGACATGAATTCAAATGTGGAGTTCTTTCTTTCTTTCTTTCTTTTTCTTTCTTTCTTTCTTTCTTTCTTTCTTTCTTTCTTTCTTTCTTTCTTTCTTTATTTATTTATTTATTTATTTATTTATTTATTTAGGGGGCTGTTGCAGAGTGATTGTGGCATCAGGTGGATTGGTTCTCCCTTAAGTTGCTTTTAAATCACATTTTTTTTTTGCATTCACCATCATGGTGATAACAGAGCAGTAAAGGGAAAACAAATCTCCCCCCCTCACTCACCTTCTGAGGCCTCTGTAACAAGAGTGTTTAATCCCTTTTCGTGATTATCTGAATAAAGAACCAGGTGTCAGTCTCTGTTGTATCAGTTAAGCCAATGATTTTGGGCTAGGTGGCCTAGGCAAATAAGTAAACATTCAGTAACAATCCAACCTTCTAACAACACATGTTGTGAGCCCCTTGTGCCTACAACAGTTTAAGTGCTCTAGCTAATTCCTGGTCAATCGTTTCAGTATATATCACTGAAAATCAGACCTATAATTACCCTTTGCCTTGCATTTTCCATTCATTTATCAGCCTTCCAAAGAGCGGGGACGTTGTGAAATGCCAGATGCCACAGGCATTATTTGACAACAGCCTGGCTCAAGCTATCTTCTGTCTACCTATTTCTGTAAGGATGCTCTGGGGAGACTAAATGCTTCAGCAGAGAGAACTAAGGGGTTTTACACAAAGCAGTCCCAATTGCGTGCTGTCAAGTCAATGCGAACTTATGGTGACCCGTTCCAGGTAAGCTCTTCTCCCTCTCACAAAATACCAGAACTAGGGGACATACGCTGAAATTGAGGGCTGGGAGAGTAAGAACAGACAAAAGAAAATATTTTTTTCACCCAGTGCGTTGTTAGTCTGTGGAACTCCCTGCCACAGGACGTGGTGATGGCATCTGGCCTGAATGCCTTCAAAAGGGGATTGGACAGATTCCTGGAGGAAAACTCCATCACAGATTACAAACCATGAGGGAGATGTGTCATCTCCAGGCTTAAAACCTGGGTACTTCAAGGGCCAGATGCAGGGAAGTGGTATCAGGAGACAGATATCTAGTCTCATGCACTCCCAGACGCATCTGGTGGAGCCACTGTGAGATACAGGAAGCTGGACTAGATGGGCCGTTGGCCTGATCCAGCATGGCTCTTCTTATGTTATTATGTTCTTATGCCCTGAGACTGCGCAGCTTGCCCAAGCCCACCCAGGCTGGCTCTTCTGGAGAGGGCTCTTTGAAGAAGGACTGTTTTTCGGTGACACACTGGGAAAAGTCCAGAGGGAGAGAGCCTTGCCGAAGTAAGACTGGGACATGAATATTCATTCCCCAAAGACAAGGTTGGAGCAAACACTGGAGAGCTCTCAAACAAAAGGCACCTGATGGCCAGTTTTTTTTTATTTTTCCTTTTTAAAATCCTTCAATCCCGCAAAGGTTGGGTGGGCAAGCTCTGTTTTAGGAGGGAACATGTATTTCTCATGCTCTATTAGGTGCCTATTTTTTTCCTTTCTTCCTTTCTTGGCTTCTTCTAAGCCTTCAACATCCTTTAAGGACACACACACACACACACACACACACACACACACACACACACACACACACACACACACACACACACACACACACACACACACACACAGAGAGAGAGAGAGAGAGAGAGAGAGAGAGAGAGAGAGAGAGAGAGAGAGAGAGAGAGAGAGCAAGGAGAATGGAAAATCCCCTGTTGCTCCATTTGTTTGACTAAAGGAGTGGCTGGATCTGCGTGGATTTGGAAGTTTTCCCACCCTTCCACCCCTGCCCTCCTCTCTATTTTTCTTTATGCAAAGCGAACTGTTGGAAGTCCAGGCGCATAGTCCCTGGACTAAGTCAAGATGTGAATCGCTGCCAAAGGCCATCATTTATTATGGAGTCGCCTGTAAGACAGTCTCTTCTGTTGAGTGGTTTAATTCGTTTTCCCTTGTTAGGCTACGCAGCAGGCGCTCGTCCAGCAGGGCTCGGATTTTTTATTTTTTATTTTTTTTTGCCAGGACGACACAAACAGCTTTAAAACCCCTCCTCGGCGGCTTTAAAGGGTTGGGAAAGTAGCGTGGAGGGTTTAAAGGGAAGAAGGGCGGGGGCTGGGATGGAAATTTGGGGGGGGGAGATAGAGAACCATAACAAAAATCCCCTTCGCTCCCCAGACAGCCACTCTCGGTAGAAATAAATAATGCTCCCCCCCCCGTCTGCGGGTGACATCCTTTGCTGGCGCTGGTCAGCCGGGGAAACAAAGGTTTGGCTGTTTTGTGGTTGTCTGCCCATTGAGCTTTACAGCTGGAGGTCCCCCACATGTCAATTTCTAATGGGTGCCAGGATCTCTGTTCTCTCCCCCGGCTTAAAAGGGCAACGCGGGCCGTTGTTTCTGGAGGAAAAACCCAACACTTCTCCGGGGATCGGCGGGGTTCTAAATAGGACGCCTGCCGTGTTCCTGAGGGGAGAGGTGGTGTTTTCAACAGGAGAAACAGCTTTTCAAAAAATGTATTTTGCCAAACGTTCCTGTGCCAATTTCCTAAAACCACGTGCATTCCGCTAACCACCGCAGACAACAGTGTCTATATCCATGATAATAATGACTAAAGGTAGAATTTGAGGGGGTTTGTCCATGCTTTAACCCCTGCCTTACAGATGCCCAGGCTGTGTGGGTGCGTGGGGCGGGGCTCAAGGTACATTATGAAGCTTTCATTGAGACTGAGCTTATCTCTTGGAGCTGTTTCCGGGACTTTAAAAAGTTACTTTTCTCTTATGTCTCAGGAAGTAGACTGGATTCTGGGTAGCTCACATTTAAATATAACAGTTGGTTTTGAACTCGCCACAATTGTTGTTGTTGTTGTTGTTGTTGTTGTTGTTGTTGTTGTTGTTGTGTTTTTACCTGATATGCAGTACTTGCACAGACTAACACACTACCTCTTCTAAAACGACTTTTCTGGGTCTATGAGTCCCAGCAACTGCTGGCCCCGCCACTGGAGGGTAATTTGGGAGTTCTAAAAAGTAGAATTGTTTGTCAGCAAATCCAGCTCATTCGTTTTCAAACAGAAAGAAGGATGTGAAATTGGGGAGGAGAGAGGAGCTGGGAGCTCTCTGTGATGACTGAAGTCTGATCAGCATTATCGCTGAAGCGAAAGAGGTTCTTTGGCGTTCCATGCATTGAGATGACAGGGCTAATCTTCCCGGTGCATTCAAGGTGTGGTAAAAGAGGCCTGGGCAATTAAAGGAAAGAGGGTGAATGTTTATCTTGGATCATCTGGTCCTTAACTTTTCATAATTGTCTGCAGTCCCTTAACATAAGTAGTCGCATGGCTGGCTCTTCTTCTGTCATTATTCCTTCTCTGCTTCCCCCCAAGCCTGTTTTAGCTGATCTTGATTTTTGACAGGCGTGGGAATGCTCTGGTATCTAAGATACTCCCACAAAGAACCCCAGACACATTTGAGAGAGAGAGAGAGAGAGAGAGAGAGAGAGAGAGAGAGAGAGAGAGAGAGAGAGAGAGAGAGACCAAGGGACCCAGACCTCCTCTCCTCCTTGAAAAAATCCGCTTGCTGGTTTTCTCATGCCAATTTTAAATGCCCTCACCTTAGAGAGTTCCCATGGCATTGTGAAGACTTGGAGGTCAAAAAATGTAAAAGTCTGTGCATTTCTAAAGCACTTTGTAGAGTTCTCCACCTCCTCTCTCTGACTTCCCCCACCCCTCAGTCTTATTTCCAAAGAGTGAGATCACAAGTTGTTGGCTCAGTTCCCAGTAAGTTACTGGGTGAAGGAGTGCAAACCTCTCTCTCTCTCTCTCTCTCTTTTCTCTGGCTTGCTGTGCTCCCAGTTGCTCTGGTTTTACTGTGTGACTTCAACAGAATCTCCTGAGTGAGATCCAGCGCATGAAGACAGACCTGATGAATTATGAAAAAGGAACTGTAAGATGACCAAGCCCGTCCATAAATTATAGGGAGGTGGTGTTGAACTTCCATTGTTTTGCATCATGTCTGTTTTGCCGAGGTACCCTAAAGCCCCCCTCCCCCTTTAATGTCCTTCAGCTGCTCCCCTGGCAGCAATGTGAGCTCTCTGAGGGTCTGGAGAGGGGAGAATTTTCAATCGCATCCTACTAATAGGTTCCAAGTAGCGTTGACTAATGGTTATGGCATGCCCTTTAACATGTAGAAGTGCCAGGTCCTTCCCTTTTCCCTTTCTTTGCTTCCTGGGAATCGATCCTGGGAATGTCTTGTTTTTTTTTCCTGTGTGATGATTTCCATTCCACCTTTGGGCCTCCTTTTTAAAAACTTTCCATTAGGATCAGAGAATTTAGTACAACATAGCAGTTGGGAGATGCATGTAAAAGTTGGGTAGGTGCACGAGAATGAGGAAGGGTGACTGCATCACCCTGAATCCTTCAGCTAGCACAGCTGGTAGCCTGTGCCTGCTGGGGGAATCTGGGACCTGTAGTCTAAAACTAAGTTTTTCAAACTCCCAACATGTAGGACTTTCAAAAGTATGCAAACAGGTTTGAGGACACACAGGTAAGGCTGTGCTAAGCACCAGCTCTACTTGTCTTAACCCTGTGTCTGTTGATCAAACCATAGAAAATCCCACATTCAGTGTGTGTGTGTGTGTGGGGGAGATATGCATTCATGGAGAGCAAAACTAGCCATTTTGGCATTTGGGGTGTCACCCAGACATTGGAATCTGGAGATAGCTCAAAGACCCTCAAGTACTAATATTGAGTGACTCAAGACTCCATTTGATGAAAGAGGTATCAAAAAGACAAAAAGGAATTACAAAAAGGAAAAACAGCATGTGCACACATGGGTCCTTCCAAATGGGAGACCCTGAAGCACACCAGAGGACAACCTCTTATACACATAATAGATCAGTTGCCCTTGGCTGGCAGAAGGATACATAGCATTACAAAGTCCTGATTAGCTAAAACGATGGGTTACTGTTCCACCCCTGCAATTCCGAGAAATTTCTGTAGAAGATGGTCAAGACAACGGGCTCTATAGTGATCCTCTGTGGTTTTACTTAAGTACAGAGCGACCCGGGACTTTCCACAGTTTGCAAAAGCCAGTTTCCAGTCCGTCCTCCCTTGAGGGTCTGTGGGGCTATGCAGAGTTCAGACAGAAAGAGTCCAATGTGGACCAAGACATCATTAACAGGGAAAATTGTCCAATATATATTTCTGACATAGGCCATTACTTCACATCCCTTTCATCGCGGTTCGCTGTCCCACTTGGGACCGGTATGAAGAAATGTTACTCCACGTCCATTGTGAGATGACGGGAGTTCATCCTGAACACGCCCCCTGAACTGTGATTTGAGCGGGATGAGCCATTCCCCTCCCTGGCCTCAGGAATCTGCTCATCTTGGTTCTCGTTCCAAGATGAGTGCCTGTGATAAGGCTCGTCACGCAATGTGCCACTCTCCATCTAGTGGCAGAAGTGTGAACTGCCATTTGCCAGTACATTCCCTATTGAGTCAGCAATGCAGTGCAGAGAGATTAAAAGACAAATGCCTCAAACTTAGCTCCATAACACATTGAAGGCAAAGTTGAGGAGATTCAAAAGATCAAAAAACAGAAGGTCGGACCAAAGAAAAAAATGAGAACGAAGGCTGAGAAGTTCAGATGTTGTCACGAAACAAGGACGTGCAGTAACAATCATCACGGTATAATCAATCACGCCCGTGGGTACATGGGAACAGGGACAGTACCGGGACAAGACCACGTGACTGTGAGCGATGTGATCACGAAACAAATGTCAACTCGGAATGAAGAAGGACGTGAAGTAACCGTCATACTGCTCACCGGGGCAAGTGGCATAGTCTCTCACCAATTCTTCCAGCAGGCGTGAGAGAGGAAGAGGAGAACATGGGATTCTTCCTCATTCCGCAAGAAAAAATACGTACCTTTTTTTTAAAGGAGGGAAAGTAAAGTGAGTGGGAGCCCTTATTGTTCAGTTTCCTGGCACTTAACAGCAGATTCACCTGTAGATTGCAGGGCCCTCTAAATTTTGTTTCCTCAAGTAATTTGACTGCAAGTCTATCTAACGTATGCGTATACCTGATCAACAAGAAGAAAATGATCATTGCATGTATTTTATTTTATTTTAGATTACACAAAAGTGGATGCACATTGCTAAAAGGATATGTATTTGGAAAAAGCTGACAAACAGGACAAGGAAGCGTATAACAATGCATGCATTAAGGGAAAATGGAAGGAAATATCCACAGACTGAAATGCAAGAAAAATGGAAAAGCTTCAAAACCCACTGTGAACATGGATTGGAGGGGGGGGGGAGAATGTGACTGGAATTTGGAGAGAGCCACTTATAGGATAGACACATTTCAGAATCCTCTAAAAAGGATGTTTATGGCTAGAAGAAGCTGACGTGTTCTAACCTGTTAATATTTCAGTTTAAAAAGTTTCCATTCCAACTTACTGGTCACCTTGACTGGAGACTCGATATACATTTCTACTGCCTGTTCTCTTCAGACTCCCATATATATTAAGAAGGGCTTAATATACTGTATTGCCTAGATGCCCTAAGCACATCCGATCTCGCTTGATTTCGGAAGTTGAGCAGGGTCGGCCCTGGTTAGTACTTGGATGAGAGACCACCAGGGAATACCAGGCGCTGTAGGTGCCTGGAGTAGGAACTGGCAAACCACAGCTGAAATGTGTCAAACATCTCTAGCACTAAACATGATTTTATGGCCTTTGAGATGTTTCTGTCCTGTATGTGGTTTTTGTTGGCAGGCTCCCTGTGCTTTTTCAATCCCCCACCTCCATTTCCGAGAAGAGTAAAGCAAATGAAACTGATAGAGTTCCACATGCCTTGTTCCATTCAGGTTGAAGCATGGGCATGATGATGCCTCAGTGGTTTAGGTCTCTGGTTGCAGAGTCAGAGGTTGGGGACCTGTGTGACCTTGGGCAAGCTGTGCAGTCCCAGGACACCCATAAAAGAAGGGAATGGGAAACCACCTCTTAGTATTCGCTACCGAGAAAACCCTGAAAAAGATCACCAACCATAAGTTAGACTTGACTTGATGGCACATGACTATTGTTACTGTGATATATGCCAGGCCTGCCCAACAGGTAGACCGCGGCCTACTGGTAGCCCATGAAGGGTTCAAAAGTAGCCCACTGGCTATCAATAAAAAAAGTGAGGGGATAACTTCTCCACCCCTTCCTCCCCCATCCCAAGGACCACCACTGCCCCAGCAAAGTTCAGGGTCTGCTAGCCCACTGTCTCAGCTGAGTGGGCAGTTCAAGGACCATGGCGCATTGAAATCTGTTCCCTCCAGAACAGATTAATTGGTTTTCAATGCATTCCTATGGGAAACCGCTGCTCTTCTTACAAAAGCTTTTACTTATGAGTAGAGATGGGCACGAATAAAAAAATGGTGTTTCAGTTTTTCATTTTTCATTGAGAGGTCCATTTTGGTTCGTTTCCGTTTTTCATGATTTTTTTTGGAAAAATTTCGTTTTTGTTTTTCGTTTTTTCGTTTTTTGTTTCTACCTGCTTTTTACCAATTTTTAAAGCATTTCCGTGCGCGGGCATCCCCCAACGCCCCAGATCAGAGGGAAAACCTAAAAAAAAATGATGCTGGCAGAGACACAGTATAGACTAGGCACGCAGGGAGGCTGCAAAGACAGCTGCGGGCGTTGCCCAGGGTGCAAGGCAGCCGCAGAGTGAGGGTACTCACCGACAGGTATGCATGCACACACACAGGGAGGCTGCAGGACTGAAGCTAGAGTCGCAGAGACAGCAATCCCACCCTAACTCCCACCAGAGACTGCAAGAACGGGGGTACTCACTGACAGGTACGCATGCACACACACAGGGAGGCTGCAGGACTGAAGCTAGAGTCGCAGAGACAGCAATCCCACCCTAACTCCCACCAGAGACTGCAAGAACGGGGGCTGCCAGACCTTTTATGCCCTCTGTGGCTGCCAGACCTGCCCGCCCAGTCTGCAACCTGGGCATGCTATTGGTTGAACATGATCCTTCATCACATGGCTTGCCTCCATTTTGTGGCTGGTGGAGACATCCATTTTAAAGGGAAAAGAAAAATACATCGCGATGGGAGAAGACAAAAACAAACATTTTAAGGACCCCAACCCCCTGGAAGGTAATAATTTCAAATAATTATCGCATTATCACTGCATTTTTATGGATGTCCAGGGCGTTTTAATACCCAAGAAATCAATATTAGGCATCTGGGAGCCATTTTGGGTCGATGTCCCCTAACTCCCCTTAAAGGAAAAAAATACAGCGATCTGAGAAAAGACATAAATGCACGTTTTAAGGACCCCAACCCCCCCGGTAGGTATTATCAGACAGTATAAATAATTATCGCTGCATTTTTATGGATGTCCAGGGTGTTTTTTAACATTTAAAATAACTCATTTCATTGCATGTCGCCATTAACGAAAACGAAACATAACAAACCCAATTTTCGTGGTTCTGTTCATTCAGTTCCATTTTCATCACAATTTTCGTTAGTTGTTTCATTACGTAACGGAATGAATAACGAACAACGGAAACAAAAAAAGTTCATTTCGTGCCCATCAAAATTTGTTAGTAGAGGTTTTAGTGTAGTAGCCCTCGGGGCACTTTGGGCTGGAAAAAGTATACCTTGGCCATTTCAAAGTTGAACCGCCCTGCTGTAGCTTAAGTCCATGGTGATGTGTCCATCCCACCTCTTGTGTCTTAAGACCTGTGTTCTGCCAGGACCTTCTGTTCCACGAAGAATGTGTTCTGTGACCGAGCTATGGATCTAACAACATTTCTTCTTTTACCAGAGCCAATGAATCCCCCACCCCCTCACCCCAGTTCAACTGGGGCTAAGCACTGTGGGTGGAAATTACCGCTCATCAAAGGCTGGCAAGAAAGCTCTTGGAGGAGGTGAACGTTTAATTTGCCTCCATGCAGGAGCCTTTCAAGTGTGGGTTTTCCCTTTTTACCCAATTTTAGCTGTCACCAGAGTTCACCTGCTGAGTACAGAGGCGTTTTAATGCGTGCCCTCGTGCACCGCTGGCACGCCAGCAAACCAGGAGAAAAATGGAGGACGGAGAAACAGATATTGGGTGGGAATATCCTCTGGGAGGAAGGAAAGGAGCTGCAGCAGCATTGCAGCTTGTCAGTTTTCTTGCTGCACAAGCTATGACAGCAGTTGGGCAGAAATGGGGAGTGTGGAGTGGGTGCAAATACCTGAATGTTGGCCGTGAGCCACCCACTAGCTTCCTAGCAGTGCACAGCCTGGAAAAACCTCTCATGCAGGTGTGCTGCAGGTAAAGCCATACGTGGGAGGCAAACTTCAGGAGGAATGGTAAGGATAGCTAAAGGTCCTGGGTTTCTTAAGCTTTGGGGATGATAGCTCCCAGCAGCCCTTGGCTGGGGGATTCTGGGTTCCATAGTCCCCCCAAAAATGTCTCTGAACTTTTATTGTACTTTATTCTTTATTTGACACTTGTATACCACCAGTAGAAATGGGTGTTTCGTTTCAGAAGGGGGCTGGTTCCGAAATGAAACATGCCAGCACAGCTGGTGCTTGGAACCAAGTCTCACCCTCTGGAACAAAATCAAAATCAGAGTTTTTACTTTGCTATAGTTAGCGCTGGGTGAAATTCCAACCAGGAAACAGCCTCCAATGCATCATCTTTCCCTCTCCCTGGTGCTGGCCAATCAGACAGGGAAGCGGGATGATGCATGTCCTTGCACAGCTCCTGATTGGCCAGCACCAGGGAGAGGGAAAGATGACACATCAGAAGCCAGAATAACCAATACTAAAGATACCCGCATCTGAACAGGGCCATAGGAATAACAACAATGCCCCTCTCTTACTGATTCTGGGCTACAATGTGTTACAGTTAGTTAACTGGGTTTCCCTGTGTTCTCCCTCCAAAGGCTTGGATTCTACTTGTGCTTATTCCCACAACTTGGCTGTTCCATCGTGGGATTATGAGGTCTCTTTGTCTGTTCTAAGATTTTGGAAATCTCAGGGCATGGGATATTTTTGGCAGCAGAAGCTTGTCTGCCTTGTGGTAGTAGACATGTGTTTCTGGACTGCTGAAGGAAGCTTGGCTGCGATCTTACCAGCATTTTCTGTGCAGTTTTGCTGCAGCGAACTGCCCAGTAAAAGATCACGTCCTAACTGTGAAGGGAAGTAAATTGGTGTCCCAGTCTGAGAATTTTATTCTTTTAGCACATCTTCGTTCAAGGAAGGGAAGTACGGGTTTCTCTGCTACTAAGACAATGGAAGATTCCCATGGTTTGTTGAGGGACACCATCACTAGAATTTTGCTATAATGCCATTCATTGGCTACCTTGATATAATAGCAAAATCCCCCCTTCTCTCTCTTCACTGCATATGGTTATATTCTGAGTTTCCGTAATGGAGATCTCTACAATTTGTGCTGCTTATCTCTCCCCCACCCATCATATTTAGACATATTTCCATTGGACCCCTAAGGCCTACAAGTCTTTGCCTCTTAATTGATGCCTACTAATGGTTTCTTTTGTGCTAGAGAGAGAGAGAGGGGGAGAGAGAGAGAGAGAGAGAGAGAGAGAGAGAGAGAGAGAGAAGGAGGGGGTAAACCCTCCTCTGAATGGCTCTCATAATCCAGACTTAAATGGACTGTCTTCCAGATGCCATGAGCGAGTGACCCCTTTCCCACAGAGGGCCCCATCTGCCACCTTCATCTGCTCTCCTCCCCCAATTCTCTATTGTCCATCTGCTTGATGACCAGGAGTTGATGAACACTGCAACACCAGGTGGGATGGCTGGACAAACATGTCACAAAAAGCCACTAATAATCTGCACCTAGACTGTTTTTAGAACAGCCAACAAATTTTGCATGGGGTGAAATACCGTCTCCCTCAAAACATCTCGTACACACTGTTTCTTGCCCACATATAAATTCTAACTGGATGTTGAACAGGTGTACCCTTGCTGGCTGCTCAATCGGACATTTTGTAATTGCCAGAAACAAATGCAATTCCGTCAGTATTTCAGGGAACCATGTGTGTAGTTCTGAATATGTCGCCTGTGCTAAGATTGAGCTGGAAAGGGCCAGCCCTAACATGAGACTGAGTGAGGCAATGATTGTGAATAGTGGAGTTCTGGAAGTGGGCGATTTCCTGGTGCCCAATGGGGCTGCTCACCTGTTGTCAGGTTCCTTTCTGTGCCAGCATGCAACATTCATAGGTCAAAGGAAGAGAAAGAGACACACAAAATGCAATTGATGTCAATGAAGCAGAAGCAAACTAATAAACAAGTGCTAATGATGTTTATATTCCACTGTCTGTGCATGAGACTTTCAGAACATAAAGCTAGCTACACTTTTAATGTACTGTGTAATGTAAGCCTTTGATACCCAGAGGTTGGAGATAACAAGTTAGATTGAATCCATGAACATGAAAAAGCATTACTTTTGCATAGGGTGGAGGACAAGCCACCGTCTAAAGAATAACATGGTTCAACATGTTATTCTTCAAAGATTGGATGCAGGCCTCCTGCATAACATGAAAGTAGCTGTTTTAATAATAGTACTTAAGGCAAAACATTATTTCCATTCTCTGTACATCTGATGTTTTGCTTTAGTTGTTCAGGAAGCAAGACTGTTTGATGCTACTGTCAGCAAACAACAGTAAATCCAGTTGTGCTACATTCTTGCAGGGATTGGCGGGATAAGCACTTTCAGAAAGCATGGCTGTGAGGTGATAAAAATCCAGTTGTCTCAGAGATAATGGCAACAATCTTACTGTGGATTCAAGCCGGTGTACCTGCCGTTGTACTGTAAACCAAGCTGGCAAAGGGCTGTTAATTAACGTTATTGCTCGCAGTCCCAGTTGGGTGCCAGTTGGGCAACTTGTCAGGTGACTGGGGAAGCCCGGCCGCGACTTGTTAATTAAGGACAATTTGTTGCTGTGATTTATGCAATTACACTGGAATTGGGATAAATCCACAGGAGGATTCTGGCCAACAGCGTAGGGAGGCATGGGTGAGTGTACATTGATTTAGCCAGTAGGATAACGCTCTACATTTTCCCTCTGTTTTTCAGACAGGCACTTGCCTCCTGTAAAAACACACACACACACACACACACACACACACACACACACACACACACACACACACACACACAAAGAGAGAGAGAGAGAGAGAGAGAGAGAGAGAAGGTTCAAGAAATATCAGGTCATGGTGGAATTGCAATCCTTTTGCTCATGAGACTTCTTGATCTCTAAGGTGCTCTAAGACCACATTTAAGATTCTAAATAAATAATGACTATGATATTCAGGATCCCAGAAGGCTCAGGTGAAGCAGAGCAACATATGGTTACTCTCATTAACATTTAGAGCTGGCAATCTTTTTTTCCCATTCTTTCAACACAGTGCTTTCTGCCGTCTTCAAAATGTGCTGCTTATAGAGAATGATCTACAAGGACAAGGTGCTGTAAGACCACATTTAAGATTCTAAACAAATAATGACTATGATATTCAGGATCCCAGAAGGCTCAGGTGAAGCAGAGCAAACATATGGTTACTCTCATTAACATTTAGAGCTGGCAACAGTGTACTTTTTTTTCCCATTCTTTCGATTAGTGGGCTGTTTATGCCCGATTGGCACATCCCAGAAGTTTCTGTGGTCATTTCCAGTGGCCATGCAAGACACATTGCAAAGTGGTTTCCTCCCCATCTCACCCCCCCAAAAAAATTTTCATGAATTGTGCAAAAAATCTGAAAAACAGATGTCTGTCCTGGGAAAGTAAAGTATACCCACTCAGAAGAATCAGCCAATTTTCAAGCGAGAGGCCAACAATCCACTCAAGACTATAAATAGTTAAATTTGCATGACTCTCAGGAGTGGTTGTTCCAGTTTTACCGCCTCCTTTAAAAAAAAGTACAAAATAATAATGCCTGAAAGTGAGAGAATTGAGAGATGTATAAACTTTTGTGCAAATCTTGTGCCTTTTTTTTTTGGCCTTTATATCTGGGGATGACTAGTGATGGTTGACATCCTGGATCGTAATACTATTTCCTAAGAATGTTTCAGCCAGCTGTTCCAAATCTTGGGACCTAGCAACTCACACAGTGTGTGCTGTGTCCAACCTTCTAGCCCAAAACCAGATCAGTGGTACAGTGACTTGTGTTAGGGTTATTCCCTTATTCATGAAATCAGTGCCTATTTGGAGCTTGAATCCAGTTTAGCCTTCAGAAAAAGAAGACTGACAGAAGAGAGACCCAGGTAATCTTTTTAGGGAACCTGGGAATAACTGACTATGACTTCTCAGCTGTTTCATTCAATGGAAACTATATCAAAGCCATTGAGTCCATCTCTCAAATTGACTTTGAATTCTTGCTTCCAAACAAAATGGCTTAATAAGTTTTATGCATTTTGCGGCGTCCAAGTGACCTGCTGCAATGTGTTCTGGATCTGGGCCATCTGGGGGATATGTAACAAATCATTTTAATGTTTCATTTTTTATCGGAGTTTTTTTACAAAAATTCATTTAAAAACAGGCCTCAGCAAAACAAAATGAAACAAAAATAACTAGTCTTGGCTGTGAATCTGAGACACAAAGTGGATCTCACCCCCACTAAAATTTTCAGCAAAAAAGAAAAAAATGTCTGCAGGAAAGTAAAAGAGAAGAATCAGCCAACGGCAAGTGGCCAACAATCCACTCAAGACTATAAAAGAAATGGGATTGTTGTGCCTTCAAAACAATAACAGATGTATAACTTTTGTCCCTATTGTTTCATATTCTGGGGAGATGACAGTTGACATCCTGGATCATAATACCATTTCCTAAGAATGTTTCAGCCAGCTGTTCAGGACCTCTCCAGTGTCTTTGACCATTTGCCAAATATTTGGAGCTGAAATCCAGTAATGTCCGGAGACAGGTTTTAGGAACCTGGGAATAACTGTTGAACTAAAATGGAATGAATGCAGCATGAATGAACTGTTCTGAATGGGCCATCTGGGGGGGCCTCAGGCAAAAATAAGAATCTGGGGGATCCAGAGAAAAAGGAGTGGCCTACGGCAAGTGGCCAGGACAAGAAAGGGATTGTGTGCCTGCCACAGATGTATAATGTCCCTATTGTTTCATATTCTAGATGACAGTTGACTCCGCAACCAGCAGGATCTCTACTGTTGCCAAATATACAGTCTGTGAACTAAAATGGAATGAAAGCATGAATGAACTGTTCTGAATGGGCTGAGGGGGGTCAGGCCAAGAAATCTTAGAGTCGGTGTTAATTCCCATCATTACTATGGTGGTCACACAGTGACACTTCTGTAATTGTGTGTGTGTGTGTGTGTGTGTGTGTGTGTGTGTGCAAAGAGTATGTTGACCAGATTCTCCTCCACAAATACAGAGACAGTGATTCTCTACCTCCTCTCCATTACAAACCCCTTATTCCATGTGGCTCGTTTATATATGGAGCAACGTTGCTTGGAAGGATGATGGCTGGCCACATTTTTAATGAAGTACAGCCCACATTTGAAGCCCCGTTGAGTCCACGTTTGATTTAAAGGTGAAGACCAATGTGGCAGATGATCAGGATCTTGACCTTGACCATCCACAGTTAGCACCAGAATGGAAGGTCCAGTGGGAAGAAAAATCACCAACTCTTCCCCACATGGGTGAAACATATTGTAAATCTGTAATTCTATAATCATAATAATTTCTGGTTTTGTATCTATTCACATAAACCAGCCCCTGGCATTTTATGCTAACCTGTGTCCTCTTGTAGTTTCATTTTTGGTGATGGTGTCTTTGCTGAAGTGTAAGTGGTCACACTACAGCTTGATGATTCAGCATGAGCGTGGCTCATATCATGTGGGTACTGCCCTTGCTGCGTCTGGAAGTCGAGGTATGGCAACTGGACTTCTTTTCTTGAGAGACTGAAACGTTTCGCTGCTCATCCAAGCAGTGAAACATTTCAATCTCTCAAGAAAAGAAGTCCAGTTGCCATGACCCAGCTTTCAGATAAACTCACCTGGATGGCTGAGAATCGTCACAGACATCTCCCCTTGCTGTGCTTAATCTCCGTTTGTTGCCAGGTTCAGCGCTCCAGTTGCTTTTCTTAACCTTTCCAACCGGTCCCATATTTAGACTGGGCTCCCTGAAGGACTACCTGTTTCTTTGAAACATTTGGTATTTTTCCTAGCAGGGGAGTACTGGTCTAGTGCAAAGCGGGTGGCTGTTGATGAGAACGAATCATTCTTTAGACTTGCATTAGACAAAAGGAGAACATACTGTTCGTTGGCTACAGAATCCATTTTGTAGAGGAGGAACAACTGTCTTTGCTGGTGGTGTTTCCTAGAGCTGGCTTTTATCTGTGCAAGACTGCGGCTCTGTTTTAATGGAGGCAGCGAACCTTCTTGATGTTTCATTACGCTTCTTTCATCCATTGGAGGTTTTAGAATACATGTCAAACGGCCCTTTATCAAGATAGCCCTCCTTGTGGATTTTCTTCATTAGGAGTGAGCTGGCCTAGAGGCAGTTGTGTTCCATTTAAGCTCTACAATTCTTTGATTCTAGATGTTACAGCTTTTGCCATGTTTGTAGGTTTGGGTTTTTTTTTTAAATCTGCCCCTTTGGTTCTTGGTAAGCTGTACCTGAAACTTATCTGGCTGCTTTTACAAATAAACGAGGACATAATTAAATTAGGCCAGAATGTTTTCATGGGTCATCAGGTATACTGCTGGCATTATAAACTGGACTCAGATGGAGCTAGATAGTCTGGATAGGAAAACAAGAAAAATTATGACCATTCCTTATGCACTACATCCATGCAGTGATGTTGACAAGCTGTATTTACCTAGAAAATTAGGTGGCAGTGGTCTTCTGCAAGTGAAGCGGACAATTGAAGAAGAGAAACATGCATTGGCAGATTATGTAAAAAATAGCAGAGAGCCAGCATTACTGGAGGTTAAGAACAGGGAGATGTTTAGAGTAAAGCAAACAAAGGGTCAATACAGGAAAACAACAATGCAAACATGGACTGATCGCTGGCATAATAAAGCACTGCATGGGCAGTTCCTAAAAAAAAATAAAAGGAAAAGTAGATGAGGAAAATACTTGGCTATGGCTCACCAATGGAACACTGAAAAAAGAGACAGAAGCCCTGATTTTTGCAAGTCAAGAACAAGCTAGCAGAACAAATGCAGTTAAAGCTAGAATAGAAAAATCAGCTGACTCCCCCACATGTAGACTCTGTAAAGAGGCAGATGAAACTATCAACCATATATTGAGCTGTTGCAAGAAAAATGCTCAGAATGATTACAAACAGTGTCATAATGTAGTGGCTCAAATGGTCCACTGGAATTTGTGTCAGAACTATCATCTGCCCGTAGCAAAGAACTGGTGGGATCATAAGCCTGAAAAAGTGACTGAAAATGAACATGCAAAATTACTTTGGGACTTCCGAAAACAGACAGACAGGGTTTTGGAGAATAATACCCCAGATATTGTGATTGTGAAAAAGAAAAAAGTGTGGATCATTGATGTTGCTATACCAGGTGATAGTAGAGTCACCGAGAAACAACTTGAAAAAATTGCCCGATATCAGGATCTGAAAATTGAACTTCAGAGACTCTGGCATAAACCGGTACAGGTGGTCCCAGTGGTAACTGGCACGCTGGGTGTGGTGCGTAAAGGGCTAAGCAAGTATTTAGAAATTGGAGTTGACCAAGTCACCATCGGTCAGCTGCAGAAAGCTGCCTTACTGGGATCTGCTTGCATAATTTGTCAATATATCACATAATCCTAAACGCTTGGGAAGCGTTCTAGTGATTTGTATTACAAAATTCAGCGTAGTTAGCTGTGTGTTTAATAATAATAATAATAATAATAATAATAATAATAATAATAATAATAATAATAATAATAATAATAATAATAATAATACACAGTATGGGACCAACCCCATATCATACTCAGCCCATAATAACCTAAATGATATTCATGGCCCCCTCACTGGTATCGCAGTGGTAATTTCTTCTTCTTCTTCTTCTTCTTCTTCTTCTTCTTCTTCTTCTTCTTCTTCTTCTTCTTCTTCTTATTATTATTATTATTATTATTATTATTATTATTATTATTATTATTATTATTATTATTATTATTATTATACAAGACTCACTGGTTTTATGTAATAGACACACATTTTAACCCAACCCCTCCAGCAATTTAATATGTATGCTGTTCTTAATATTGTTGGTTTTTCTGCATCTCTGATGATGCTATCTCAGAGAACTGCAGCTGATAATAATATTTTATAAACGTCCATGGCATCGTTTCCAATGCCCCAATGGCTACGGGGACCACTGAGGATGTGTTTCATTATCCAGCAAATTATTTCTGTTGCCAGGTCTCTGCATTTTGTTAATCTTTCCAGCTCTTCACTTTGACTGCTACTACCACCACTACTACTACTTTTTCCTTTTTGCAAATTCCCCGTGGCATGCTGCTGGCCTTCTGCCCTTGCATAAAGCCATTTTGAATAATACATAAGGCAGATGACTGGGGAGGCTCTTAGCCGTGGCACATGGAACGGGACATGTGTGCCACGGATCTGCATATGGGACTACTGTGTGTGGAAACTTAATTGTGGAGTGTTTGTTGGTCGGAAGCCAGGAGAGCATGCATAATAAAGGACTCCAGAGTTGAGTCTGCTATTGAGGAACCAAGGAAACCAAAACAAATTGTAGAGAGGATGAGACTAATGGTGGTCTCCACAGAACCAGCAGTGCTTAAGCAATGCTACATAAATATCGGGCATTATGTAGCTGGCTGGATAGTTCAGTGGTTTAGGTCTCTGGCTGTGGAGGCAAAGTTTGAGAGTTCGATTCTCTACTGGGCTTCCAGGGAAAACTGCAAGCCCGTGTGACCTTGGTTTGTTTTGCCCAGTGCTGGCTACACCTGTCTTCCCCAACTGGGCGTTCTCTAGTTGCATTGGACTACAATGCCCACCACTCCATCCAAAAGAGCAGCATTGGCTGGAAATTATGGAGTTTGACACCTCTGGAGAATGCCCAGTTGCATCAGGCTGTTTTAGGCTATAAGCAGTGGCATTGACTCAAACTGGATATTAAGCTGAGTATGCATTTCCCATCCTTATTCTCCATCAATAACAGTTGCTTCGGGGATATGTGCCCTGGCAATCAGATTTACAGATTAAGCCTGGGTTTACCTTCCCGTGATCAGTCACAACACAGAGTGCCCTGGAGATAAATTGTATGGATCGTGGAGATGAGCCAACAGTATGATGTAGCCACAAAAAATAGGCAAGGGCTATTTTAGGCTTCATTAACAGTAGTAGAATGTTCAAATCCCATGAGTTGCTAATTCCCCCCTCTATTTGGCACTGGTTAGGCATCTTGAGGACTGTGTCCAGTTCTGGACACCACAGTTCAAGAAAAAATACTGACAGATTTGAACAAGTCCAGTGGAGGGTGTCAAATGTGATCAGGGGGCTGGGAACCAAACCCTATAGGGAAAGACTGAAATAACTGGGGATATTTGTTCTAGGCGCTTTTACATGACCCCTAAAATCCGAGGCAAAGGGCTCCCGGATCCGGAGCTTAAAAATGTTTTCCCACCAGCTCCGGACTTAAAAAAAAATTAAGTACGACCATGCCCACCTAAGCGCGTCCCAGTGCACTTTTCAAGTACCTGGCCTCCAGGAAGTAAAAATCTTCCAATGCGCATTGTAAAGCTGTGAATGCCGGGCTCCCCCGCCTTCTGTTTTTTTGTGTGTTTTTTTGTCCCCACCGCCCCTTTAAGAGACAGGAATCACAACGACGGGGTGGCTCGGGGCTGCTTCGACCGGCAGACGGAGGTGAGCCTGCATTTTTCCTCCCTTTTTTCCTCCCTCCCCTCACGCAGACAGGAACAATGGAGTGCAGAGGGGTGGGAATGCAGGAAGAGCGACAAGCCCCCCACGATCTCTGGTCTGAATTTAAGTTGCCACCGGATTTTAGAGGTCGTGTAAAAGCGCCCCTAGAGAAAAGAAGATTGACATTTGAATGGCTGTCCTACAGAGGAGGGGCAGGATCTGTTCTCGATCAACCCAGGGTGTAGGATGCACAACAATGGGTTCAAATCAAGAGAACCCAGCTTTCAGCTGAATATCAGGGAAAAACTTCTTAACTGTTAGAGCAGTACACAATAAAATCAATGACCTCGAGAGGTGGCGAGTGCTCCAACACTGGTGGCCTTCAGGAGAAGTTTGGACAACCATCTGGCAGACATCCTTTGATTTGTATTCCTGCATGGAGTAGGGGTGTGGAGGTATGACTTAACGGCCTTCTAGGCCCCTTCCAACTTCACTATTCTATAATTCTATGACAAGCAGGAAAAATCCGGAAAAAGCTGCCTGGCATGAGGGACACTTAGCATCAGCCTCCAGAGAATTGGGGGGACAAACTCTCTGAAAGTTGGTGTTGAGCCTTCCTTAAGTCCCAGGGACAGCATGAAACCTGGAAGATTGCCTCATGCATCACGTAGACATGTCTGTGTTGGATGTGATTCCTAGGTTTCATAATGGCAACAGGTGTAGCTACAGGTGGTTTTAGCTGTCTGTCAGGTTACCAGGTTTCCATTTATCCTCTCTGTGAAGATTCACACTCATCCAGGTGAGTTTATCTGGAAGTTGAATCATGGCAGCTGGACTTATTTTCTTGAGAGACTGGAACGTTTCACTACTCATCCATGCAGCTTCGTCAGGCTGACGAAACTGCTTGGAGGAGTAGCGAAACATTTCAGTCTCTCAGGAAAAGAAGTCAAGTTGCCATGAATCAACTTCCACATTTATCCTCTCAGTCTGGGCTGTCATCTTCCCTGGCTAGACAGATTTCACCTGGATTCTGAGGCACTGTAACTGCATAACCTTCTTGTCCTTTTCAACAAGAAGCTGGGTCTGAAACAGCTCCACCCCAGTGCCAGCCTGCCGCAACCCCATTTCTCTGATACACTGGAGGTCCATCTCATAACAAGCTATCTGGTGAGATATGCCAGGATCCCTCATTGGCATCCTTCAGGAAAGCCCTTAAAACCTGGCTGTTCAGGGATGCCTTTGGCGACTGCTAATGTGGTACCAACTTGTTTTCCCCTACCTTCTCTTTTGTCATGGTCGTTAAGTTTTTGCCTCTTGCCCAGCGCTATTTTACTATTTTATATTGTTTTATTGTTGTCTGTTTTTAAGCCTGTTGTGTGAACTGCCCAGAGTTCCTTTGGGAAATGGGAGCGGTATACAAATGCAAAAATAAAAATAAATAAATAAATAAATAACCTTCCAGTGGCCCGTCTCCTAGCTTAGTTTTTGACTGTGAAATCCTACTAGGGCATGGGATCCTGTGTTTCTCAGGACCCAACATTTGGGAAGCACAACGACCATAACCCAACACTCAGGCATGGGTTTGGTATGCAGAAGGTTTCAAGTTCATTCCAGGGTATCGCCAGCTGGAGGAGCAGGTAGGAGAATTAGGAAGACAACTCCACCTCGGTGCCGACGGAGTGGACCATTCTGAAGGATCAGTTGGACAGACCTGGTTTGAGTCAGGTTCTTTCTGTCAAACCCTACGAACCATGGAAAACCTGACTAGTTGGCAAAATGTTTGCTTCTCATAAATTAGCCAGAGACTGGAAAAGATCATCATTCAAAGGTTATAACGAGTCACACTGCTGGTAGCAATTCCGCAATCAGGGTTTGGATTTCAGCTTCGGGGTTTGTGGTTTAGTTTTGGCAAGCGCAAAGAATGAAAGGGAGGGTGAAGGGCAGTGCAAAAGACGATACTATTGGCAGGAAAAGAGGCTGAGCTAAAGAAGAAATGTTACTAAACTATTTTATTTTTAAAGGCACAGACATGGGAATCATTCAACCAAGAGAAATGCTGTGGAATACACTGACACCACATGCAAGAACAGGTGAAACCTTTATTTGACCATTAAGAATATAAAATTAAAAAATAAATAAATCACACTTTCGATTGTCATTCTTCTTCTTTAAGGCTGGGCATCAAGTTCTTGTGGGTATTTCCAAAATTATTTGTTATTAATGTCCCCCAGTTGCATGGCTGAGGTTGAGGCCAGCTCTGCTTCTTAGCTGGAAAGAGCTGCAATGTGCCAGTTGGTTAGAATTTCCTCCTTAGCTAGCAGTTTGGAATTGATGGTCTGTTCCTTAAAAATCCCCTTTGGTCCACCTTTCTGCTTTTTATTTATTTATTTATTTATTTATTTATTTATTTATTTATTTATTTATTTATTTATTTATTTAGGGATTTATATACTGCCAAGCTTAATTCAGAAAACAACTCCAGATAGTGTAAATTCTTTGAAACTCAAAGAATTTCTTTTTAGCTTGGGAATGTCAAGCAGACATCTTTCGCCACTGGCAAGAGAACCACTTCTAAATATAGTAATCCCCTGTTTATTGCAGGGGTTAGGGACCTGACCTACAATAAAGGAAAATCTGTGTTATGCAGATGCTGGGTGAGTTTGGGCCTGGGGGTCCTGTTTGTGGCCTCCTACAATACCTTAGGTCTGGTATTGCCCCGAATGGGCCTCCAATGGGCTTCCTGGGCCTGTCGGAGGCCCCAGAAGTGATTTCCGGTGGCCTGGAAGTCACTTCCAGTTCACTGGAACCCACTTGGTTCCAGTGAACCAGAAGTTCCAGTGAGCCTGGAAGTCACTTCCGGTTCACTGGAACCCAAACAGCTCTAACCATCATGAAGTTCTTCCTAATGTTTGAACAGAATCTGTTTTCCTGTAGTTTGAAACCACTGCCCTGAGTCCTTCAGAGAGAAGGGGAGACCGTGAGCATGTGTGGACATATTGGGTTTGCCACGCGTGCCCCCTGTATATATATATGGATGATATCATGGTACTTTATTTATATAGTTAATAATGCCAAAATAAATATGTTTAGAAATATGCAGAACATCTGCAGTTGGAACCTGCTGGAAATGCTTCAGGAAAAAAGTCTCCCACTCCCAAAGTAGCCATATATCAGGGAATTAAGTTACTTGCCAAGTTACATGTATGGTTCAGCAATAACTGTAGACATATTTTGGCAAGAACCTAATTCCTGGATTGATATAAAGGCTCTTTGTGTGTTTTGAACCATCATTTCCAACAAATGGAACTGACTGCAGATGTTCTGTATATTTCTAAAAGTATCTATTAAGTTCCTTCTGGTTCTTTCTCTTCAGGGCAGAAATTCTTGGACTTTTATGTCAACCCTCTCTTCCAAACATTTCACATGCTGGACCACCAAACACTGCAGAGTTGGAAGGGACCCCTTGGGTCACTGAGTTAAAAACGACAACTCCCAGAATCCCTGAGCTCACCAATCCACAGGGTCTTTGAGACCAAGCTCCAAGTCTGAGTGTGAGTTCCAGAACTCAAGTCATGAGTCTCAAATTCCAACTCAAGTCATCATGAGTCTCAACCCCCCAAGTCTCTGGCCCTACCCTGGGGCACTGGGCTTGGACTGGGCATGTGTTGACCAGCTGATAAAGACAACATAACTCAGACAAATGGATCTGAGATGTGAGTCGAGTTGCCAGCCCCCCAAGATACCCCTGAATGGAGTCAATGCACCAGTGCGAGTTGTGGGTCATAACTCTGCATCCCTGTTAATTGACCTCTCAGCTGGTTTATGAAGGAGAGGCTTGTGGGTAGAGACAAGGGCGAAAAATTAGACCTGCTCCAAGTACAGTCCCTAATCATATATTCAACTACAGTAGATTTCTTCCCTTGGGGAAATGAAGTGTTAAAAATCAATGGGTGTCAGTGTATTCCACAGCATTTCTCTTGGTTGAATGATTCCCATGTCTGTGCCTTTAAAAATAAAATAGTTTAGTAACATTTCTTCTTTAGCTCAGCCTCTTTTCCTGCCAATAGTATCGTCTTTTGCACTGCCCTTCACCCTCCCTTTCATTCTTTGCGCTTGCCAAAACTAAACCACAAACCCCGAAGCTGAAATCCAAACCCTGATTGCGGAATTGCTACCGGCAGTGTGACTCGTTATAACCTTTGAATGATGATCTTTTCCAGTCTCTGGCTAATTTATGAGAAGCAAACATTTTGCCAACTAGTCAGGTTTTCCATGGTTCGTAGGGTTTGACAGAAAGAACCTGACTCAAACCAGGTCTGTCCAACGGATCCTTCAGAATGGTCCGCTCCGTCGGCACCGAGGTGGAGTTGTTCTTCCTAATTCTCCTACCTGCTCCTCCAGCTGGCGATACCCTGGAATGAACTTGAAACCTGCTGCATACCAAATCCATGCCTGAGTGTTGGGTTATGGTCCTTGAGCTTCCCAAATGTTGGGTCCTGAGAAACACAGGGTCCCATGCCCTAGTAGGATTTCACAGTCAAAAACTAAGCTAGGAGACGGGCCACTGGAAGGTTATTTATTTATTTATTTTTATTTATTTTTGCATTTGTATACCGCTCCCATTTCCCAAAGGAACTCTGGGCAGTTCACACAACAGGCTTAAAAACAGACAACAATAAAACAATATAAAATAGTAAAATAGTGCTGGGCAAGAGGCAAAAACTTAACGACCATGACAAAAGAGAAGGTAGGGGAAAACAAGTTGTTACCACATTAGCAGTCGCCAAAGGCATCCCTGATCAGCCAGGTTTTAAGGGCTTTCCTGAAGGATGCCAATGAGGGATCCTGGCATATCTCACCAGATAGCTTGTTATGAGATGGACCTCCAGTGTATCAGAGAAATGGGGTTGCGGCAGGCAGGCACTGGGGTGGAGCTGTTTCAGACCCAGCTTCTTGTTGAAAATGACAAGAAGGTTATGCAGTTACAGTGCCTCAGAATCCAGGTGAAATCTGTCTAGCCAGGGAAGATGACAGCTCAGACTGAGAGGATACATGTGGAAGTTGAGTCGTGGCAACTTGACTTCTTTTCCTGAGAGACTGAAATGTTTCGCTACTCCTCCAAGCAGTTTCGTCAGCCTGACGAAGCTGCTTGGATGAGTAGTGAAACGTTCCAGCCTCTCAAGAAAATAAGTCCAGCTGCCATGACTCAACTTCCAGATAAACTCACCTGGATGAGTGTGAATCTTCACAGAGAGGATAAATGGAAACCTGGTAACCTGACAGACAGCTAAAACCACTTGTAGCTACACCTGTTGTCATTATGAAACCTAGGAATCACATCCAACACAGACATGTCTACGTGATGCATGAGGCAATCTTCCAGGTTTCATGCTGTCCCTGGGACTTAAGGAAGGCTCAACACCAACTTTCAGAGAGTTTGTCCCCCAAATTCTCTGGAGGCTGATGCTAAGTGTCCCTCATGCCCCGGCAGCAGCTTGGAACTCTGTGCCGCCAGGCTTGCTGTTCAAAGAGGGTCACAAATGATGACATTAGCATTCTGTGCTTTGCTTTGCTTTGCTCTAAATGGCACTCGTGCTCAAGCACAAGGATCCATTGGCTCCCTCATCCATTGTCTTGCTTCACTCCTGGCTTCTCTCCCTTCACTCCTGCCAGTCTTACACAAGGCTTGCATACAGATGTTGCTTCTGAGTGCCCGTTGGAAAAGGGTAGAGATAGGCATCCAGCTGTTTAGGTATCAGAGGACGGGAGTTCAATTGCCCACTATGCCTCATACAGGGAACTCTGGGCAGTGAGCAAACATATAAATAAGAAATACAAAAATACAGAACCAATAAAGGAACAAGAGTCTGGAATTGATGATCCGCAAGGCCCATTCCAACTCTGCAGCAGCAGCAGCAGCAGCAGCAGCAGCAGCAGCAGCAGCAGCAGCAGCAGCAGCAGCAGCAAGAAGAAGAAGAAGAAGAAGAAGAAGAAGAAGAAGAAGAAGAAGAAGAAGAAGAGGAGGAGGAGGAGGAGGAGGAGGAGGAGGAGGAGGAGGAGGAGGAAGAAGAAGAAGAAGAAGAAGAAGAAGAAGAAGAAGAAGAAGAAGAAGAAGAAGAAGAAGAAGAAGAAGAATTAATAACCATGTCAGATATACAAATCAATTGTCTGGCATCATTCACCTGAAATATGCCCTCAGAGAAACCCAGCAGCTCCCTGAGAAACCATCTGTCAGCCTGAGGCCAAGCCACCCTTGTCAGTATTAAAAATGGAACAATGAATTCTCAGGAATAGAGATGGGCACGACTTGAAAAATTTTTTTTTCGAGTTGTCGTTAGTCGGGCCGGTTCCGTTTCGGCTCGTTTCCGTTTTTCGCGAAAATTTGCAAAAATTAGTCGGTTCGTTTTTTCATTTTTTCGTTGTCGTTAGTACTGGTTTTTTTTGAGGGGGGAGCGGGCTCCTGGAGGCACCTCTGTGGTGAGTGCCTCCTCTGGCCCGCTATAAAGGGAAAGTGGGCTCCTGGAGGCACCCGTGGGTGCCTCCTATCCTCCCACTAGGAAGGGGAAGCAGGCTCCAAGAGACCCCTCTACATGGGGGTCTCCCCTCTTCACCTGCTGCTGCTGCAAAATGGTATGCAATAGCCATATGGATATTGCATACCAGTTGTGCAGACAGTGAGACCAGTGAGAGTGATAGCGTCATGCCTTCCCTGCACAAGGCTCTCGCACCGCCATGTCTCACACAGAAGGGAATTGTACTTGCTGCGTGTAGTGCAATGCAAGCAAGTAGATCTGGCTTAGGGTTAATGTGGGTTAGTGCAAGGGCTAGGGTTAGGCTAGTGACGGGTAAAGTGGGTTGCACCTCTGGGTGCCTCTCTGACCCACTAAGAAGACAGTCTGTGACGTATGGGTAAGGAAGGAGTCAAGGGTTAGGGTTAGGGTTCGGGGGGCTAGGGCAGGTTTTAGGGGCTTTTTGGCACATCCCAGAAGTCTCCGTGGCCAAGTGGCCATGCGATTGGTGGGATGGCTCCAAAAATTTGCACGGTCGTCCACTTCCCACATGGCTGGCCACTCGGCCAGCCCATCATTGCGCAGGTGTAAAAAAATAAAATAAAAAATAAAATCAATGGAGGACAGAGGAGGAGAGGAGAGACATTTTGTTGCAAGAAAAAATCCACCGCTACTGTGAAAAATCTGCTGGCAGTTTATAAATTTTCACGTGTTTCTTTCTGTTGTGCTTGTGTGTTTTTGGACCACGATTTCAAAAACAATATTGCGTTCGCCGCCCCATTTTGGATCCCCTGCCCGCACCGCATGGCATGGCGACTCGAGTCCGGCTGCCCAGGACGGGGGGGAGGCGGGACCCCCCCTCCAGAAACCACCCCTCCGGTAGGTGCCCTGCGCCCTTAGTCAAGCAGGCATTTTTCCGCCTGCTTTTTTGGCCCGGGAATGGGTGGGGGGAGAGTTTAAAAGTTTTTTCCTGTGCCGTCTGTGCTGCTTGCTTGCGCTTTAATTGCGGCGGCCGGCGGCGAGACTGGGCTTTTTGCTGGCTGCGAGCCTGCGGCGAGTCCCACCAGAGCAGCCCAGGACGGGGGTGGGGGGGGAGGCCGGGGACCTCCAGAAACAACCCCTCTGGTAGGTGCCCTGAGGCACGGCAGGCATTTTTCCGCCTGCTTTTGGCCGCGAACCACAGCGATCGCGCGATGCAAGGAACGAGCATGACAAATCAAACCAAAATTGTTTGTTCGTCGGTTCGAGCTCGAAGTCTGGCGAAGTAATTCCCGTTACCGTTTCCGTAGAGTAACGGAACCGAGTAATGGAAACGGAAACGGGAATACCGCTAAGTCGTACCCATCTCTACTCAGGAACTCAGGGCTGGTCTTGAAAACACTCAGGCCCCACCCTAATCACTTATTTCCCATCCCTGTCGTCCTGTCAGGCATTTAATTTCCTGTGTACCTCATAATTGGCTGCCATCAGTGAAGCAGGGAAAATACACCAGGGCTTCTGTTTATGTCTAAAATAAGACATGACCTCCTCTCTCTCTCTCTCTCTCTCTCTCTCTCTCTCTCTCTCTCTCTCTCTCTCTCTCTCTCTCTCTCTCACTCACTCACTCACTCACTCACACACTCACACACACACACACACACACACACACACACACACACACACACACACACACACACACACACACACAACTTGTCTGAAACAGGTTGGGGAGGAGGAGGCCTTGCCCTGCACTCGGTTATTGTGTGTGTTGTGTCGTTACAGTCGTGACTGACTCTTTGTGACCCCATGTCCATGGAGATTTTCTTGGCAGGAATACTGGAGTGGCTTGCCAGTTCCTGCTCCAGGCACCTACAGCACCTGATATTCCCTGGTGGTCTCCCATCCAAATACTAACCAGGGCCTAGTCTGCTTAGCTTCCGAAATCAGGTGAGATTGGATGTGTTTAGGGCATATAGGCAGCTGCTCTCGGTTCTTAATTCCAGCTAAACAGGGGATTGCACCTAAAAGGTCTCAGTGAGTTACTTCCCATGTGATCCCAGCTAGGACTGGGAAAGACTCCTGCTTAAACCTGCTTGGTTACTACCCTGTTGAATGCTGTGGAGTGGACAGTCCTTCCAGTGTACTAATTCTGGATTGCACTGTCGGTCAAGTGTGGCGTTCCTCAGGGAGATGATGACCAGCGCTTGTGGCAACACTGGCACAGATGGAATCACCCCATGTTACTTGCCAGCAGGACCTTTCATTTAGCAGAAGCTCAGTAGTAGCTGCCAGTTACTGGGGTGAAGGATGAAACCATTGCTGGCCTCAGCATAAGGGCATTTCTTGTTTTCCTGTGTACATCCAGAGCTGAGAACACTAGTAGTACTTTCTTGGTCCCTTTACATGAGAGATGGGATTTTTGGATTTCATAATTCTCCATTTTGGAAATTCTATTGACCTATAGGGCACAGTGGATAAATTTCAGTACTGCAGGTGTAACTGTGCTCACAGCCTGGGGCTCAAGGTTCACTCAGCCTTCCAACCTTCCGAGGATGGGAAAGAAAAGGTGGAATGTTAATGTATGAAATAAATACAATTAGTAGGTTTAATTCTTGAGTTGCAGATGAACTGGGGGGGGGATTCCTCTCAATGTAGCCAGCCCAGCAATGCACTAATAGTTTTCTGGCTTGCAACAGCCTTCCAAGCCTGTTAGGGTAAGAATGAAATGTTTATTATCATATTATGGCCAACACTGTTATTGAATCCCCACCTCCACATTCCCCACCCCACTCAGCTAATCTCTAATGAATTTCCTCCATTTGCCTGACATCAGCTTGATTTGTAATGCAAATTACCAGACCCAGCACAGAGACAAGAGCACTACGGGGTTCTAATTACAATTTTCATTAAACTCCGTCTGTTTTCCCAAAAATCCAGACCATTCGGGAGCTGCAGCGGGAGCGGGAGGAAATTAAAGCGGCCTCGCATTTAGCTGGGAAGGACAGCAAGGGTCAAGCTTCTCAGCTGTTTAAGGGGAAGGCAAACTGGAATCCATCTCTCTATCATTTCCCTGCCTTATGGGGAGAGTATTCCCCCCCCCAAAAAAAACCCCAATAATGCTTCATTGATTGAGTCTTTCCTCTTTGCTCCTATGCTGTATTTGTGCAGTGATTTGTTTCACAAATTTTCTTTCTTTCTTTCTTTCTTTCTTTCTTTCTTTCTTTCTTTCTTTCTTTCTTTCTTTCTTTCTTTCTTTCTTTCTTACTTAAAAATCATTTTGAAATCTACCAATCCATTCCTGACCTAATTAGGGGGATTAGTCATTCCAACTCCGTCTAAATCTGTGACAGCCGATCCTTGTCCCCCTAACAGTATTTGACAGGGAGAACAACAAGTAACTCAGTGGAGGAACCGGACTGGCCCCCATCTCTTTCAGAATTGAAAGTCTCTCCCCCACCCCTTCCAGACTGGGTGTTCCTTCCAATCTATCAGCAGTGCTGGAAGGGACATCATTTAAGACATCATGTGCATTGTTCCCACCAGTACAGAAACCCTATATTTGACAAGATGAATATACCGTATGGACAGTTTTATTTCATTATTTCCTCTGTGATGAGCGGCACACCACAGTCTTGGGTTTGACCATCCCAAAAATGTGTCCCTCTTTGAAGTTTTAATATTTATTTATTTATTTATTTTATTAAATTTATATACAGCTACATCTAGCTACATGGCTACTCTAGGTGGTTTAAGAAGACAGGGTGTTTATTTTATTGTTTTATTTTATTTGAAATATTTTACCCTTGCTCTTCTCCTAAAAAAAAAAAGACTCCAGATAGCCTACATTGTTAAAAAGAAACACCAGCAACAATAATCTTAGAAGAGCAGGGCTGGAAGGGAACCCTAGGCATCATCAAGTCCATCCCCTGACAAGCAGGCACAGTGAGGAATTGAACTCATGACTTCTAGCTCTGCAACCAGATACCTAAACCACTGATCAAATATGGGCACAGACTGGAAAACCGGGGGTTCATGAAGCATCACAAAGCTAGGGGGAGGGGGAATGGTTCATTTTTCCAGTTCATGGCTGGGACTGCTGCCTCCGCCACCTCTGTCAATAAGATCTTATTTATTTATTTATTTATTTATTTATTCATTTATTCATTTATTCATTTATTCAACTTATATGCCGCCCACTACCCAAAGGTCTCTGGGCAGCTTACAATCAAAAGAATTAAAACAATTTAAAATAGTTAGAAATAGAATATCAACAAATCATCAAGCAATAATAAAAACCTTACACTAAGATCATTATTAGACATGGGCATGACTAGGCGAAATTCTCATTTCTGTTTTCGGTTCTCATTATCGTTACGTAACGGGTAACGGTAACGAGAATTACTCCGCTCCAACTCGAACCGAAAAAGAAAAATTGGGTCTGATTTTTCATTGTCGTTCATGGCATCGCAGCGATTGCGTGATGCCAAGCAGCACAGAAAAAAGCAGGCGGAAATATGCCTGCCTCAGTGAGGGCACCTACCAGAGAGGGGTGGTTTCTGGGGGGGGGTTCCTGGCCTTCCCCCTCTCCTGTCCTGGGCTGCTGGTACCAGGCTGGGGGCATCCTTGTCGTCTCCATTTGCCATGCGGGGGGGGGGATCCAAAATGGCGACCACAATATTTATTTTTAAATCGTGGTCCAAAAACCCACCAAAGCACCACAGAAACATTTGAAAATTAGGTATTTTAAATGCCTGATTTTTATAGTAGCACCAGTGGGTTTTTCTTGCAATAAAACGTCTCCATTGATTGTATTTTATTTTATTTTAATTTTTTTACGCCTGCGCATGCGCAATGATGGGCTGGCCATGGGATGGGACCATGCAAATTTTTGGACCCATTCCACCAATCGCATGGCCAGGTTTTGACTGAGACTTCTGGGTGTGCCAGAGAGGGCATTAAAAGCCCACAAACCCTAACCCTAACCCTAACCCTAACCCTAACCCAACCCTAACCCATACGCCAGTACGCTGTCCTTCTTAGTGGGTCAGAGGCACCCAGAGGTGCAGCCCACTAACCCACCCTAACCTTAACCGTAACCCTAAGGCTAGCCCTTACCCTAACCCCAACCCTAACCCATATCCGTACGCAAGTACACTTTCCTTCTTAGTGGGTCCCAGGCACCCAGAGAGGTGCCTCCCACAGCCCACTCTCCCCTATCCCATTCCCTAACCTGTACATCAGTACACAAGTACGCTCCCCTTCTTAGTGAGTCAAAGTGAGGCCCCCAGAGAGGTGCCTCGCAGAGCCCACTATCCCATTCCCTAACCTGTATGTCAGCTACTATGCTTCCCTTCTTACCGAGTCAGAGGCACCCAGAGAGGTGCCTCTGCCACCCCACCCTAACATAATGTAATGTAAATGTATGGTACGTGGCGGCTCAGCGAAACGCTTCCCTTGCTTCCCTTCTTAGTGGGTCAGACGTCAGAGAGGCACCCAGGGAGGTGCCTCCCAGAGCCCACTTACCCCAACCCCAACCCCAACCCAAACGACAAACGACAAACGGAAACGACAAATTTTTGAAAATTTCCTCAACAAACGGAAACGAGCCAAAATGGACCCATCCCGACAATCGAAAACTTGAAACATCATTTTTCCTGGTTGTGCCCATCTCTAATCATTATCCTAAAATTGTCACCAGCGGACCCACAGTCTATATTGTATCAATTAAAAAACTTCTTATTGTAAGATCTATCATCGCCTACAAATGTGGACACATCCTGAGGCACCTCAACAGGTGTCCTCTGTCTTTATTTCTGTTTGCACGTCTGAATGTCAGCAGCCCCAGGGTGTGCGAAGCATCAGATCCGAGGAAGGAGACAGACCGAAGGGAATCCAGAGCAGTGTTTATTTTATTCAATGGCAGTGCTGACCAGACATATGTTGGAGACAAAATGGCAAACAACTGCTGCTCAGTCCAATTACTCTTTTGACCTTTCATGGCCAAGAGGAGAGAGAGAGAGAGAGAGAGAGAGAGAGAGAGAGAGAGAGAGAGAGAGAGAGAGAGAGAGAGAGAGAGAGAGAGAGAGAGAGAGAGATGCTTTGAGGGAGGGGAAGGAGGTAGAGGTACAGAGACCAAAGTCACCTTTCTGTGACAACCTTTGCTGGAGAAAGACAACAAACATGAGTTCATAAATACAACCCCAGCCTTGGGCAATGTGATGGAGATGACCTTTAGACCCTGGGCAGCAGGTGAGGCTTGGGAGGCGATGGATGTGTAGAACTAGAGAAATATTTAGACTTTCCCAACTGTCTCGTGGGCTTCATAAACTAGAAGAACAAATAATGCTGTCTATCTTCAAGACTCTTGTGTTTCCTCTCACTCTAACACTTAAACGCATCCAGCCAAAGACCGTATCTTGTCGTTGGGAAACCTGAGCAGGAAGGTTGTTATTGATTGTGTTGCCTTAACCTCTGGCACCCGTAAGGTGGAAAATGTTGTTTAATAGGCTTTATAGCCTTTATAGAATGAGAGTGCATTGACTTCCAATCTAAACTTAGAAAATGAAGCTGCTCTTGCCATCAAGTCATTCCTCTTGGTGTTAAGTGAAATTATATTTTCTTGTAATTTGAACCCATTGGGGGTGGATTCTCCCCTCTGGAGCAGCAGAAAACAAGCTTACTCTATCTTTCTTAAGATTGTTCTTCAAATATTTGAAGATGGCTATTATACCACCTTCTCAGCCTTCTTTTTTTGCAGGATAAACATATAGAATTCTTGAACGAATCTTTATATGGCACTGGTTCTCAGCCTTGGGTCATCCAGATGTTCTTGAACTGCAGTTCCCAGAAGCCTTCTCAAGCTGATGTGCTGGTCAGGGATTTTGGGAGTTTTAGTCCTAGAAAACCTGGGTGATGCAAGGGTGGGAACTAGGGATGGGCACCAAATGAAAAATGAAATGCTGATTCGTCAGTTCGTTACATAACAAAATAGAATGAAATGAAACAAACCAGGGAAGCAGTGTTTCATTAGTAACAAAACAAACCGGCAGGTTTTTTTTTTACTTTAAAACAAACCAATTTGTTTCTCTGTAAAATGGCTCCCCTGGGCCCTAGAGGCACCAAATTTAGTGTGAACCTTCCTTGGACTCTCCCCTTTAAGTCCTCCAAATTTGGAGAGATGTGGGGTTCAGGGGGCCAAGTTATTCAACTTCAAAGGGGGTGCCCCAGAGAAAACATTTAGAATTGTAATGTTATGTGCTTGAAAATAGTGACCGCAGGCAGCTAGCAGTGTGGAAATTACAGTGGAGCTTCCACTAGCTCTCCCCTTGAAGCATCCCCGATTTGGAGATGTTTGGGGTACAGGGAATAGAGTTACTGAGCTCCAAAGGGGCTGTGAGGGGAACGTAATTGAAGGAGTGTGGATCGGCGCGCTGAGGGGAAGCTGTCAATTAACCCTATGATTGTTAAAGCGCACCGGACACACTCCTTACATTAAGTATAAGCACCCCCACCTCCTTTGGAGCATAATATCTCTGCCCCCAGAAACCCTAACTTTTCCAAATTTCAAGGGATCCCCTAAAATCACTTGGGGAAGAGAAGTCTGCCATTCGCATGCCTGAGATCAGTGATTTTCCATTGGATATTTTTATGTCCCTCATTACTGTAAGCTGCCTTGGGTCTTTTTCCAAGGAGAAAGATGGGGCAAAAATACTCAAATAAATAAATAAATAAATAAATAAATAAATAAATAAATAAATAAGATATGTATCAGTGGTGCACCACCCTTTTCAAACTTAGTTCTAGAAGGCAGCCAGAGAGCTGTAGTGAAAGTAAATCCAATTATATATGGAGAGAGATTAATGCGGCTCGGCTCTCCAAATAATTTGTTGAATTGACTGCTGTTAAACCTTGGCACCCGAAGTCGAAGAGCCATTAGCGCCCAGAGAACTTGGGGATCAAATTTCCTCAGCATCTTTGAGAAATCTTCTCACTTTTGACTGGTAAAAGCCCCGCCATCTAAGGGAGATGGATGCCGGCCTGCCGAGGGAACAGAGATGTGCTCTTCTGTTTAGTAATGGAGCATCTCAGGAAGCAGAAGTCCTGAAGGGAGGCACAAAGGAGGATGGGTGAAGAAACGTGGAATCAGGAAATGGCCCAAAGTGGAGAAAGCATCTTGCTTGCCTGGAGGATTGAAGACCGACCAAGTCATCATCCTAATTCCGGCAGTAATTATTTGACTGTTTTCCAGCACATGACAGCCAGCCAGGGAATGAGCGTATCTGTAAGGAGCGAAGACGTGTACACCCAGTAAATCACACTCAGGAAGTTTTCAGGAACAGAATATGCAGGAAACACAGATGGTTACACAAAGCAAACCAAAGTGTGCTGCTTATACTACGACACCCCACAGTGCTTAAAACACTCTCTGGGTGGTTTACCTTTTACTTATGCAGGCGACACACTCCTAGAAATATCAGGAAGTCAACATAAGGGCTGTACATGAAAGAAGAGCAACAGGGCTCTGCCCCAGAACTTTGCATCTAAAGGACGTGTTCTTTATCTAGTTTTGATTAGCCTAGTGGCCTGGTCTAATGCTATAGCATAGGTTAGGGTGGACTGAAGCAACAGAGAGCAGGTCTATGTGAGTCTTAACTGACCAGGCTTCTAGCCTCGGCATGGACCAGATGGAGGGCTGGTCTATGTGGATCCTGTGTAGACAAGGTCACCCTGTGGGAGGGCACATCTGCCTGGGCCATAGTAGACCACGACCCTTCCCAGCCAAGCAAGTGGTTACAGCAGGCATTTTATAATTAAAGCAGGAATTCACACATCCTATCCAAGGAGGGCAGATGGTGAGCATTTGCTGTATAGGTGTTGCTCACTGTGGATGGGTAACAGGCTCAACAGGCTCCATCATCATCATCATCATCATCATCATCATCATCATCATCATCATCATCATCTTCTTCTTCTTCTTCTTCTTCTTCTTCTTCTTCTTCTTCTTCTTCTTCTACTACTACTACTACTACTACTACTACTACTAGTAGTAGTAGTAGTAGTAGTAGTAGTAGTAGTAGTAGTAGTAGTAGTAGTAGTAGTAGTAGTAGTAGTAGTAGTGAATAAGCCTGAAAAATGATTGAAAATGAGCATGCAAAATTACTTTGGGACTTCAGATTACAGACAGACAGAGTTTTGGAGCATAATACCCTGTATATTGTGATTGTGGAGGGGGGGGAAAGTGTGGATCATTGATGTTGCTATACCAGGTGATAGTAGAATCATCGAGAAACAACTTGAAAAAATTACCCAATATCAGGATGTGAAAATTGAACTTCAGAGACTCTAGCATAAACCGGTACAGGTGGTCCCAGTGGTAACTGGCACGCTGAGTGTGGTACCTAAAGAACTAAGCAAGTATTTAGAGGAATTTGGAGTTGACCAAGTCACCATCAGTCAGCTGCAGACAGCCACCTTACTGGGATCTGCTCACATAATTTGTCGATACATCACATAGTCCTAAACATTTGGAAAGCATTCAACTAGTGATTTGTAATACAAAATCCAGTGTACTTATCTTGTCTGCTGTGTGATAATAATAATAATAATAATAATAATAATAATAATAATAATAATAATAATAATAATAATAATAATAATAATGCCATAAAGACAAACATTGATAAAGAGTCAGAAAAGATAACCAAATATTGGCATTTGGAAATAGAAATTGAAAAGCTATGAAATAAGAAAGCAAGAACTGGACTGCACACCCTTTTGCGTTGTGGAATTTGGCTAATCGTGATGGGGCCAGGGAGAAAATGGATCGACCCTTGTTCTTTCTAGCAGCCTTGATGAGCACAACACAAGGTGGAGTCATCCTGTGGAGCTACAAGGCTAGCCCTCTTGGGGTTCCTCAGCAGCTAATCTGTTTCTTGTCCCATGGACCTTGGATAGATCTTCGTTTTTAGTTGTTCTCCCCATGATACACCATTCCTCACAGTTGTTTCTGAGTAAGGTTGCATCACACAACACTAAAACTTTGGCCTCTTTTGGCTTTTTTTTTTTTTGGCACTGCTGTCCAACAGATGGCCTCAAGGACAGTTGCCAAGTATTACCAATGCTGGGTGTATTCCACACACAGTTGACCTTGCAGTGCAAATATGAAACTTGGCAGGGAATTTGCCGGCTTGTGTCAGATACGCCTATAGATATTTTTGCAACAACAACAATAATCCTCTTCAGATGTCCAGAGAGGCATGCTTGTCTCTCTGCCAAGGTATCGTTCATCTTGGAGCAACAGAACAGCAAAGGAAGAGCTAGCCAAGATTTCTTGTATAGACTATAAACCCCAGGATCCCCAACCATAGCAACACTGGTCACCTTTCGTTGGTTCACAATTTAGCCCTCCATGGGCAAACATAGAGAGTCTCTGCTTGATGGCGCAGGGGAACATCTTCTTGCCCTTGGCAGGATTATATCCTGACATTGGCTGAGGGCTGAGAGAGTTCGCATGAAAGGGTCCAAGGTGCTCTGAAATCCCTGGGATGAAGGATTCTGAAGCAGAGTGGCCGATGAGGGAAGTGACAGCCATCAACTCCACTGATGTTACAGAAGAGAAGGGGGTGTGATGGGAAACAGGGAGCATCTGCAGGGATGATCATGTTGAGTCTGAGAACAGCCTTGATCCTTGCACAGAAAGAACAAGGGATAGACCGTGTGGTCCCCAAGACTGCACAAATCAATGCAAGAAAGTGTGAGACCATTTATTGGACCCTACAAAAGCCAGCTGTTGTGGATTAATTCCACTTCCATGGGCTAAGCACTCCTCCTTTGTAGACAGTGCAAAAAAATATTGCAAACATGAAGGTGGTGTGCTTCACCTGCACAAGTGGAATTATTCAATGAAATCTTGGTACTTAACATAAGAACATAAGAAGAGCCATGCTGGATCAGGCCAATGGCCCATCTAGTCCAGTTTCCTGTATCTCACAGTGGCCCCACCAGATGCGTCTGGGAGCGCACAAGATTAGATATCTGTCTCCTGATACCACTCCCCTGCATCTGGCCCTTGTTCACTTTTTTAGTCATCCAAGAAAAGGTAGCAAACTCTCTTGCATTGATGATTGTTTGTTTTTGTTTGTTGTTGTTGTTATTGGTGATGATGATGATGTGGTGGTGGTGGCAGCATGCTCTCAAGTTGTTTGACTTATGAATGAGCAATCTCCAAAATGTCCTGTCCCCAGTTGCCCTGGTCAGCTCTTGTAAAGAGCTCTCGTTTTCGTTATGGAGTTGTCCATCTCATATTTGGTTCTCCCTGTTTCCCAGCGCCTTCACACTTTTCAAGCATGATTGTCTCCCAGAGAATCCTGACTTCTCACGATGTGCCCAGAGGAGGACAGCCTTGGCTTCATCATTTTTGCCTCCAGAGATAGTTCAGGCTTGCATCCCATTTAGCTGATCAGGGCCCAATCAGTTCACCCAAACAGGCACTGAAATGTTTTTCTTCTCCACCATCAATGATTGAGTCCTTTTTCATGGAGCATCCTGCTTCTTGCTACATCCAGTCAGAAACCTCCAAGAATCCTACCATTAGGATGGGAGGCAGAGTTTGGAGAAGTTTCTTTGTTAGGCTGTAACTCATAAAAGCCCTCCTAGCCAGCCAAGCACTCTATCTATCTATCTATCTATCTATCTATCTATCTATCTATCTATCTATCTATCTATCTATCTATCTATCTATCTATCTATCTATCTATCTATCTATCTATCTATCTATCTATCTCATACTGCCCATTTAGCAAATTGCCACTCTGGGTGGTATACAATAGAAATGAAAAAACAGTTTGTGTAAAATATGAATTACATAAAAATTAACAACGACAAACTAACTGTTCGGAGTGTACCTCTCAGAACTCTCTGTCTATCTTGTATTTTGTATTCTAGATCAGAAAGCATGACCATTTGCCTGCCGGTTGGTTGGCCCTGCTATTAGGATTATCAAAAAGGGGATTGAAAATAAAACAGCCAACATTATAATGCCATTATACAAAACAATAGTAAGGCTGCACCTGGAGTATTTTGTACAATTCTGGTCACCGCATCTCAAGAAAGACATAGTGGAACTGGAAAAGGTGCATAAGAGAGCGACTAAAATGATTACTGGGCTGGGGCACCTCCCTTATGAGGAAAGGCTAAAACATTGGGGGCTCTTTAGTCTGGAAAAAAGGTGCCTGAGGGGGGATATGATTGAGACGTACAAAATAATGCAGGGCATGAGTAAAGTGGATAGAGGGAAGCTCTTCTCCCTCTCACAAAATACCAGAACTAGGGGACATACATTCAAATTGAGGGCTGGGAAAGTAAGAACAGACAAAAGAAAATATTTTTCCACCCAGCCCATTCTTAGTCTGTGGAACTCCCTGCCACATGATGTGGTGATGCCATCTGGCCTGGATGCCTTCAAAAGGGGATTGGACAGATTCCTGGAGGAAAAGTCCATCACAGGTTACAAACCAGGGTACTTCAAGGGCCAGATTCAGGGGAGTGCTATCAGGAGAAAGATATCTAGTCTCATGCACTCCCAAACACATCTGGTGGGGCCACTGTGAGATACAGGAAGTTGGACTAGATGGGCCTTTGGCCTGATCCAGCATGGCTCTTCTTATGTTCTTATGTTCTTAACCTTAGCGAGGCAGGTTCCTCTGATGAAGGAATGGTGTGTCCCCTGCATTTTATCTCCTTCTGCATGCATCCTTAACTTGGCCACATAGCACTCCATCTCATGCAGACCCAGTGGTTCTCACACAGCAGCAAATAAACCCAGACCTTTCCCTCCTCCTTTTGCCCCATTCTACACCACTCCATTCAGCTCTGATGATTCCTTAAGATCAGGCTGCAAGTGATCCTACCGGTGGATACATTTGGACTCTCTCTTCCTGGTAAGGAACAGTTGCAGCCCGATTGTACTGAACAAAACTGCCTGCCTCGCTAAACCCAAGCAGAACAGCACAGAATGGGAGAGTCAAGCTGGCAGTTCTTTGGGTGGCTTGAGAGTTCTGAAAAAGTTTGTAACTCTTTCCCTGTCAATGGAAGATGGTGTTGCATTTTCTACCTTGGGCAGTGGGAGACTTCGTACCAGCCCCTTGGCTCCAAGGTGTTCGTCCAACTGGGCACATAATGAGGAAAGCAACCAGTACCAAAGTGAGTAGCACAATTTGGTGCTGCAACATGTGTAGTTTCACATCATCATCATCATCATCATCATCATCATCATCATCATCATCATCATCATCATCATCATCATCATCATCATCATCATGCCATCAAGTCAATTCTTTTTTTTTATTAGAAAATTTTAATATACAAAAGAAAAACAAATTCAAAACATTAACCATACAGAGTCAATCTATCACGTCAATCTATCAAGTCAATTCTGATTTATGGCGACCCTTTTCAGGATTTTCTAAGGACAGGATATTCAGAAGCGGTTTCCCCTTCCCTTCTTCTGGAAGTGCTCTGGAATTGTGCAACTTACCCAAGGCTGCACAGGCTGCCTCTACCTGGGAGGAGGCACCATGGGGAATCGAACTCCCAACCTATGACTCCATAGCTAGATACCTAAACCACTGGGCTATCCAACCAGCTAAAGCCAGCTATCCACTTTGACTTGCACCAGTGTAAATCACCCGTTGTATTCTGGGTTAGGATTCTCTGAGCCTTTCCCATCCTCTTATCCATTGTGTGTTATGCTTGTCGGGTCACCTCTCGACATGTCTGCCTTTTTCTTCCAGTGACTGCAAACAGAAAGCAAAGTCAAATTCCCTCTCACAATATCCGGAGGTTATTGGAGTTATCTCATTCAAACACAACCCGCTTCAGGGTTTTTCTATTTAATAACTAAGCCAATATGCAGTATTAAGGTGCTGGTGCTGTATCTGCATTTTTAACATAATAAACAAAACCAATTCAATGCCTGATTGGGTAAACTGATTGGGGTCATGCGTCCTCTGGCCAGCCAACTGGGATCCCAGATTTCTAAATGTCACTCTACAGGGTGCTTTGATGTTCCTAATGAAAGATTAACAGCTTAACGCATTGCCACCGGCTGTGGTGATGCAGAGAAAATTGATTTTGAAATGAAGACTAGCCACCCAGTTCAACTTTTTCAGGTATGGGACTTAGTCCGTTGGTAGCTTTTGCACTTTTCACAAAGATTGCTGATGGGAGTTTGGCCTGGCTTCTTAATTAAATTGGTTCCTTTGGATTTGAAGAATATAGCTTTCAAAAGTGTCAAAAGGAAGAGGAACAAAGACTATGTGTTAACTGAAAACAAGAAGGAACAGACAGGCACCCTTCTGACATCCGTCAGTGCATTCTGTTTCAAAAAGAAAGGAAGGGGAGTTGCAGATTGATGTGTTTCCAGGGTTTACAAAACAGTAGCATCCCTGTAGCCACTGATTCATTAACCAATGATTCAGTTATGCACGGTTGGCAGAGAAAAAAATTAAATACATGTAAATAATTCAGCAGCTACAAAGCAAGCTACTATCACAAACAGCAGCTGTAACGCATGCTACTGCCAAAACAGCCATTTTGGGGGCATTTTTTGGCATTCTCTCTTATCCATGGTTTTCATTATCCACGGAAGGCCTGGAACTGATCCCCATGCAGATACTGGGGTCCTACTATAATGCTCCTATATGAAGCTGCCTTGTCTATCTTGAACAACACATTCTATTCAAAGCCTTGCGCCTTATCTCCAGTGAATACAAAGCCTCCTTCACTAAGGAACTAGGGTCTACAAATAATGATGATAATGATGTGCCATCCAGTCACTTTTAATTTATGGTGATGCTCTCCAGGGCTTTCCAGGTAGAGTGGTTTCCTGGACCCTTCTTCTAGGGGTGCCCTGAGACTGTGCAGCTTGCCCAAGGCCACACAGGCTGGTTCTGCTCGCAGGAGGTACAGTATGGAATTGAACTCCCCACCTCTGGATTCACAGCCTAAAACCAATGAGTGAACTACAAAAGGCTCATAGAAAACAATGCCAGTACTGCAGAAGCTAGAACCAAGAAGCTACAAGTCTTTGCCAGACTTCTCTGTCTCAGAGTGCTTTAAAATTGAACCCCACAGATTAGGTTTGGACACTTTCTGAGGTGAAGCAGAAACCTGGATATTAGAGGCTTGAGTCCAAACAAAGCCTGGTTGTCAAAAATTTTTTTTTTTCGTGGAAAACACGCATCTTGGGAAAGAGGGGAGTGGGTCAAGAGATTGGCATAGTTCACTCATTTAATCCTTGGATATCTTTTATGAGGGGTTGCCAGTCTGTTTGCTTTGTGGGCAGGAACTGTGACTTTGATGGTTGCTTGTTTCCCTCTAGAAGAGTGGTTCCCAAATTTGGGGGTTGGGACCCCTTTGGAGGTCGAACGGCCATTTCACAGGGGTTGCCATGAGCCAGTGAAGAAAAAGGTACAAACGGCTTGGGTCTGGGGGAGGAGTGGGAGAAAGGGTGGGAAGAGTGGGAGAAATATTTGGGAAGAGTGAGTTATGGCTTGATAGGTTGGATCTGGCCTGGGCGACAGATTCCTCAGTCAGTCCATGGCACTGGAGGCTGCAATTGGCTGAGGGTGCCTGTAGAGCTGGAAGATTCTCTCCAGCATGGCACCTGTGGCAGTGGCCTGCCAAAGGGGGCTTGTGGCCTCTTCCAAACAGGGCAAGGGGGTCACCACAACATGAGGAACTGTACTAAAGGGTCACAGCATTAGAAAGGTTGAGAACCACTGTTCTAGAACCATGATGCTCCACTGTGTCTTGGTGTCTGCCCCTCTTGTCTGGAACAAAAGCAAAAAGTGTTCTGCTTATATACCGCCCCATACCACTTCAAGTAGTCTCTGGGCGGTTTACAGTTTTAGATACAGTATGCAGGCTGCACATTGCCCCCGAGCAAGCTGGGTACTCATTTTAGCGACCTCGGAAGGATGGAAGGCTGAGTCAACCATGAACCTGCTACCTGGGATCGAACCCCAGGTCTTGAGCATAGTTTTACTTGCACTACAGGCATTTAACCATTGTGCCATGAGGTTGGCTGGCTCCTTTCTTCTTTTTATGTTCAGGAAACTCTTAAACTCAGAACCATTCAAAGCTGCCTTTGACAACTGAGCTTTCCAGATGTTGCTAATAGATAGATAGATAGATAGATAGATAGATAGATAGATAGATAGATAGATAGATAGATAGATAGATAGATAGATAGATAGATAGATAGATAGATAGATAGATAGATGTATTGCCACGTGGGCACTTAAAGATTTATCATTTTAAATTGGTAAACTGTCCAGAGTAATGTGTGCATTAATGGGGTGGTATGTAAATCAAATAAGCAAATTAGTACTTTTAAAAAATCTTTTATTGAGGCATGTTAATAACTTTCTGCATTGTGTCTCTATAACTCTGTAGGGTAGGTTATTGGAGTTACTTTTATTCTGCCTGTCATTTTATAGCAAAATTCAACAAGGCACTGAATTAGTGCCTGTACACCAGACTGAGCCAGGATGCATGTAACCTGGCCTTGCTTGCTTCTGCAGGACATCCTACTCCTTGCACATGTTTCTAAATAATATCATAATTTAATAATTTTATTTGCATATAGTATGCCACTCCAAATTTTGCATCTCAACATGCAAATGTTCTGCAGTTGATTTATTTTTTAAAGTATCTTTTGATTATGTATTTCCACTTGTGGGCAAGGTATAACAATTCCTGAGTGCTCCACAATAAGGGGACGGCAAACCCCTTCTGAGTGTTCCATAACTAGCACCTCACTCAAAATTTTATGAGAGTCATCCCTATCCACCTGGATCATTAGAAAACTCAGGAAAGGGTTTTCCTAAGTAGGAGTCAACTTGATGGCACACAGTTATTAATAAGTGCCCACCAAGCTGAAACAGGCATTCTGTACAGCACTTCCTGTTGATGTGAGCCAAGTGGGTTTGGTATATGCCTATACCTACCTGGGGGGAAAACCACAGGCTAGATGCCCTAAAGACATCTGATCTCACCTGATTTCGGAAGCTAAGCAGGGTCGGCCCTGGTTAGTATCTGGATGGGCAACCACCAGGGAATACCAGGTGCTATAGGCACCTGGAGTAAGAACTGGCAAGCCACTCCAGTATTCCTGCCAAGAAAACTCTATGGACATGGAGTCACAAAGAGGCAGTCACGACTGTAATGATGCAACACAGAGACACACACACCGGGGGGGGGGGATTACTAAGCAAGGTTTTAGTTCACCACATGATGTAGTTTGGGCCCATCATAAAAAGACAGGATAATGCTGGGAAAGATTGAAGGCAGCAAAAAAGTGGAAGACAAAGTATGGGATGGATTGACTCAACCCACAGGTTTGAGTTTGTAAGTGCTGAGCAAGACTGTTGAGGACTGGGGAATTTTGGAGATTGCTCATTCACGGGGTCACCATAAGTTGGTGGGAACTAATCATAGAATCATAGAATCATAGAATTGGAAGAGACCTCCAGGGCCATCCAGTCCATCCCCCTGCCATGCAGGAAACTGCATGACAGGACTCCCGACAGATAGCCATCCAGCCTATGTTTAAAAACCTCTGAAGGAGACTCCACCACCCTTTGTGGCAGCATATTCCACTGAGGAACAGCTCTAACTGTCACGAAGTTCTTCCTAGTGTTCAAATGGAATCTCTTTTCCTGTAGTTTGAAACCATTGCCCCGAGTCCTAGTCTCTAAAGCCACGGCAAACAAACCTGTTCCCTCTTCAATATGACATCCTTTCAAATATTTAAGCATACTATCATATCCCCCCTCAGCCTTCTTTTTGAAAAAACATTCCCATTTCTCTAAGCCGTTCCTCATAAGACATTTCCTCCAACCATCTTGGTCACCCTCCTCGACAAGTTGTCCTCAAACATATTTGGAAGGTGCCAGATGAAGAAATCCTTCACAGCTAGGATCCAGGATACAAACCTTCCCAGCCTTTATGATCTGAAGCAAAGATCCTTCTCTTAATGGTGCTGTAGGTTGTGAAACTTCCTCCCACAGGCTGGCCTTTTCCCTGCCATCATTCCAGTGGGCAAGAAAACTTTCTTTTTTCCCCAACAAGCTTTTATTGGACAGATTTTTTTTTACAGGATATTGTATGTTCGTGATTAGAGATGGGCATGGAACGAACATTTTTTCATTTCCATTACCGTTTGTCATTTCCGTTACATAATGAAACGACAAACGAAAATTGTGATGAAAATGAAACGAAACGAACAGAACCACGAAAATTGTGGTTGTTACGTTTCATTTCCGTTAATGGCGACGCACAATGAAATGAGCTGTTTTAAATGTTAAAAAAACGCCCTGGACATCTGTAAAAACACAGCGATAATTATTTATATTGTCTGATAATACCTACTAGGGGGGTTGGGGTCCTTAAAACGTTTGTTTTTGTCTTCTCCCATCGCGATGTATTTTTCTTTTCCCTTTAAAATGGATGTCGCCACCAGCCACAAAATGGATGCAAGCCATGTGATGTGGGATCATGTTCAACATATAGCATGCCCAGGTTGCAGACTGGGCGGGCAGGTCTGGCAGCCACAGAGGGCATAAAAAGCTCTGGCAGCCCCCATCCTCCTTGCAGTCTCTGGTGGGAGTTAGGGTGGGATTGCTGTCTCTGCGACTCTAGCTTCAGTCCTGCAGCCTCCCTGTGTGCGTGCGTGTGTACCTCTTGGTGAGTATCCTCCCCTGCCCCGCAGTGCAGTCACTCTGCGGCTGCCTTGCACCCTGGGCAACGTCCGCTGCTGCCTTTGCAGCCTCCCTGCGTACCTAGTCTATACTGTGTCTCTGCCAGCATCCATTTTTTTAGTGTTTTCTCTCTGGTCTGGGGCGTTGGAGGATGCCTGCGCACGGAAATGCTTTAAAAATCGCGCAAAACGCGGGTAGAAATGGCAAATGAAAAAACGAAAAACGGTAATGAAATTTTTCAAAAAAATTCCCGACAAACGGAAACGAACCGAAACAGACCTCTCAATGACAAACGAAAAACTGAAACACCATTTTTCTGTTTCGTGCCCATCTCTATTCGTGATTGTTTTGCACATGTGTTTTAAAACATGTTCTAATTTTTAAAAAATATATATTTGTTTTTGTTTCATTGCATTGTGCTGTGTGTTTTTAAACTGTCTGTTTACTTGCATGTCTTTTTAATCATTTGCAAGTTGCCTTGGGTACCCATGCCGAGAGAAAAGCAGCCTAGAAATCAAACAATAAATAATACATAATATAAATACTTAAGCTGCCGCTTCTGCTTTCATCCCTTGCTTCCTGTAAGTTGTTCTCTTCCCTCTAGCGCTGCCTGTTGCAATTATTCTACCCAGCTACTGCCTGGTACATGTTTATTATTGGGGGAAGGAGGGGATTAGTCTGTATTTCACTGCCATATTTTTTCTCCTGTGTCACACCTCCTGCTTTCTGAATGACTGCATTCTTATTCTTATCCTATGAAATTTCCATGCTCTCTCTCTCCCTCCCCCCCCCATTTTAAAATTGTCCAGCCTGGCAAAGAGCTACAGAGAACTTGAAAGCTTTTGTGTTTTGTGCACTTACAGATGACCTTAATAAAAGCACCTGCTGGGGCATGTTGGGGACTGGGGAGGGGACTTACCCCCAATTTGGAGGGGGAGAGAACCCCCTACTTACCTGTGGCATCACCACAGACAGTTCAGGTTTCGTGGTACTCCTGTGGGTCGACACAACTTCAGAAATAGCTGACCATAGTGAACAAAGCAAAGTAAGCCGTGATTCTTTGGTTCATTTGTGATGAAAGCAATCATCCACGGCTTGAGACCAGAGTACCTGTCGGAGCATATCTCTCAGAGATCAACCGGGAACAGGCCCACGAGAATGGCGCAGGCGCGCTCACTGAGGGTGGCCACACCCAGGGAGGCATGGAAATCACTCACGCGTAACTGCGCCTTCTCTGTGGTGGGCCTCACATTGTGGAATCATCTCCCCAGTGAGCTGCGCCTAGCACAGTCCCTGCTCGCCTTTAAAAAGGCCTTGGAAATCTTGTAGATGGCTGTCTTGTAGATGGCTGTTCAAAGGTGGAATCACCAATACCTCTGTATTAGTAATAGATAAGGGGACAGGAGGCATTTGTAGTCTAATGTGACTTAATACTATTGAATTTTGTTTGTATATTATGCAAAATAATAAAAAAATAAAAAATAAAAAAAAGGTTCCCCCTTTTACTTAGTTTTTTTTTCTCCTTGCCGCCCGCGTCAACTCTTCTGGAGGGTATTGTCCCTTCCCATCTTATTGGAATCTGCCTTTTGATTTCCTGTTATTCTTTTGTAGTTTTGTTTTATTGTTAGCCGCCCAGAGTTCCGTTTCGGAAGATGGGCGGGATATAAGTGTAACAAATAAATAAATAAATAAATAAATAAATAAATAAATAAATAAATAAATAAATGCTAAGAGTTCCCTTGGTCTTGTGCTTGTTTAGCAGCTTGCTATGCAGTGCAGAAAAGAGGAACTAAGGGGGAAATGAAACCCCTTGTAGGCAGCTGCATGATAAAACTGTCTCATGGCTTCATAAGTACAGTGGTACCTTGTATAAAGGAATTAGTTTGTTCCAAATGAAATTCTCTTAAGCAATTTTTCCTTTATACAAATTTCCCATAGGAATGCAATGAAAATGGAGTAATCCCGAATCATGACCATTTTTATGTTGTACGGATTCACCCCATAGGCTATTCTGTTAAGCAAATTTCCCTTATCTCCGGAAATTTTTTATGTTGTACAGATCTTATGTTATACAAATCGTTTGTTATATGAGGGTCCTCTGTAGAATCAAAATGCATCACTGGGCAGCTTATGCAAGATATACTACTGTACCATCTATTGCTGAAACTTGAGAGTGGCGGTATGCATGCTAATGATATGGTTTGAGGGTTAGGGCACATGCCACAGTCCACAGAAGTCCACCTGGATCCTGAGCTGGTGTGGCCTCTTGATGTTTGTAAACATTAACGTGTCATTTACTTGCATGGAATGTAATACAGCCTCCATGTTAAAGTGAACAAATGTATGTTTAGCTCTAATTGAATTTAGTATTTTGTGAATTAAAAAATGTGTCCATGCCATAAAATTGCCACTCAGTGGGAAAATGAACCTCTCTTCTTTAACCACAGATAACCATGTGCATGTGCGACATAGTGTGTTGCCAAGTTCTGGATCTGAGTTAGATTCCATTCCCTGCTCAGCAGAAGGGCAGAGATTCACAGCGCACAACAGCTTCAAGTTCCCCAGAGTAGCTCATCCCTTTTTGTTTTCTCATTGTTTTCTCTGATTATCTGGCAGAATGTATCTCCCTACGATCAGAGCTGGCCCGACCCACCCGTTCCTCTATGGCTCTCTCGCTTTGGGTGGCCACACCTAGAGAGGCCCGTAAGGTAGTAACCCACAAACGGGCCTTCTCGGTGGCTTGAGGAACAAGCTACCCGGTGAGATACGCCAGGCCCCCTCATTGGCATCCTTCAGGAAAGCCCTTAAAACCTGGCTGTTCAGGGATGCCCTTTGGGGACTGCTAATGTGGTACCAAGTTGTTATCCCCCCCTTCTCTTTTTTCATGGTTGTTAAGTTTTTGCCTCTTGCCCAGCACTATTTTACTATTTTATATTGTTTTATTGTTGTCAGTTTTAAAGCCTATTGTGTGCCAAGAGTTCCTTTGGGAAATGGGAGCGGTATACAAATGCAAAAATAAAATAAAATAAATAAATAAATAAATAAATAAATAAATAAATAAATAAATAAATAAATAAATTAACATGCACTTAAAGTCTCAATAATTCTACTCTAAGGCTTTACTGGGAAAGAGAGAGGGGAAAATTGCTTTTATTACTTACAAATCAACAAACAGCCAACGGAACAAACATGACTGCTTGCAGCTACAGGCCATAACAAACTTACTGCTTCCAGCAGACTCTAGAGAGGGGGCAAAAGCACTGAGCAAAGTGGCAGGGCTCTCTTCGAATTCAGAGGCAGGGAAAAAAATAGAAAAGGATGATTTTCGCGACACAAAGCTTCAATTGTGCAATTCATCTCCTCCTCCTTCCCCCTCCAGATTGCTGCCTTAGAGAGACAAGTTTTTGATTTCCTGGGGTACCAGTGGGCTCCGATTCTTGCCAATTTCCTTCACATCATTATCGTTATCCTGGGGCTTTTCGGCACGATCCAGTACAGGCCCCGCTACATTGTGGTGGTAAGTAGTAAAAGGATTTTGTTATTGGTCCCATTCCCAAAGCTTTAGCTGGCCCCATAACTCCCTGGAATAGCAGTCCTCACCTGCACTGGCTGCTAATTCCTCTCTGTATTGAAACACTCCTTTTCACCAACAAACCTCCCCATGGCTCAGGATCCCAGAAGCTCATTTTATTTTAATTTTCTTATTTCTGTCCCACTGTTCTCCTCCAAACTGGGTCCCAGGGCCCTTTTAAAAACAGGCACTATTAAAAATAACAAATAACACATTGAAAGCATAAGGGAATCAGTTAGATTAAAACAGAGTGTAAGGTAAAGGTAAAAAGTAAAGGTTCCCCCTGCACATGGGTGCTAGTCATGCCTGACTCTAGGGGCGGTGCTCATCTCCGTATTTAAGCCCAAGAGCCAGTGTTGTACAAGTCCGTGGCCATGTGGCTGGCATGGCTGCAAGGAAACACTGTTTTACTTTCCCACTTTTTACGGTGGTACCTATTTATCTACTTGCATTTACATGCTTTCAGACTTGTAGTTTGGCAGGAGCTCGCTCCACTGCGTGGCACCCAGGTTTCGAACCGCTGAGCTGTCAACTTTGCAGCCGACAGTTTCAGAGCCTTAGTCCACTGAGCCACTGCCCCCTAAAACAGACTGTATAATGTAGTTAAAAACCAAAGCTCAAGGACCTCCTTATCCTGTATGAACATACTTTAGGATAAGATGCTGTTGTCCTCAGTTTACTATCCTGGTTCATCCCCACCCATTTTTGCTGGACTACAGAAGATACCCTGAATAGGTCACCAGAAGGGCAAGCAGGCATGGACATTTACCATCACCCACATGGAACTAAAAATTGTGGGGCCCATTCTCCTCCAGTCACTAGGTACAGTAATGCTGTTAATAGGGCTGCCATGGGCTCAACATGTGTGTAGCTTAAATTGTATCCCAACTCTTTGATTTTGGGTTCTACCATAATTCTGTGTGCTCCTCTTCCCAGCTAAACTGCTGTTCTGATATAAGGCAAATGGGGTGGGAACATTGTATGACTGACAACCCTTTTATCTCACATGACTGGGAGAAACTATGAGCCAAAGGGTCTAGATTAGGGATGGGCACAAAATGAAAAATGAAATGCTGTTTCGTTGTTTTGTTACAAAACAAAGCAAAGCAAAATGAAACAATGAAGCAGCATTTCATTACAGCCGAAATGAAAAGATTGGGTTGTTGTTTTTTCTGTTAAAATGTACCGTTTCATTTCCTCTGTAAAATGCCACTGGCCTGCCACAGGTTTTTAAAAATAAATCACCAACCCAGTCCGTGAACCAACTGGTTGGTGAGAAAAGATAAATAATTTTTTAAAAAATGCACCGACCCAGCCTGCAGGCCAACTTGTCAGCATGAGAAAAAATAGCAAAACAAACAAATGAAATACAAAATGATTTTTTTAAAAAAAAACCATTTCATAAAAAACAAAATGAAACAGGAGGGGGGGGAAATGAAGAATGAAATTAAACCCCATTTTGACATTTTGTGCCCATCCCTAGTCTAGATCACTTGTAGTTTTAATGTTGTCTTTTAATGCTGTAAGATGTCCCTCAATTCCCTGTTCTCAAACCTGAATATGTCTTAATTGTACTGGACTGCATATTGTCCCTTGTTACTGTAAGCTGCCTGGGATCCTTTTCCAAGGAAAAAGGCAGGTAAAAATACTCAAATAAATAAATAAATAAATAAATAAATAAATAAATAAATAAATAAATAAATAAATAAAAAGCAGAACATAAGCCAATAGATGATATGGCTATATAAAAAAGGTCAGTGCTGTTTTAGGCTGTGTTAGCACAAATATAGTCTGTAAGTCACCTGAGTTACTAGTTTCCCTCTATCCAGTATTTTTTAGCCTTCATCCTGAGTACATGCTGTGTGTCCAGTGCTAGATACTGCACTTCAAGAAGGATGCTTGCAAACTAGAACAAGTGCAGAGGAGGGGAACAAGAATGACAAGGGGAGTGGAAGATAGAATTCTTCAAATATTTGAAAGGCTGTCATGCGCACAAATTACAGGAAGCTCGATTTTGGTTGACTATCCGGAAATTGCTTCCTAACTGCTACAGCGCTATGGCAGTGCAACCACTGACCTTGAGAGGTAGAGAAGTGCTCCAACGCTGGAGGCATTCCAGAGAAAACTGGACCACCATCTACCAGATATGCTTTGATCTGGATTCCCGTGTTGAGCAGGGAGTTGGACTTGATGACCTTACAGACCCCTTCCAAGTTCCTTGTTCTATAATTCTATGGAACCTTCCAGTGCACGGCCCCACAGGTGGGTTCTGAAGCCCAATCCCCTGGCTTAAGTCTGCACCCTCCATTTTGAGACTTGATTGTCACCCAAGATCCTGGCTGTGCTTTCTGAAACCTTGCCTGTTTTTCCCCCTGCCTCATTCACAGTTCTGTGATGCCCACCTTTATGATTTCTTTTTGTCTGTGATTTATTTTGTGGCCTCATAAAGATTTCTCCCACCCAGGCCTATGTATAAATGAAACGTTGGCTGAGAAGAGGACAGTTCTTCAGTTAATGAAGAAATTTCCCCTTTCATCTGCTACTTCTGACAGAGCGTGCATAATTTATTTTAATCAGCCTGTGTCACTTTATTACACAGCCTTTTGGATATAAATTAAATTACCATGTTGTTAATAGTACAAGCGGCTGCTGCTCTAATTGCCAGCCTGCCGAGCCATGCTCTTTGGTAAATTCTTTCTATTACGTTAACCGCTCATGCGGCACCACTGTTGCCCCTTGCACTCTGAAATAAAACGCCAGCGTCTTGGCAGCATTGCTATGCTTCAAACAGCAAGCATGTTTCATTGTTTCTAGCATGGGTTTCTTCTGAAATGACACATGTCCACTGGTATCACTATACACACAGTATTGGACTACAAATTCCATAATTCTCCATTCTGGGAGTTCTCCCTGACATACCTCCACCAGATGAACCTAGTTTTGTGCTGTGATTTCTGCTCCAATTTCAAAGAGTTTGATTCTCTGACAAAAGAGTCTTTCATTTTTTCCCCCAGTCTCGTTGGCAAAACGTTTCTGGTACTTTTGTCAAGATTCCTTTAATATTTCAGGTTGGCCTACAATGCTGCCTTTTTTCTTCCATTACACAATCTTGCCATCAGTCTGTGGCTTCTTTGAATCTCTGCATTTCCTGACTTGGCGGGGTGGGGTGGGGGAGTCATTTGCCAGAAGTTGACTTACAGATAAAGTGACTAGACTAGGATGGCAATGGCGTGGAAAGCAGTGAAAAATAACTGGGGGAAATTGATATGTTTACCTTGGAAAAGCAACCCTTTGAAGAAGTTTGCTTTCAGCCTAGAACCTGAGGCAATGCATTCAAACATGGAGATTTTGCCTAAACATTAGAAATATTTTCTTGATGGTAAGAGATGTTCAGCAATGGGATGGACCACCTTGGAGATGGGCAGAATCTCTTTCATCAGAGGTTTTTCAACAGAGGCTAGGGGCCACCATTCAGACCTCTTTCAGCAATGGATCCCCTGACTGTCAATGGGTTGGTTTTTTTGACCCTGGGTCCTTTCCAATTCTAATGTTCAGTGATTGCATGATTTCATGTAAGCACAGGAATCCTAAATTGCACAGAAGAGAATTTCTGTGAAACTCGTTGCCTTCTGAAGTTCTTAATAATAATTTTTAGTCTTGTCAAGGCCACTGTTGATCCGAAGTTTGGTGGATCCTGGAAATCCACTCCGAATCTCTGAAACTTCTTGGTCTGACTGGTTATTAAAACATACTCCTTCTTCTCCATCAACCTTTGGGTTTACAACTGACAGTTACTGACGTGGGTGAATAGCCTTTGACAAGCTCTGTCAGTTAAGTAATAAAATTCCATCTCCTTGCCTACAGTATATTGGCTAAGGTAGCTGGTCCTTTTCCAGGGGGTTGTCAACAGCTCTTGGGCTGATAAAAGAGGCCAACCACATCATTCTTTGGGCCTGTAATTGAAAAGGCAGGCTGGGAGAGGTACCCATCACTGAGTCTCAGTGTCTCTTGGTTTGTGTGCCTGCGCTGCAGGAGGGCAATAATAGGTACAGCCTCAGTCCCCAGTTGTTCATTATAAAATGTCAGGAGTCATTTGGATGGTCTTAAAGTCAAAGGAAATTGCCAGCAGCAAGGTATCTCTCAAAGTCCAGAGGTAGATCCATCCACCCAGTCTGGTGCACACAGCTTCAAAGAGACCTTTGTTCTCTCACTACTCCTACAGTTCTGTGGATTTAGAGAAAAACATTTCTCAGAGGTTTCATGCCGAAGATGGTGAAATCCAGCATGTGACCCAGAAGTCGAATTTTCAAGTAGGAAAGGGGCTGTTTCCACAGATGCCAGGGCCATACCCAGACCTCAGGGCAGGCCTATATGGTGTCACATGTGGCACTCCTTTTTGATGCCACAGGGTGGGTCTTTCATTAACAATTTCAAAATGGTGGCTATCTGACCAAGAAATACTCTGTGAGAAATTCCAGCAGTAACAGCTGCAGAGCATAAATGAAAATAAACATCTTGAGAACATTTCTGAATGTCAGGTCATGGGGAGGAATGCCAACACCTGCTGAAAACATCTCATTTCCAGATATATCGAATCCAACAGCTAAGACCCAGAGGATGCTCTATAAAACCTGAACCTCTGGGCCAAAACAGGGTGCTTGCTATCTGCTTTTAAATGTAAGCCCTGTAAAAACTCTGGAGGTAGACAGATTAAGAACAGACATCATTTTACAGATGTCCTTGTTGCAGAAGCAAATAGACTGTACTTGCTACGAGGGGTAATTTGAAGGGTTTCTCTCTGCTAGATTATCTCAACTGCCTCAATGGCACTCACTGATATGTCCTACCAACCTCCTTTTGATTCAGTGGCTCCAGTCTGATTGAGACAAACAGTTTGATTTAAAACCCAGTTGGTTTTAGTTAAAAATCTAGCCAGACGCACAGAAAGTGCATTGGATATAACAGAGGTAGACCATTGCCGAGCCAGGTTGAAAGAAAGAGGCGACACACATTCTGCTTGGGTTGAATAAGGGCCACAACTTTATTAACTACAGTAACGAATGTTCAATTACTTATCAATGATCAATAACTTTAGGAGGGCCTGAGCCGTAGCGCATCATCAAGATGGTAACAACAAATTGATTAGGTCCCGCTACTCCACCAATTTCCTGCGGCCCGTTGAACTGCCGCAGTGAGGATGCCAACGAGATCTTTTGGCATCAACACTTGATTAAAGATTGGCAGCCCTCCTAGGGTTTTGGGTTATTATTATTATTTGCTCTCTAACTAAATCCTATTGGGTTATTAATGGAAGGCTGCCGAATACGTGAAGATGAAATTAGATTCGGGACCTAAATGGTTAACCTTTTATGCGCTACCCGCCAGTTGTGACCGTGGTTATTACCTAAAACACCCACCGCCAATATGTGAATGGTGGGATGGGCGAAAAAACACCACCGCTCAAGGCCAATCAGAGAAGTGGTCAAAAATTCCCATCCGGCCCCGAAGCGACCAGCAAAGCATCACCAGCACATCGTAAACAGTGGCGGGAGGGCGGGGAAACCGGCGATTGCGGAGGCAGGCTGAGGGGAGCGCGCCCAGGACTTATATAGGGCGCGCTCCCCTACCGTAGGCTACGCAAATAGCGGAGCCTATAGCCGCCTCCCTCAACCGGCCGGCAAAGGTGCCCCTGCTCGGCACGAGGCCGGCCGGAGCAGCCATTGCCGAGCCAGGTTGAAAGAAAGAGGCGACACACATTCCGCTTGGGTTGAATAAGGGCCACAACTTTATTAACTACAGTAACGAATGTTCAATTACTTATCAATGATCAATAACTTTAGGAGGGCCTGAGCCGTAGCGCATCATCAAGATGGTAACAACAAATTGATTAGGTCCCGCTACTCCACCAATTTCCTGCGGCCCGTTGAACTGCCGCAGTGAGGATGCCAACGAGATCTTTTGGCATCAACACTTGATTAAAGATTGGCAGCCCTCCTAGGGTTTTGGGTTATTATTATTATTTGCTCTCTAACTAAATCCTATTGGGTTATTAATGGAAGGCTGCCGAATACGTGAAGATGAAATTAGATTCGGGACCTAAATGGTTAACCTTTTATGCGCTACCCGCCACCAAAGAGGCGCACTGCGGTTCTTTACCCCACAGCCGAACAATTCGGCCCTCAGGCCCTCCTTAAGGTTACAAATAAGGATCCAGGCCCTTGTCCAATAATTGAGCACCAGCCGGGCAAATTACGGTGGTTTCCCCAAGCAGGGATGTTAGAGTGCCAATGAAAAGCTCCCGCTTCGGCCTGCACAATGCGGGCAACTAACGCAATTGGTAAGGTTAATCAGGTCCACTCTCTGAAGTAATTTATTGCAGCCAGTTATGCATGCAGTGAGGATGCCGGAGTGTTTCGAGCATCCCCCTATTCCCAGTTTCTAGGCGGTCCATAAGGTTCATCAGGTCCACTCTTAAAGTAATACATTGCAGCCAATTATGCGTACAGTGAGGAAGCCGGTGTGTTTTGGGCTTCCCCCATTCCCAATTTCTAGGAAGTACATAAGGTTCATCAGGTCCACTCGCTAAAGTAATTTATTGCAGCCAGTCGTGCGTGCAATGGGGATACCGGAGTGTTATTGGGCATCACCCTTCCCCAATGTTCTGGCAGTCCACTTGATCACATTGGGGTTATTATTACTGAGGACTGCCGAGGACCTTGAACCTGTTAGAGAGATCTGCATGGTGTGTAATAGTAAATCGCGCTGCCCCTAGTAGCACGAACCCCCGTTCAACCGGGGAATGATCACAGACGAAACAACACAAACCACTGTGCGAGTACGCTGAAATGCTCTCAGATCCACAAGGATCTTGAGGATAATGGACTTGCCCACCATGCGAGCCACCAATGGACGAGTCCGATATAACGCTCTCAGATCCACTAGGATCTTGAGAATGAGGGACTCGCCCGACTTACGGGTCAAGTCAATTCCTCCCAGAATGGGTAACCACGATGCTTGGCAAGGTGGCAGGGGTCACTGAGAGCCACAGTGAGAAAGGCGTGTCAAGGCATCACCGTCTTGCCCTTCCTCCGGAAACTGGCCCATTGGCCAAGGCCGAAAGCGCGGCCACAGCACCGGCCGAAAACACGGCCACATCTCAGGCCCAAAGCGCGGCCACGTCCCAGGCCAAGATCGCAGCCACCTCCAAGGTCGAAAGCACGTCCACCTCCAAGGCCGAAAGCGCGGCCACCTCCAAGGCCAAAGCGGCCACGTCCAGGCAGGGTAGCAACTCCAAGGCCCAGTAAACAAAACTGAGGCCGTAAAGCAACACTCGAACCCAGCTCCCGGGGGGTAAAAGCTGTAACGAACAAGAAAAGAACAACTGGCCCGGCTTTACCGGTCCGTTAGTAAACGTACAGAAGGTTTAAGTCTCCAGATCTCCATCGCCCAATTCGGTGCTTGCCAACCCGATCGGTGCGAAAGGCAGCTGCTGTGTGATCAGCGCCTATCAAGAGCAAATAACGCCCAAAATGCCAGCCCGACATGCCAGCAATATGCCGTGCCCTCAGTGGAATTATCCAATATTGGCAACCTGTCAATGGCGACCCTTCTTTGCCCCGAAATAGGTACCCCCGATAAATAGAAGGGAGCCAGGGCAGACCAATATGACGCTAGGCCCGGGCAAATTTCGCGCACCGAACACCTACAAAGGTGTGTCGTGCCAGCCTAACCTCGCTGGTCAATCTTCCATCTACAAATATGCAGAAAGACCAGATCCTGCTCGCGGACCATACCTGACCAACGTAATGCATAAGCAAGGCGTCGGTGTTCTGGATTGGGCTGGCAGCTTGCCAACGTATAATGCGGCGCCTCTGATGAGGACTACGAAGTCCCACAATACTATAGCACCCTGCGCAAATTGGACGACCGGGCGCCACAACTCCATGACGAGTGGGTGCTGGACAGCTGGAGCCGACTTACCACGCGAATACACAGCCTAGGCTGAAACAAGGGCCGGAAGCGATGAGTCTGCAGCGCCAAGCGGGAACGTGACTACGTTGGAAGACACAGGAACTAGGGTGCCGAGTGGAGCATGCGATGACGCGGCTACTTCAGTAGTCACGGATGGCGTACCTGCAGAAGCGGTACTGGCAGATCCTGTTAAAGTGGACTCAAGAGAAGAGATGCATGTCATCATTAGTCATCGTTAAGTTTATGCTCCGCCCTCCTCTGAGCCTTGGCCCCGCTCGTAGATAGCCCACCCTTGCCTGGGCCGCCCCGCTTGACTCAAGAATTAGATCAAATACAGGGTAAAAGAGAGGAGGTTTTAGGACTAATTGATAATTGGAGGATTGACAGGTCACCGGGCCCAAGTGGCATCCACCCAAGGGGTATTAGGTAACTGAGAATTGGAATTGCAGATCTCTTAACGGTCATATGCAACTTGTCTCTTAAAGCGGCCACAGTGCCGGAGGACTGGAGGATGGCAGCTGTCACACCAATTTTTGTTTGTTTATTTGTTTGTTTAAAGGAAGGAGGACCCAAGAAACTACAGGCCAGTCAGCCTTACATCTGTCCCAGGGAAGATGGTGAGGAAGTGCAAAGCGGTGTGTCCCAGGTTTTGTCCTGGGACTGGTGCTGTTCAGTCTGTTCATAAATGACCTGGAGACAGGGAGACACAGTGGGAGGGGGCAAATTTGTAGATGGCACAAAACTTTTCCATATGGTGAAAACCAGGAAGACTGTGAAGAGCTCCAGAAGGATCTCTCCAAACTGGGGAAAGGGCTGAGGAATGGCAAATGTGTGTTAATGTAACCAAATGTAAGCCACGCATATTGGGACGAAGGATTCAAACTTCATCTATCAACTCATGGGCTCTGACTTATCCGTGACAGACCGGGACAGAGATCCTGGTGTGCTGGTGGACAGCTCCATGAAGGTGTCTCCCCACTGCGTGGCAGCAGTGAAGAAGGCCAGTTCGTTGCTATGGATTATCAACAAGAGGGGGGATTGAAAATCAAGCGGCCAACATTATAATGCCATTATACAAAACAATAGCCAGGCCTCCACCTGGAGCATTGTGCACGATTCTGGTCACCACATCTCAAGGGATACCCAGTGGAACTGAAAAAGTTGCAGAAAGAGCGACCAAATTGACCACTGGGCTGAGGCACCTCCCCCATGAAGAAAGGCCAAAAAAAAAAAAAAAAAGATTTGGGCCTCTTTAGTCTGGAAAAAAAAGGTGCTTGAAGGGGGCTATAGTTGAGACACACAAAATAATGCAGGGCATGAGTAAAGTGGATAGAGGGAAGCTCTTATCCCTTTCCAAAATATCAGAACTGGGGGGAGGGTTACACTCAAATGGAGGCCTGGGAGGGTAAGAACTGACAAAGGAAAATATTTATTTATGTATTTATTTATTTATTTTACCCAGCGCGTTGAGGTCTATGGAACTCCCTGGCACAGGAAGTGGTGGTGGCCACTGGCCTGAATGCCCTCAAAAGGGGATTGGACAGATTCCTGGAGGAACAGTCCATCACAGGTTACAAACCATGATGAAGAAACCAGGGAACTTCAAGGTCCAGATGCAGGGGAGTGGTATCAGGGGACAGATATCAAGTCTCGTGCCCTCCCAAACACATCTGGCGGGGTCTAAATGGCATGGCAGAACATAAGGGCAAAACAGGGGGCAAGTAACTCAGCCCCGTGGGTGTGGCCCGGCTCCGAAATGGATTCCAAGAGTCTCAAAAGGATGGCCCTAGTATGTGACTGCCGAAACAAATCGTGGCATGGGTATAACCACAATGAAGAAAGAGGATGGATGCGGATTATGCCCACCCCCAAACACACTGAAAGATGATGTGCACAAAATGGCCGAATGGGCAGATAGGCAGGCCACCGCCGAGGTAGGAAAATTACTGCCAATTAACATTAGATGAGCAATACAAACACTCTAGACTCCACTAATGAGTCCACAAACGGACGGAGGGGTTCAAGGCCACTCCGAACGTCCAGCCAGGCAGATGGATGTAGATCCACGCCTAAGGGGCGAGCCCATGAGGCATGGCCAAAATGGCCACCGAGTACAAAACCAAAATGGCCTCCCTTAGCCACCCCCGATGGAAGGGGGTAATATCCCCTGCACAAAGCTAAAGCCTAAGGCACAGGCTAACTGGGCAAGGAACCCTAACACACCGCAAGGATAGTAATCAAAAGAAATCTAGGAAAAAAGGTGTACCCAAAAGCTAGCACCCAAGGCAAGCGGATCAAAAGTACCAACCTGGTCAAGGGCCATAAACAAGTGAAACAAGGCAAGCGACACCAGCCCACAGAGGGCAAGAACTAAACAGAACCCCCTGCGCACCACAATCACACAGGTTTCACCCAAACAACCAGAGGCACAACTGCAGGGCTGCTGCCACTGCCCTGCAAAACCATACTAGACTGGACTCTGGGAGGCAAAAGGGGGGCAGCTAGCCAAAGAAAGACACCCCTCCCCAACAGAAACCCAGTGGGGCACACGCCTGTCAGGGCAACGGAGTCCACCCCCCTTTACTTCTCCGCTAGGCGGGGGGGCTTAATTCCACACTCAGCTGCCCGTCGGGGATCCACCGGCAGCCGAGCTAAAAATGGTGTCAGAAGTGGGATATGAACCCAGCTAGGCAGGGAGCGCCTACATCCCCGCTCAGCTGCCTGTCGGGAGCCGACAAGCAGCCGAGCCCAAAGGAGCTCGGAGCGCTCCCGCCCGCCGCCTCCGCAACTCCGTCTGGGCTAAACAGCCCTCCCCCCTCCCTTCCCAGAGAAAGGCAGGGAGAGCGCTTATCAGCGCACCGATCTGAGCACTCAGCTGCTAGTCGGGAGCGCTCTGACAAGCAGCTGAGATGACAGGGGCAAGAGGAGCTTGTTTAGGCTGCTCTGCGCCCACGCCCGCGACCAAAAATACCCTCCTCCCGGACCTCTCCCCAGGACAACTCAACCTGACCGTGCGGGGATCCGGGAGGCAAAGAGAGAAGAAGCGGCTTTTCCCGACAAACAGCTGTTTGTCGGGAAGCAGGAAGCAAGCGGCCGCTTGCTCACTAGAAGCCGCGAAGGGGCGTCCAGCCAGCGCTCCGACAGACGCGCCGTTCCGTCCCCAACGAAACCGGCGATTGCGGAGGCAGGCTGAGGGGAGCGCGCCCAGGACTTATATAGGGCGCGCTCCCCTACCGTAGGCTACGCAAATAGCGGAGCCTATAGCCGCCTCCCTCAACCGGCCGGCAAAGGTGCCCCTGCTCGGCACGAGGCCGGCCGGAGCAGCCAATACCAGAAGTGGTCTGCTTATATACTGCCCCATACCACTTCACGTAGTCTCTGGGCAGTTTACAGTTTAATTATGTAGGCTGCACATTGCCCGGCCAGCTAGCTGGCTACTCAGTTTACCGACCTCGGAAGGATGGAAGGCTGAGTCAACCATGAGCCTGCTACCTGGGATCGAACCCCAGGTCGTGAGCACAGTTTTACCTGCAGTACAGGCATTTAATCACTGCGCTACGAGGCTACTAGTTATCAGACTGAAAAGATCTACAGAAAAAATGTATGAATTTAGATTTCAAGTAGAAACTTTTTAGAAACCTTTAATACAGTTTTTCAGCAAGTATATACCCTTCATGCCATGTTCAGGATTACAGAAACCGCATTGGATGTGTTTGAAATCATGGAAGACTTTCTTTAATATCCAGCATGTGGGACACCAGCTTCCAAGGGCTTATGGCTATTCCCACCCCCACCCCTCTGTTCATTCTGCAATTTCACTGCCTTCTCTCTTCTTTCCCTCTCTTCTTTGCCCTCCCCCTTTCTCCAGTACGCCATATGGACAGCCGCCTGGGTCACCTGGAACATCTTCATCATCTGCTTTTATTTGGAGGTTGGTGGCCTTTCCAAGGTGAGTGAGGGTGAAGTCCAAGCAGGCCGAAGGAATCAAAGGAAAGGGCAGGGTGGCGTTGGTGGTGGGGGGGGGGGAGGGAGGGGGAGAAGAAGGCCAGAGCAGAGTGTGTATGTGTGCGTGCATGCACGCATGCGCACAGAGGAAATCTGACTTCACACATCAAAGTGTGGCCCAGCAGAATCTTTCCGGACAAAACGATGCCTGCACACTTTGAGATTAAGGAGAGAATGAGAAGGAGGAGGTGCAAAGGGGATTAAATTACTCTTCCATAAACTGAATCCAATTCAGTGCTTTAATGCCTCTCCAAAAAAGGCTATCAATCATTGCAGGCTCTCAGCAGGATTTCAGCAGGGCGGGGGAATTAACTTATTGGACCCCTGCATTGTGTCTTCTCTCTCTCGGTGTTATCTGGGGTCCCTTGTTCCCAACATGTGCTCCCAGGCTGCCATTTCCTGTAAACTCGGCCATACCTGATTTCAAAACATTCCAGATTACGAGAGATTACGGCCTTGTTCACACGCAAAGCACATTGGAACATGTCCGTAGTTTGCATCCAAGTCTAATGGGACCTGCAGTTCTTTGTCTGTTTTGTTTTTGTTTTTACTTCCTGAATTTTCGTTTGTGAACCCTTCCATATAAGCAGAACATTTAAAAAAATAAAATAAAAATGAAGACAAAAAGACAAAAACACCATGACACCTGGTGTATTTCAATGTAAGTGTTCATGGAACGTCTTCACACACTTGTTCAGGCATATAAACTGGAGTACAGAGATCACACAGTGAAAAAGGACTGTGATGTGCGGTTGAATTTTGCACATGCAAATGTGCCTTTTTGGGGAGGCTTCACATACATCTCAGCATGATTTTGAATCTCTGAAGTATACCTGTTTGGAATAAAAGTTGTGTACAGTATATCCATTCAATTACTGGTCTCAGTATATTTAAACGTTCTTAAGGTGAGGATTGCAGAAAGCTGAAAACAGCGGGTCGGCACAAGAAAAATAAAATAAAATTTAAAAAATGTGCTGACCCAGCCCGTGAGCCAGCTGGTTGGCGCAAGAAAAATATATTAAAAATTAAAAAAAATGTGTGGACGTGGCCAGCGGGCCAGCTGGTCGGCGCAAGAAAAGGGGGGGGAGAGAAAAAATGAAATACGAAACAAAACGAAATACAAAATGAATTTTTAAAAAAAATTCATTTTGTAAAAAAAGAAAAGGGGAAGAAATGAAAATCGAATCGAAATGCCGTTTGGGCACTTCCTTTCCATACCTAGTATCAGGCATAACATTGTATAATTCCTTTCAAAAGTTACTTTTAGAGGGCATTTAAGGCAACTCTTAGAGGCATTCTGTCTGAACATTTTCAGTTTTTATGGCACCCTGGGAAAGAGAAACAGAGACAAACCATACAGCCATTTTAACAAACATTTACATTTTCACACATTGTCACGAGTAATGGCAATTGTTACTTTTCAAGTTCTGAGATGGATAGTGCTTGAATTGTGATGTGATTAACACATAATACTTGCATCCAGGTACAGTTTTAAGAAGCATTGATGGGTAAATTCAATGGCTGTGCTCCCCCCCCTTTAAATGATACTTTGGTTGGACAGCCCTTTAAAAAAAGAAGAGTGTGCTGCTTTTGTACTGCCCAATAGCGCTTAAAGCTCTTTCTGGGCAGTTTGCAGTTTAATTATGCCAGCTACACATTGCTCCTGAGTGAGCGGGATATTTAGTTTACTGACCTTGGAAGGATGGAAGATTGCATCAACCTATAGCAGCTACCTGAGCCTAGGAGCGAACTCAGGTTATAAGTGGAGTCTTGACTGCTGTGCTGCAGTTTAACCATCACGCCACAAGGCTCTTCTAAGGCTTCCATTCGAGGAAAGTTCTCTGGTAGCCCTTCAGCAGTGTGACTCTTTTCTATCATTCAGGACATACAGTCACCCCACACAGGTTGCACAGCCCAATGATGCTTCTTGATATGGGGGTAACTCTGTTTTTACTAATCACTGGCCTACATATGGGGGGCAGCCTAAAAATGCATTAATAATCAGCTTTTAGCTGCAGAGTTGGGAGCAGAGCTCTGGGATAACCCTTAAGAAAGACTGGAGATAATAAAACCTGGATTTTTGCAGGGATCTGTTTGAATCAGAAGCTAGAGAAAAAGAATTTCATTTCGTCTGGTGGTTTTGGAAGGAAGGCATTATTGTATTCTTTGTCTTTGACCTCCAGAGTTTGGATTATTATGGGAAACACATCTACAACCCCATCCTTCCCTTCCTGACCCCATATTTACCATATTTTTCCATATATATGACACTACCGTTTTTCTAAAATCATGACACAATAAATTAAGGGACATCATATGCATGGAAGTAAGTCTTTCTCGGGGGGTTGGGCATGGGGATGAGGTGGAGGAGAACCCAAACTCACCTTGCTGTTTCCCTCCATGGTTTGGTTTTTTTTCAGGATCAGATCCATCTTTCCTTGAGTTTTCCTCCATCCCCACCACCATCCCCACTGTTTCCTTTCATTTCCCTGTTCTGGATACTCCTCTCTGCTTTGGTGGGTTTGGTTTTTGCAGGATCGTCTCTGTCTAGGGAAAGCTCTGGCTTGAGCAGCCCATTAAGAAATGAGCTCCAGGAAAGAAAAGAAAAAGCCACATATTTTATTTTAGTATGAAAAGTCATTTCTTAATGGGCTGCTAAACCTTGAGCTTTCCCTGGAGGAAGCTGATCCTGCCAAAACCAAACCACAAAGGAGGAAAGCGGCACGGTCAGTTTGGGTTCTCCTCCACCCCACCAAAACAGAGAAGAGTGTTCAGAATGGGGAAATGAAAGAAAACAGCAGGGGTGGTGGGGGTGGAGGAGAACTCAAGGAGGATTTATTAATTTTATTTATTTGAGGATCCAAAAAGTAGGAGGGTATCTAATAAACGGCGGTGTCTTACAGATGGCAAAATACAGGTAATTTCAGGTGAAATAGCTGATCTGATCCATCTTAATTTGGCATCTGTTAATTTTTTGCAACAAAGTGCAGCAAGAGAGAAAGAACTGAGTTCTTTCAGCAGCTGGTGGCCCTAGTTGCCCTTTTCTGTTCAAGCGGGGGATAATTCAGGTGGAGAGAAAGGTGTGGTAATGGGGCTTCAGTCTGCTGTAACTGGTTTATAAATAGCTCCTTATAGTGAAGGAGGTTGGCAAGAAAACCTGTAAAATTGCCTTAATGGGTCTCAAGGAATCATTCCCAACAGCTATCTTTATGGTGAGCAGGTGAGGGGGAGATTCTGATTGGATGCTGTTGTTTCCCACTCATGCATTTGCATTAGGCAATTAATATCTAAAATGAGAGGTTTTCTGTTCCGACAACTAATCTGCATGCGTTGATGAAAGCTACGGATGAAGGCAGTGAAGTATGCCTGCATGCATCTACCACTGCAGAGTCATACAACTGTTACGAGCATAATGGTTGTTCAGATGTTCAACTGAGCGCACAGTGATTGGGAGTGGAACCAGCCCAGTCCAGTCTGGGAACAGCTCCTTCCATGGGCCAACCAAAGTTGCTCACCTCTGGCTTAAGGAGCATTGCAAGCATTTGAGAGGGTTGCACCCCAAAGAAAACACCCCATGCTTCTGCTGAATACATATTTATCTATTTATTCCAGTGGAATAAACTGGAATTTTTAACCAGCTTTTGAGATATGCATTTGTCACATGCATTTTTTTAAAAAAAGGAAGGTCCTGCACCAAAGGCTCTTGTATAAACTCTCCAGTCATGGAATCAAGGGACAGGTCTTGCCCTGGATAAGCAACTGGCTAAAGGGCAGGAAACAGAGGGTAGCACTAAATGGACACCCCTCCAAGTGGAGGGAGGTAAAGAGTAGGGTCCCCCAAGGTTCAGTACTGAGACCCCTGCTTTTCAACCTCTTCATAAATGATCTAGAAGTAGGAGTAAATAGTAAGGTAGCCAAATTTGCTGACAACACTAAATTATACAGGGTAGTAAAAACTGAGAGAAATTATGAAGAACTCCAGAGGGAGTGGGGGAGTGGGCAAACCAGTGGCAAATGAGCTTCAACAGAGTGATGCAGGAATTATACCCAATTACATTTATAAACTCCAGTTACATTTATAAACTGATGGGCTCTGAACTCTCTGCAACAAACCAGGAAAGGCACCTTGGTGTTCTGGTGGACAGCTCAATGAAGGTGTTAACCCAGTGTGCCACAGCTGTGGAAAAAAGCAAACTCAATGCTAGGGATCATTAGGAAGGGTATTGGAAATAAGTCAGCATGTGTCATTTTGCTTCTTTATAAATCTATGGTGAGGCCCCATCTGGAGTATTGTGTACAGTTCTGGTCACCATACCTCCAAGAATGATATTATGGAAATGGAAAAGGTGCAGAGGAGGGCAACCAGAATGATTTGGGGACTGGAATATCTTTACCATCTGAGGCTGCAACAGCTGGGCCTCTTCACTCTTGAATGACAGCGCCTAAGAGGTGACCTGATTGAAGTTTATAAAATCATACATGGTGTGGTCAAAGTAGATAAGCAAAAAATATTTTCCCTATTGCACAACACTAGATCTAGGGGCACTCCATGAAACTTTTGGGTGCTAGATCTCAAACAAATAAGAGAAAGTTCTTTTTCACCCAGAGGATCACTGGTCTGTGGAACTCCCTGCCAGAAGAAGTGGTGACAGCTGTCAGCTTGACAGCTTTAAGAAAAGATTGGACAAAGTTCATGGAGAACAAGGGTATCAATGGCTATCATTATGGATGCCTAAGGACAACCTCCAGGTCGGAGAGATAGGCAGGATATCTCTCAATGCCATTTGCAGGGAATCGTAAGCAGTTGAAGACATCTGCTTGGGAGTACCCTGAAACAAATGGTGAGCCACTGTGTGAGACAGAATGCTGGACTGGATGGGCTGTGGCCTTTTCCAGCAAGGCTGTTCTTGTTCTTTTAATGAATGTCTTTAAAAAACACTTTCATCACAAATATGGAATAAATACAGTAGGACCCCCATATCCACTGATTCTTTATCCACTGATTCAGTTATCCTCAGTTGGCTGAGGAAAATAATTAAATAATTCAGCAACCATAAAGTAAGCTATTGTCACAAATAGCATCTGTAAAGCAAGCTACTGTCTCAAAACAGCAGTCATAAAGCAAGCTACTGTCAGGCAACAGCAGTTTGGAGGTGGGTAGGCAGGCATTAACATAACATAAGAACATAAGAAGAGCCATGCTGGATCAGGCCAAAGGCCCATCTAGTCCAGCTTCTTGTATCTCACAGCGGCCCCACCAGATGCGTTTGGGAGTGCATGAGACTAGATATCTGTCTCCTGATACCACTCCCCTGCATCTGGCCCTTGAAGTACCCTGGTTTAAAGCCTAGAGATTACACATCTCCATCATGGTTTGTAGCCCGTGATGGACTTTTCCTCTAGGAATCTGTCCAATTCCCTTTTAAAGGCATCCAGGCCAGATGCCATCACCACATCCTGTGGCAGGGAGTTCCATAGACTTACAACGCGCTGGGTGAAAAAATATTTTCTTTTGTCAGTTCTTACTCTCCCAGCACTCAGTTTGAGTGTATGTCCCCTAGTTCTGGTATTTTGAGAGAGGGAGAAGAGCTTCCCTCTATCCACTTTACTCATACCCTGCATTATTTTGTATGTCTCAATCATATCCCCCCTCAAGCGCCTTTTTTCCAGACTAAAGAGGCCCAATTGTTTTAGCCTTTCTTCATAAGGGAGGTGCCCCAGCCCAGTAATCATTTTAGTCGCTCTCTTCTGCACCTTTTCCAGTTCCACTATGTCTTTCTTGAGATGTGGTGACCAGAATTGTACACAATACTCCAGGTGGGGCCTTACTATTGTTTTGTATAACGGCATTATAATGTTGGCTGTTTTATTTTCGATCCCCTTTTTGATAATCCCTAGCATGGAATTGGCCTTCTTCACTGCTGCCACACATTGGGGAGACACCTTCATGGAGCTGTCCACCAACACACCAAGATCTCTTTCCTGATCCGTCACGGATAACTCAGAGCCCATGAGTTGATAGATGAAGTTTGGATTTTTTTGCCCCAATATGCATTACTTTACATTTGGTTACATTAAAACGCATTTGCCATTTCTCAGCCCACTCCCCCAGTTTGGAGAGATCCTTCTGGAGCTCTTCACAATCTTCTCTGTTTTTTACCACACGGAAAAGTTTTGTGTCATCTGCAAACTTGGCCACCTCACTGTTTATCCCTGTCTCCAGGTCATTTATGAACAGATTGAAAAGCACCGGTCCCAGGACCGAGCCCTGGGGCACACCGCTTTTCACTTCTCTCCATTGTGAAAATTTCCCATTGACACCTACTCTTTGTTTCCGGGATCTCAACCAGTTCTCAATCCATAAGAGGACCTGCCCTCTTATCCCCTGACTATGCAATTTTCTCAGCAGCCTTTGGTGAGGGACTGTGTCAAAAGCCTTTTGAAAATCCAGATAGACTATATCCACCGGTTCACCCAAATCCATGTGCCTGTTGACCTTTTCAAAAAATTCTAAAAGGTTTGTAAGACAAGATTTACCCTTACAGAAGCCATGCTGATTTTCTCTCAGCAAGGTTTCTTTTATGTGTTTTAAGATTTTCTCTTGGATGAGGCTTTCCACCATCTTCCCTGGGACAGATGTAAGGCTAACCGGCCTGTAGTTTCCTGGGTCCCCCCTCCTTCCTTTTTTAAAAATTGGTGTGACATCTGCTATCCTCCAGTCCTCCGGCACTGTGGCCGTTTTAAGAGACAAGTTGCATATAACCGTTAAGAGATCTGCAATTTCATTTCTCAGTTCCCTAATAACCCTTGGGTGGATGCCATCTGGGCCCGGTGACTTGTTAATCCTCAATTTATCAATTAGTCCTAAAACCTCCTCTCTTTTAACTTGTATTTGATTTAATTCTTTAGTCAAGAGGGGCTGCTCAGGCAGCAGAATCCGCTCAAGGTCCTCTGTCGTGAAGACAGACGCAAAGAACTCGTTCAATTTCTCTGCAATGTCCAAGTCCTCCTTAACCTCCCCTTTTCCTCCTTCACCATCCAGAGGCCCAATTGGTTCTCTGGCAGGTTTTCTACTTCTAACATATTTAAAGAAGCTTTTATTATTACCCTTTATATTGCTAGCCATGCGTTCCTCAAAGTCTTTCTTTGCCTCCCTTATCATCTTTTTATATTACTTTTGCCAGAGTTTGTGTTCCTTTTTATTTTCCTCATTTGGGGATGATTTCCATTTACAGAAGGACCTCTCCTTGTGCTTTAGAGCCTCTCTAACTCCACTCGTTAACCATGCCGGTGTCCTCTTGGACTTAAATGATCTCTTCTTTCTTTGTGGTATGCACTTGTGCTGGGCCTCTATTATTGTTGTTTTAAACAGGCTCCATGCACTCTGAAGAGATTGGATTCTTCTAACCCTCCCCTTCAGTTTCTCTCTAACTAGTTTCCTCATCTGAGGGAAGTTTGCCCTTCGAAAATCAAGGGTTTTTATGTCAGATTTGGTTGACACTCTTCCTCCGACATGCATGGCAAAGGTAATTGCAGCATGGTCACTGTTCCCCAGAGGCTCAGTGACATTCACATCCCTGACGAGGTCCTGAGTATCACACAATATTAGATCTAGAGTTGCCTGTTCTCGGGTGGGCTCCATGACAATTTGCTCTAAGGCACAGTCATTCAGCAAGTCGAGAAACCCAGTTTCTCTTTCTTGCCCAGAGCTCGCATTGGCCCAGTCAATGTGGGGATAATTAAAGTCCCCCATGATTACTATCCTATCCCTCTTAGCCACCTCCATGATTTCTCTCCTCATTTCAAGGTCCCCCTCAAGTTTTTGATCTGGTGGACGATAGAATACTCCAACTATCACATCACTCTTTGGACCTGGTAGTTTAACCCACAGTGATTCTATGGCGGAGTCAGACCCTCTGTCAATCTCCATTCTGCTGGATTTTATGCCTTCTTTGACATAGATGGCCACTCCTCCTCCAACCCGCCCATCTCAATCCCTTCTATAGTTTATAGCCTGGTATTGCTGTGTCCCACTGGTTCTCCACATTCCACCAGGTTTCTGTTATGGCTATTATATCAATGTTATCCCTAGCTGCCAGATGTTCAAGTTCTCCCATCTTTGCTTGGAGGCTTCGAGCATTGGCGTAGAAGCACTTGTACAGTGGGTCCCGCAACAGCTGCTGCCTTGTTCTTCTCCCCCCACAGCTTTTATTTTCAGTAGACGAACTGTCACATTCCGCTATTCTGCCAGTGTTAATACTTGCTATGTCATCTCTATGTGATTCTCTACCCTCTCCAACCTCATTCCCCGAGGATGAGGTGTTCCGAACCGGATGCCACACAGCTCCTGTCGGCTTTCCCCCAGTTATCAGTTTAAAAGCTGCTCTGCTGCCTTTTTGAGGTTGAGTGCCAGCAATCTGGTCCCATCATGATTCAAGTGCAACCCATCCCTCCTGAACAGGTTTGGCTTGTCGCAAAATGTTCTCCAGTTCCTGACAAATCTCTTATCTACGGTTTTCATTATCCATGGGAAAGCCTGGAACCAATCCCCAGCAGATACTGGGGTCCTACTGTACCTATTTCAAAGTAGATATATTTTCTGGTTTGTGTTTAGGTTTGGGAAGGGTGAGTTTGCATTGACCTGTGAATTGAATTAATTCTTCACCATCTCTAATAAATTATTTGGGGAATTGCTGGCTTCAAGTAACCTTTAATTTAGCAGTTTCTCCTCGCTGCCACTCTGGTCCCATGGCAACACCCAAGAGTCCCTTTCCACCCTCAATCAAGCCTGGTGGGAAAAACACCATCAGCAGCCTTTAAATGTTTGCAGCACCATCCGTACCCACAACCCGGAAAACCTTAAATGACAAGGGGGAAAGGGGGCTCCCTCCCTGCCTCAGCGAGACACAACTGTTTGGCACATGCCACCAGGAGATGAACAACGTCCGTCTCTGCTTTCGGTTAGATAATAAATGTTCTCGCCGGAAAACATGCAAAATTATTCCGCTGCCCCAGCTCTCCTGGGGTTTGCTTTGCTGGACTCAATTCATTTGGAGGGTTATTACTACGGATCGCTCTGATAACTAATGGGAGGAAAGAAAGCAGGGAGTGAGCAGGGAAGACCAGCTGCCTCTGGTCCCCTTAGATCTGACCAAGAAAGGAAGATTTGCATAGCAATTTAGGTGGGGTGGGGGTGGAAGATCTGCTACTGCCCAGCATGTCAAGCAGAAAAGAAATAGATCCTCCAACCAGCGAGTCTGCTCCAATAATTTTTAATGATAGTTATTTTCTGCCGGCTACTTCAGCTTTTGTTTTTTAAAACTCAGCAATGTTCATAGGTGGGTGTTGTTTCATAGAATTATAGAATCATAGAGTTGGAAGAGACCTCAAGAGCCATCTAGTCCAACCCCCTGCCATGCAGGAACCCCATCACAATATTTCTGACAGATGGCCATCCAGCCTCTGCTTAAAAACCGCCAAAGAAGGAGACTCCACCACCCTTTGTGGCAGCATATTCCACTGCTGAACAGCTCTAACTGTCATGAAGTTCTTCCTAATGTTCAAATGGAATTTCTTTTCCTGTAGTTTGAAATCATTGCCCCGAGTCCTCGTCTCTGAAGCCATGGAAAAGAAACCAGTTCCTTCTTCAATATGACATCCTTTCAAATATTTAAATACAGCTATCATATCCGCCCTCAGCCTTCTTTTTGAAAGGCTAAACATTCCCAGTTCCTTAAGCCGTTCCTCATAAGACATTTCCTCCAGACCTTCAGCCATCTTGTTCACCCTCCTCTGCACCTGCTCGAGGTTGTCAACATCCTTTTTAAATTGAGGCGCACAGAACTGGACACAGTACTCCAGGTAGGGTCTGACCAGAGCAGAATAGAGTGGTACTATCACTTCCCTTGATCTAGACACTATGGTTCTGTTGATGCAACCAAGAATCACATTGGCTTTCCTGGCTGCTGCATCATGCTGACTCATGTTCAGTTTGTGGTCCACCCAGACTCTCAGATCCCTTTCACAGGTGCTATTTTCCAGCCAGGTATCTCCCATCCTATATCTGTGCAATTCATTCTTTTTACCTAGATGTAGCACCATACATTTCCCTCTGTTGAAACTCATCCCGTTAGCTGTGGCCTGGCACTCTATTCTGTCAAGGTCATTTTGGATTTTCACCCTATCCTCTAAGGCAGGGGTGCCCAAACTTTTTGTAAGGAGGGCCAGATTTGGTGGCGGAGAATGTGTCAGGGGCCGGTTTCTCCCCAACCCTGCCACCCCACTGCAAGCCCCACCCACTTTCTTTAAAAAAACATGGGGTGAAGGAGGGGGAGGGGCGGGTCAGTCAGCCACGGGCCACTCAGAATGGCCTGACGGGCCAGATTTGGCCCCCGGGCTGGACTTTGGGCAGGCCTGCTCTAAGGAATTAGCAACCCCTCCTAATCTGCAAATTTAATTTGCATACTCTCTATTCCTTCCTCCAAGTCAATAATAAAGATATTGAATAGCACTGGACCCAGAACAGAACCCGGTGGAACTGCACTGGTCAGTGTCACATCTATGATCACCCTTTGGGTGAAATAAGTCAACCAATTACAAATCAGTTTGTAATTGTTCAGTTTGTGGTCCACCAAGACTCCCAGATCCCTTTCACAGGTACTATTTGTTTTTGCTGTTGGGTTAGGGTTTCAGGATGTCTTCACTCCCCAGCATCTACCCTGCAGTTATTCTTTTCCTTTTTCAGAAATGAGACCAAAAGTGGAAGGAGGCACAAATCTTTAACAGAGATAGAAGGAGGGAGGGGGGAGAGAAAGAGAGAGAGATGGCAAGGCAGGAGATGTGGAGAATGGTTGTATAAATCTCAATTACTTATCTCCCTCTCTCTTTGAAAGGGCTGGTTAGTTCTCGGAAGCAGATTAAAATATAGCCTCTGCTGAGCTAAACCGATATTACTTTTCCAGCAGGATGTGAAAACTGGCGTAAATGTTTGTAGATAATGTATTGGGGGACTAGGTGCAATGTTCCCCAGTTGCTGCTGCAGCAACAACAGTGGCAGCAATGAGACTGGCTTTTTTGAACCCTCATTCATTTAAAATAAAACTTACATTGTCTGGAAGGGCAGCTGCCTAGATGCCCTAAGCACATCCGATCTTGCCTGATTTCGGAAGCTAAGTAGGGCCCTGGTTAGTTCTTGGATGGGAGACCACCAGGAAATACCAGGTGCTGTAGGTGCCTGGAGTAGGAACTGGCAAACCGCTCCAGTATTCCTCCCAAGAAAACTTCATGGACATGTGGCCATGAAGAGTCGGTCACAACTGTAATGATGCAACACACACACACACATTGTCTGGAATCCTATTTCATCATGTACTATGCCCCACTTGGGATGGCCCACTGAGATACAGGAAGCTGGACTAGATGGGCCTTTGGCCTGATCCAGCATGACTCTTCTTATGTTCTTATGTTCTTATGAGTTAGTTCCCTGATAGGGAAACAGCTGGAGTGCCGGGGGTGGAGGTTGTGGGTGGTACACTAATATGTGTCCTACTTGACCCTGCTAGACCAACATCAACCAATATGTTGCTGAGCTTAATATATCACCTATGGAGTATGGCAACACCCCATCCATTCCCCTCTGGTCTTCCATGATGGTAGATGGAATATCTTTGGGAAGTCGGAGGCATATCTGAGAAAGGGTGACCTCACCTTGCAACCACACCCAGATTTCAGTTATGCTGACTAGGCCAGGCTTTTCCTCTGCTATAACTTTACAAATTTGTTGTGATCTGTTTTGGATTGACCTAGTGTTTAACAAACGTACAGTGGTACCTCGACTTACGAATTTAATCCATTCCGAATGCATGCTCTTAAGTTGAACTGCTCTTAAGTCAGAGTACCTATCTAAAAATTGAAAAATTAAGTTAAAAAAATAAAAATAAAAATAAAAATGTAAGTCGAGCAGACCATAGCTAAAATTTGTAAGGTGAACAGTTTTCTGCTCTTAAGTCGGGCTGCTCTTAAGTCGAGCTGCTCTTAAGTCGGGGTACCACTGTATAAGCAGATGAGACAATTGGCTGATAAGGTTACCTCAGTTCTGCCGGTTACTTATTTAATTAATTTATTTAGAGTATTTTTACCCTGCCTTTCCCCTTGGAAAAGGACCTTAGGCAGCTTACAGTAATGAGGGACAATGTACCAGTACAATTAGGACATATTCAAGTTTGAGAATAGGGAATTGAGGGACATCTTACAGCATTAAAAGACAAGATTAAAGTTACAAGAGAACATGCGCAGTTAGAGAGTAAAAATTCCATGTATTCATGCATGGTAGACCATCCAAAAGTTATGGGGGATGAAGACAGTGAAAACATAGGGTCAAAGCAATCACAAAAGGGAAATATAAACTCAAAGTTATAAGTGGTTATAAACACAAAGTCTGTGTAATCATGATTGATAGATTCATATAAAGACACATAATAGGTATCATTCAGGGAAAGCATATCTGAAGAGAAAGATCTTTGCCTGTTTCCAGAAAGACATCTGAGGTGACAAGAGCAGTTACACATGCACTGGTAACATCCCGTGTTGATTACTGCAATGCGCTTTACATGGGGCTGCCTTTGAAGACGTTTCGGCGATTGCAACTGGTTCAGATTCGTGCGGTGCGGCTGGTAAGCGGTGGGGCCGCCAGGGATCACATCACGGCGATTCTACATAACCTACATTAGTTACCAGTTGCTGTCCGAGCCCAATTCAAAGTGCTTGTTTTGACATATAAAGCCCTAAATGGCTTAGGACCTAGATACCTGAAGGACCGCCTCCTTCCATACCAACCTGCCCGGCAATTAAGATCGAGCCAGGGGGCCCTCTTGAAAGAGCCACCCCTCAAGGAGGTGAGAGGGATGGCTTGCAGACATACGGCCTTCTCGGCAGCTGCCCCTAAGCTATGGAATGCCCTCCCAAGTGAGATTCGCCTGGTGCCAACATTGATGACATTTCGGCGCCAGGTAAAAACCTTCCTGTTCCACAAGTTTTTAATTGATACACTATAGACTGTGGGTCCTCTGATGGCATTTTTAGTGTAATGATTTTAGTATAAGGTTTTTATTATTGTTTTAATTATTTATTGATGTTTGATGTTTTAACTGTTTTAATTCTTTGATTCTAAGCCGCCCAGAGACCTTTGGATAGTGTGCGGCATATAAGTTGTAAAAATAAATAAATAAATAAATAAATAAATAAAGAGCATGGGACATGAGACATCTGGAGCAGGCTCTCATGTGATGCCCTGGCTCCTTACCTGTTATCATTTATAGGACTAGAAATGGGCACGAACCGCGGTTCGGCAGTTCAGTGACATTGCTGTTCTGTGGGGGCTCTGGCTTCCCCTGCCCCGCCTTCTGCAGTGGCTGCCCAATCAGAGGCAGCGCCAGGAGGAGGAAGGGCTGGGAATCTATGTCGCTGCCTCTGAGTGGGTACCTGGTGGAGGAGGCGGGTCAAAGGAAGAACAGCTGTGCAGTCGAACCATTATTTATTCCCTTCTCTAGATATTACCTTGCTTTTGATCCCCGCATTGACAATTAGTTAATAGTTGTCCCTTCCTCCTCCCTCCCTTCAGCTACCAAGTTTATTGGCCTTAAATCCCCTCCAGATGTGAGTGCAAAAATATACAAATACAAAAACAAGGCAGCAGCCATATAAAACTAAATCTCCTAGTTAAACATGGCTGGTTCCCTCTAATCCATTTCTAGTCCTTTAAATTAAATAAATTGAATAATCAACCTAATTAATAACTGCTCTGGGTTATAAATAAATCCAGTGAAACAAACCATAGGCCCTGATTCTCTCCCCACTAAACTAAATTAGCCCATCCCTACTTCCATCTCAGAAAAAGTCCCTTTAAGCAAAATAGGCCCATTAAAATTGGGCATTAAAAGAATAAATTAATTTACATTAAATGATTTTAAATTAATTTTGGTTACATTAGATATGTTATACTTTGAGACCCTATCAGTGAATTCAGTTAATAACTAAGGGCTGAGCAATTAATCAAAGGGGACCAAAATTCAAATTAAAAAAATAGCAGTAGTAAATACTGTTGTTTTAATAATAATCTAGGAACTGCTGAGCTGGTAAGGACCCTATGGAACTCTCACCAAATTAAACTTAAAAGAGGCAAGAAAGACTTTAAAAAAGAGTACAATGAAAAATGTAAGTAAGGTAGCCCCATAAACCTGCAGTTTGGTCCTTAAAATTAAAGTCTTTAAATCTTCCTCAACTTGCCTGAGCACTGTTTAGAAGTAACCTCCATGGCAGACTGTTAATGGTGGACAGTAGAGATGGGCACGACCAGGAAAAATTACGTTTTGAGTTGTCGTGTGTCAGAGCCGGCCCGTTTAGGCTCATTTCCGTTTTCGTGAAATTTTCCAAAAATTTGTCATTTCGTTTGTCGGTTTTTTGTCTCTCATTAGTACTGGTTTTGGGGGGTGGCTCCTGGAGGCACCTCTCTGGGGTGGGTGCCTCCTCTGGCCCGCCATGAAGGGAAAGCAGGCTCCTGGAGGCACCTCTCTGGGGTGGGTGCCTCCTCTGGCCTGCTACAAAATGGCATGCATAGCCAATTGGAAATGCATACCATTAAGTTGCAGTTGCAGCAGGCAGAGGCACCTCTCTTTCGGGTGCCTCTGTGACTCACTGCCTGCGGTGCACTTGGGCTGGGGAACGAACTGAGAGAGGACCCCTACGGGCGCCTGCTGTGACTCACTAAGAAGGGAAGTGTACTTGCTGTAGTGCAATGCGAGTACACAGATCTGGGTTGGGGTTAGGGGTTAGCGCAAGGGCTAGGATTAGGGTTACTGGTAAGGTTAGGGTGAGTTACTGGGGTGCACCTCTGGGTGCCTCTCTGACCCACTAAGAAGGACAGTGTACTGGCGTATGGGTTACGGTTCGGGTTCGGGTTCGGGTTCAGGCTAGGGTTAGTGGCTTTTTATGCCCGACTGGCACATCCCAGAAGTCTCGGTCAAAACCTGGCCAAGTGGCCATGCAATTGGTGGAATGGCTCCAAAAATATGCATGGTCCACTCCCATGGCCAGCCCATCATTGCGCAGGTATAAAAAAATAAAAATAAAAATAAAATAAAATAAAATCAATTGGAGAAGTTTTGTTGCAAGAAAAACCCACTGCTGCTACTGAAAAAATTCAGGCAGTTTTAAAATAGCTATTTTCGCATGTTTCTGTGGTGCTTTGGTGTGTTTTTGGACCACGCAATTTCAAAATAAATATTGCGGTCGCTCCATTTTGGATCCCCCGCCCGCACCGCGTGGCATGGCGAGTTGGCGAGACGACGATGATGCGCAGCCCAGGAGAGGAGAGGGGGGAGGCCGGGGACACCCCCCCAGAAACCACCCTTCTGGTAGGTGCCCTCACTCAGGCAGGCATATTTTCACCTGCTTTTTTGGCCGGGAATCGGGTTTGTTTATTTATTTTTAAAACTTTTTTTCTCTGCCGCGCCGCTTAAGTTGGTGACTTGACGAGGATGCGCACTTTGCGTAGCCCAGGAGAGGAGGGGGGAGGCCGGGGACCCCCCCCCAGAAACCACCCCTCTGGTAGGTGCCCTCAGGCAGGCATATTTTCGCCTGCTTTTTTGGCCGGGAATTGGGGTTTTTTTATTTTTAAAACTTTTTTCTCTGCCGTGCCGCTTGGCGAGTGGCGACTCAACGAGGATGCGCACTTTGCGCAGCCCAGGAGAGGAGGGGGGGAGGCCGGGGACCCCCTCCCCAGAAACCACCCCTCTGGTAGGTGCCCTCAGGCAGGCATATTTTCGCCTGCTTTTTTGGCCGGGAATCGGGTTTTTTTTTATTTTTAAAACTTTTTTTCCTGTGCCGCTTGGCATCGCGCAATCGCTGTGATGCCAGGAACGACAATGACAAATCAGACCCAATTTTTCTTTAGTCAGTTTGAGTTCGAGTTCTGGCAGAGTAATTGTCGTTCTTCGTTCCGTTACGTAACGGAAACGAGAAACGGAAACGGAAACGAGAATTTCGCCAAGTCGTGCCCATGTCTAGTGGACAGATTTAGTTCACTGTGCCAGCATTTCAATAACTCTGTAAACCTTCTGAAGGATAACACTGGAAAAAGAGACAATAAAGATTGAATGTCGATAGTTAAACACTTCTCAAGACTTTTCCCTTCACCACAGCTAAGTCCTCTTGAAAACAGAAAAAAATTGAGATTACCGATTCATCGCAACAACATAAGACAGAGGTGATTGAAGGCACATAAAAACAAAAGAAAGAAAGAAAGGAAGGAAGGAAGAAAGAAAGAAAGAAAGAAGAAGAAGAAGAAGAAGAAGAAGAAGAAGAAGAAGAAGAAGAAGAAGAAGAAGAAGAAGAAGAAGTCAATTAAATACCACAAGAAGACCACAAACAGAAGCTGAGGCCAGAAGCATAGGTTAGACCTTGGCAAATGATTCACAGAAATAGTCTGCTTCAAATACTGATGATGCTGACAGGATAGATGACTGATTTAGGTATCCTGTTCCAGAGCCAGAGATTAGGAATTTGATTTCACACCATGCCTCCGATGTGTATAGCTAGTCTATGTGGCTTTGGGCATGCTGCACTGTCCCAGAGGTCTTCCAGAAGAAGAGAATGATAAACCACTTCTGAATTAACATGATAATAAACAGTTATTGTTATTACTGGGAAGTATTAACAATAACACAGCTAGCCACTGTGACTAGCATCTGTCGATTGTTTGATCCTCCATGAATGTTCTAGGGTATTTTGATGGAATGTCAAGTCCCCATAAAATCAGGCAGCTGTACAAACTTTTCCACAGCAGAAACTTACTGGAGAGAATACCAGGCTTGAACGTTCTCATTAGACATGGGCACGACCAGAAAAAATGACATTTTGAGTTTTCGTTTGTCGGAACAGGTCCGTTTTGGGTCATTTCCGTTTGTCGCGAAAATTTTCAAAAACTTGTCATTTTGTCGTTTCGTTTGTCATTTGTCGTTTCCACTGCGATTTAGCGCGATTTGACTTCCCCCAGAGCATAGGGGCGTCCCACAATCAGGGCCGGCGCTAGGTGTTTTTGCACCCTAGGTGGCAGGCGGGGTGGGGGCCGGGTGGCGGGGGGAGGGGTGGGTGGGCAGCGGTGGCGGGGGCCATGGGTGGGTGGCGACAGTGGCAGGGGGAGGCGCAGGCGGGCGGCGGCCACGGGCGGGCAAGTGGGCAGGCGGCGGCGCGGACGGACGGGCGAGTGGGCAGTTAGGATATCACTTAGGATAGAGGTTCTGTTCTTGGCTTGCACCCCAAATGTGTGTGTGTGCAAGCAAATTGAAGTTGGGAAAATAGAAAATAAATGGTAGTATATAATATATTTTTAAAATAAATCCACACCTCCCACTCCCAGTCAAACCTCCCCCTTTATCCAATATCAGAAAAAAATCCTCACAAACTGCCAGAGAAGAAATAAAGAATAAACTGCTATTCCCTTCAGCAGACAAAGCTGCAGGGAATCAAAGAAATTATTTTCTAAATTCAGTTCCCTCCCTGCCTGCCTAACTTAAATCCTAAAGCCTCCAGCCTCCCTCTTCAATCTCAATCAGATCACACCAGCACCAGCAGCCAGCCCTCCTCCCTCAACCACATCCATACACCCGACTGCGATTTCTGGAAGGTGCCTCGGCTTTTTATGCCCTCCGAGACATCCAGAAGTGTCAGTCAAAAACCTGGTGATGCCATTGGTGGAATGGTTCAAAAATTTGCATGGTCCCATCCCATGCCCACCCCAAATGGGCAGGTCTAAAAAAATAAAAAATAAAATAAAATAAAATAAAATCAATATGATGTTTTATTGCTATAAAAACCCACTGCTGCTACTATTAAAATTCAGGCATTTAAAATAAATAAATTTCACATTTCTGTGGTGATTTGGTGTGTTTTTTGACCACAATTTCAAAAGAAAAATTGCGGTCGCCATGTTGGATCCCCCCCACCGCATGGCATGCAGCGAGACAGACGACGAGGATGACCCCCCCCAGCCTGTTGCAAGCAGCCCAGGACAGGAGATGGGGGGAAGGCCGGGAACCCCCAGAAACCCCCTCTGGTAGGTGTCCTCAGGCAGCATATTTTCGCTTGCTTTTTGGCCGGGAATCGGGTTTTTTTTTTTTTTTTACTTTTTAAAACTTTTTTTTCTGTGCTGCTTGGCATCATGCGATCGCTGCGATGCCATTAACGACAACGAAAAACCCGACCCAATTTTTCTTTTTTCGGGTCGGGTTCGAGCTGGAGCGGCGTAATTATCGTTATCGTTTCCGTTACGTAACGGAAACGATAACCAAAAACGGAAACGACAATTTTGCCGCTCCGTGCCCATGTCTAGTTCTCATATATTCACGTTTTCATGTACTTCAAAATTAGCATGTCAGGATAGCTCATCCTCTGCAGTTCTAGCTTTCTTTCACCAGAGGATGGGGAATGCGCAGGATCTGGTCTCTATCACCGCAGAGTGCAGGGCACACAACAATGGACTCAAGTTCTAGGAAGCCTGATTTCAGTTGGATATCAAGAAAAACTTTTTAAATTTTTTATTATTTTATAATAAAACAAACAAACAAACAAACAAACAATACAAACGATAAAAGTGTACCCTCAATCCTCTGGGACCATCCAGTTGTTCCTTTGGCTTCTTTTTCTTCTTCATCTTCTCTTTTTCTAACTAGCATCGTAGAGTCCTTTTCTCCAGAACTGTGTTGGATTGTAAATCGGTTGTTTCCCTTTCCCTTTTAGTAGTACATATTCTATAAATTTCCCCCAAATATAATAAAAAATATCCTTCCTCATTTCCCCTCGCAAAACTTTTAAACTGCAAGACAATTTATCATTTGAAGCTATATCCCACACTTCATTATACCAGCCATCAATTTTAAAACCTAGCTTCAGTTTCTAATTCTTAGCTATAATCAGTCTTGCTGCAGTCATAAGATTTGCGATTAATTCTTTTGTTTTTATATCATGTTCATTAGTAAGTGGTAATGATAACAGTGCAATTTCCGGCTTACATTCAATATTGACTTGGAGTATTTCTTTTATCTCACTAAAAATCTGTTGCCAAAACTTTTGAACTATTTCACATTCCCACCAAAGATGAATATAGGTGCCTATCTTTTTTCACATTTCCAGCAAAGCTTAGAATATCTTGGACAAAAAGATTCTAACGCAGATTGAGGCTAGAAAAAAGAGAATTAGAAGATTTAGAACTACAACAAGCTCAAAGAAATTATTTAAAAAGAATTTTTTTTGAATCTAGTAATAAAAATTTGAAAAACTTCTTAACAGTTAGAGAAGTACAGCAATAAAACCAACTACCTTGAGGGGAGGTGAATGCTTCAACACTGGAGACACGCAAGAGAAACTTGGACAACCACCTTGCAGATATCCTTTGATTTGCTTTCCTTACTTGAGCAGGGAGCTGGACTCAGTGGCCTTATAGATCTCTTCCAACCTCATGATTCCATAGTTGCCATTTGTTGGCCAGGAGAGATGGGCATGAAACAAACTTTTAATTTGTTTCGTTATTCGTTATTCACTTAGTTAGCTAACGAAACAAATAATGAACCAACCCATCAAAGAGAAACGAAACGAAATGGAAACTTCCGTTTCGTTCACTTCGTTTTCGTTACCCCTCCTACCTTGTCCTCGTCGCCGCAGTCCTCTTGGTCCTGGCGGGAAACTTAGGCTTGTAGAGGCTCCTTTGCCGCTGGGGCCAGGATCTCTCTCTCCCCCCCCCCCGTCACTATCCCTACCACCACCACCGCCGCCGCCGCCTGGCAAGTCGAGCTGAACAGGTTCGGATTGGTTTGGGTTCATACGATTTTTTAAAAAATTGTACGAACCTGAACCAAACCGAACCATGGATGGGCCCGAAACAGATGAACCCGAACCATGGGTTTTCTGTTTCGTGCCCACCTCTATTGGCCAGTAGTTGCAGGAGACGGCAGGCTTCCCTGTAATAATAATCTTAGAACTGTGGAGCTCAAAGGGACCCTTTAAACCACGGAGTCCAGCCCCTATCAAAGACACAGGGTGGGGAATGCACCTCCCAGCCTCTGAGTCTGCAGCCAGATACCTGAGCCTCTGAGCTACCAGTAGCTCATATGTAATATCATTCTGTCTTGGAAAAAGACATTCTAGATGTGAAGGGGCTGATGCAGCATGAACTTTCTTATTGTTTTAACGAAGCTTACTAAAGTGAATGTTGATATTGTAGTCTAATATCTCAGTGGAGCAATGTATGCCAATGCAGAATCAACATTTGGAATACTTTCATTCTTTGGCAAATTGAGGATTCTGGGTGCTAGAATTAAAAAGGAAAAAAGTTTTCCAAGCTCTGATTAAGATTTGAGTTAACTACAACATTTCTCTGATTTACTTGGGTGGCGTAGTCTTTCCTTGGAAGTACCTGTTCTGATTAGAGTGTGGGAACGTTGCTGGGTTAGGCAACAAGTCCTGATAATCTTCCATCCCACACCACCCTGTCCAAGGATACTGGGACATGTAATCCAGTAAACATCTCTTCCCTCTTCTGGTTCTAATTTGCTCCTTTCCTTTAACATGAGTTGAAGGTCAGACAGATTAGGTGTGTGTGTGTGTGTGTGTGCGTGTGTGAGATAGATAGATAGATAGATAGATAGATAGATAGATAGATAGATAGATAGATAGATAGATAGATAGATAGATATAGATATATAGATATAGATAGATATAGATATAGATATAGATATAGATATAGATAGATAGATAGATAGATAGATAGATAGATAGATAGATAGATAGATAGATAGATAGATAGATAGATAGATAGTTTTAATTGCGAACGGATTCCAAAAAAACACCATCACCAAACTAATCCAAAAGGAAACACCCCCCAAGAATTGCGAACGGATTCCAAAAAAACACCATCACCAAACTAATCCAAAAGGAAACACCCCCCAAGAACCAAGAAACAGAAGAGAACAACGGCACCGCCCTCCTCCCTTACATCAAAGGCACCACAGACAAAATCAGCAAAATTCTCCACAAACACAATATCAAGACAGCCTTTTGCACCGACCAAAAAATAGCCAACATTTTAAGAAACCCCAAAGACAAGATTGAGCTAGAAAACCAAGGAGTCTACGAAATACCATGCAAAGTCTGTCCAGCCACATACATCGGACAGACAAACAGGAGAATAAGCGCACGCATCGCAGAACACAAGAACGCAGTCAAAAAAGAAGAAAAATCTTCCTCTCTCTTCCAGCACATAAAAACAACAGGTCATGAAATTGACTTTGAAAGAACCAAACTCATCTCCAAAACTGAACACTTCAACAGTCGAATAATCATGGAAGCCATTGAAATAGAGAAACACCCAAACAACATGAATAAACGTGATGACACCTCCCGCTTGCCTGACATCTGGAAACTAGCCCTGGTCAACAGACGAGCCTCTGTCACAAAGACTGACACCAGGTCCAAAGGACACAAGATGCCACCACCTTCCATCCACACCAAACACAAACCCAGACCCTTCCCACAGATGAAACGAAACCACCATCCAATAACAAAACCACGACTGCACCATCTACTGCGGCACCCCACTCCAGTCACCACATGGAGCACACTCACACACCCCAAAAAAACATTGGGAGACCACAGACACGTAGCCAGACCAAAATGAATTCACAAGACACAGGACCCCACTCCACCAAAGCCCAGGATACTGCCAGAACCCACCAGCCATCTAACCCACCAGCATCTAAACAGCCATCTAAACAGCCACCAGCAGTTAATCCCTTAACGATCGCCTCAGCCACACAGCAGATCACAAAAGAACAAAGGAACAAAGGAACCTGCAATCAGCAACAAAGCAAGCAAACCACACACACCCAGCAGTATTTATAGAAGGACTTCAACTGAGACCAAGCTTTGCTTCAAGAAGAAAGAAGCCAGAACACCAGCCTGAAGATGACGAGTGAGACCTCGTCGAAACGTCGCCAAAACAACCAGATTTCTACACGGGAAGAAACCCGAATCCACCCTAACATGCATACCTATACCCGTGAAAATCTACGAAAACAAATATCCGACCTCTACGGGAGGAAACCTTCCAGCTGACCAGAACCTACGAGAAACTAGAAGTCCGAAGAGCCACCATCTTATGTGACATTGCATTCCTACGCAACTGCCGAGACAAAAATGTGATCCCCACAAGCTTCCAACTGAAATTCCACTCAAAACCATCCAGCGAAAGGATCCTGAAAAGAACAGAACTAGCCCTAATCAGAAGCGAACTACACAGGAAAAGATACCTACTAGATCAAACCAACAGAGACCTACTAACTCTCCACCTCAAACTCAGCAACAAAATCCACCCAACACTCTGGAACAAATCCAAGCAACTTGCCGCCTGGAGAGCTGAAACAGAGACCTCCCACAAGACAGACACACACACCAACAAACTCCACAAACTGGAAAAACGCCAGAAGCCCAACCCCCACAACAGCCCATGAAACAAACAGTTCACAACATATCAGACAGGACACTCACCATCGCAGAGACCAAAGTCCTTTCCAAAGGATTCAACTTTGCAGTCGCCCCCAGACACATCCCCACCGAAAACATCATATGCGGAGTGGAAGCCAGCCTAACCAAAATCAACCCAGATGAAGCCAACAAAATCAGACTCGAAGTCACCAATGTCCTCTGCTCCAGCAAACCACCCAGAAGCAATTTACACAAAGAAGAACAAAAAGCCCTCTCCAACCTGAGGAAAGACAACAACATAATCATTCTCCCAGCAGACAAAGGCAATGCCACAGTGGTGATGAACACATCCGACTACCAAGCCAAACTATCCAACCTACTACAAGACCCTGCTTACATACCTTTGAACACAGACCCCACCACCTACCTGGAAAAAAACCACCAAAGCCAAAATAAAAGCCTCTCCCTTAAGTGAAGAAATCAAGCCAAGCATCATCCCCAGAGAGAAATCATCCAGATGCCCCAAGCTCTACGGCCTCCCCAAGATTCACAAAGAAGGAACACCTCTCAGACCCATAGTCAGCTCCATAGGCTCACCTCTACAAAACCTCGCCAAATTTCTTGCCAAACAACTCCAGCCCTATGCAGAATCCATCACTTCATACGTACAAAACTCGTTCCACTTCATAGAAATTATAAAGAAACAAGACCTACAACCCAATGACCTACTCGTGAGCTTCGATGTTGTTTCACTCTTCACACAAGTGCCCATTCAAGAAGCCTTGACAGCTATCCACAACAAATACAACCCCCCCAAACACATCCTAGATCTGACCAACCACTGCCTAACCAACACATACTTCATCCACAATGGACAAAGATACAAACAGATAGAAGGAGCACCCATGGGATCACCCCTCTCACCGGTCATCGCAAACTTATATATGGAACACTTTGAAACCAACGCGTTACAGAAGTCCGAACATAAACCCAAACTCTGGCTCAGATATGTTGACGACACCTTTGTTATCTGGCCACACGGGAAAGATAAACTGAACAACTTCCTCACACATCTCAACAGCCTACACCCCAAAATACAATTCACTATGGAAATAGAAGCCAACAACCAACTTCCCTTCCTGGACGTCCTAATCTACAAAAAACCCGACGGCTCCTTAGGACATACCATCTACCAGAAAAAAACACATACAAACCGCTACTTAAATGCACAATCACACCACCACCCTGCACAGATCAACTCCGTAGCAAAAACCTTCATCTCCAGAACCAAATGCCTCGCTGACAAAGACCACCTAAAAACTGAATTACACACTCTCTCGAATGTTTTAATTGCGAACGGATTCCAAAAAAACACCATCACCAAACTAATCCAAAAGGAAACACCCCCCAAGAACCAAGAAACAGAAGAGAACAACGGCACCGCCCTCCTCCCTTACATCAAAGGCACCACAGACAAAATCAGCAAAATTCTCCACAAACACAATATCAAGACAGCCTTTTGCACCGACCAAAAAATAGCCAACATCTTAAGAAACCCCAAAGACAAGATTGAGCTAGAAAACCAAGGAGTCTACGAAATACCATGCAAAGTCTGTCCAGCCACATACATCGGACAGACAAACAGGAGAATAAGCGCACGCATCGTAGAACACAAGAACGCAGTCAAAAAGAAGAAAAATCTTCCTCTCTCTTCCAGCACATAAAAACAACAGGTCATGAAATTGACTTTGAAAGAACCAAACTCATCTCCAAAACTGAACACTTCAACAGTCGAATAATCATGGAAGCCATTGAAATAGAGAAACACCCAAACAACATGAATAAACGTGATGACACCTCCCGCTTGCCTGACATCTGGAAACTAGCCCTGGTCAACAGACGAGCCTCTGTCACAAAGACTGACACCAGGTCCAAAAGGACACAAGATGCCACCACCTTCCATCCACACCAAACACAAACCCAGACCCTTCCCACAGATGAAACGAAACCACCATCCAATAACAAAACCACGACTGCACCATCTACTGCGGCACCCCACTCCAGTCACCACATGGAGCACACTCACACACCCCAAAAAAACATTGGGAGACCACAGACACGTAGCCAGACCAAAATGAATTCACAAGACACAGGACCCCACTCCACCAAAGCCCAGGATACTGCCAGAACCCACCAGCCATCTAACCCACCAGCATCTAAACAGCCATCTAAACAGCCACCAGCAGTTAATCCCTTAACGATCGCCTCAGCCACACAGCAGATCACAAAAGAACAAAGGAACAAAGGAACCTGCAATCAGCAACAAAGCAAGCAAACCACACCCCCCCAGCAGTATTTATAGAAGGACTTCAACTGAGACCACGCTTTGCTTCAAGAAGAAAGAAGCCAGAACACCAGCCTGAAGATGACGAGTGAGACCTCGTCGAAACGTCGCCAAAACAACCAGATTTCTACACGGGAAGAAACCCGAATCCACCCTAACATGCATACCTATACCCGTGAAAATCTATGAAAACAAATAGATAGATAGATAGATATAGATATAGATATAGATATAGATAGATATAGATATATAATCTATCTATCTATCTGCCTAGATGCCCTAAGCAGATCCGATCTCGACTGATTTCGGAAGCTAAGCAGGTCGGCCCTGGTTAGTACTTGGATGGGAGACCTCCAAGGAATACCAGGTGCTGTAGGCGCCTGGAGTAGGAACTGGCAAACTACTCCAGTATTCCTGCCAAGCAAACTCCATGGATATGGAGTCACGAAGAGTTGGTCACGACTGTAACGACACAACACAACACACACACACACACACACACACACACACACACACACACACACACACACACACACACACACACACACACACACACACACACACAAAGGAAGGCTAAGGCAAGAAGGCTGCAGTGGTTGCCTGTGGATGGCCAGTATCGCTTCCCAGCTAATTGTCTGTTTATTGACAACCGTCAATAGACTGTTTGCCATGACTGCTTTCTCCAATTACTCTGTGTCAGCTCAGGTATCCCCTGGAGTGTTGCAGCCATGGACACCCGTCAAAAAGAATATTAATCTCAGGATAATGAAGGGGAGGAAAAAACAACAACAACAGATTCACAGCAGTCTGAAATATTTCATGAAATGGTGGTTTGCCTGGAAGAGAAAGATTTTGCTGGTTTCAGAGCCAGAAGGAACCGGAAGTACTTTGTAAATTTCATTTTAATATGTTGGACTTCCCATCATATCAGATGCCCTACAAGAATAGCAAAAATCATATGTCATTCCTCGCTCTTCTATGTTGATTCCAAATAAAGAAGGCAGCAAGATCAGAGTCAGTGGTCTAGTTTCCCTAAACCTGGTGCAACCCTGAACCCATGGATTACACCATCAGGCACACATCACAGCCAATGGTCAGGAATGATGGGAACTCTGGTTGGGAAAGGTGCCAATAATGTGCAAATAAATGGATGTATCATTAGAACAGATACAGTAATTTACATTGGGTAGACAGGAGTTTGGCTTACAAAATCCATTTTCTGTTGCAGAGTTTTGAATTTCTGGTAAAATTCCTTTTTACTACACAGTGGAAATGCAGAGATCCACGTAGCTACAACATTCTCCAGAGTCCATCTCTTTCATATTAACTGGTACTTAAAATCTCTGCAAGTCATTGAGAGACACTTTTAGTAGAAAGAGTTTTTAAAAATTCTTTACTTACAGTTGCTTGAAATTAAAGATTTGACTACACTGCTTCTTTCACTGAGCACGTATTTAGCAACCAACAAAACAGAACAGCAGCAGATAAACAACTGCCAACAACAGACTAATAATGGGGTGGGGGGAGCACTCAGCAGAGAGGTAGAGCTCTCTTTTCAATTCAAGGGCTGAAATGAATGATTGGCTAGTGCCAAATTGATAGACAGTCATCCCAGCCCAGAAAAGCTCCTATGAGCCACACAAATCAAAGACAGCATGTGACGTTGCAAATGAAACCCCTACATTTTCCCTCTGCTAGCCATCCACAAGGTCCACCTCCCTAAATATTGTATAAAACAGTGACTTATGAAGGTGGATATCATATCCAAAACAAGATGTATTTTAGACACATTCTTATCTCAGGAATTTGATTTCAGAACTGCATCCAGCGCTTGCGTGCGGATACAGACACAAATTCTATTTTTGTTTCTCCCTGAGGTTTCTTTTCTGTTCGCAAGCTAATTTTATGGGAAGTAGGGAGATTACTTGTTTGTTAAATGGTTGGGGGTTAGAAACTTCCACCAATATACTGATTTATTCTATGTATTGACCTGTATTCCATATCTATGCAGCCTGATAGATGCTGGAAAACTACCAGTCCATTCAACTGCAAAGCTAGACATTGACCAGTAACCTCTGAATGACCTCCCACCCAGCTCTGCATCGGATAATACCCATCTCATTACACAAAAATCACACACATGGATGCAGACACACACATGGAGGGAAGAACATAAGAATGTAAGAACATAAGAAGAGCCCTGCTGGATCAGGCCAAAGACCCATCTAATCCAGCTTCCTATATCTCACAGTGGCCCCACCAAATGTCTCTGGGAGCGCACAAAACTAGATATCTGTCTCCTGATGCCACTCCCCTGCATCTGGCCCTTGAAGTACCACAGTTTTAAGCCTGGAGATTATGCATCTCCATCATGGTTTGTAACCTGTGATGGACTTTTCCTCCAGGAATCTGTCCAATCCCCTTTTGAAGGCATCCAGGCCAGATGCCATCACCACATCCTGTGGGCAGGGAGTTCCACAGACTAACAACGCGCTGGGTGAAAAAATGTTTTCTTTTGTCTGTTGTCACTCTCCCAGCCCTCAATTTGAGTGTATGTCCCCTAGTTCTGGTATTTTGTCAGAGGGAGAAGAGTGTTTCTCTATCCACTTGACTCATGCCCTGCATTATTTTGTACGTCCCAGTCATATCCCCCCTCAGGTGCCTTCTTCCAGACTAAAGAGCCCTAAATGCTGGAGTCTTTCCTCATAAGTGAGGTCCCCCAGCCCAGTAATCATTTTAGTCACTCTTCTTTGCACAAATTTCCCATCTGCTTTAGTCACATTCCTTTGGACACCAAGGGCATCCTCACAGCTGGAGCTTGCCATGGAGCTAATTTCAGGGCTATAACAAGGGCAAAGTAACTGAGAGTTTGCAGCCAAATTCAGTGGTGAAGCTACAGGTTAATGCTTTGGGTTCCCAAATCTTTTTGACTCACAGCTGCCTTGGATTTTTGAAACAGGAGGATTGCAACATCCTCTTCCTCCTCCGTTTTTCTCATTGGCCCCTGTTGCAAGACTAAAGAGAGAAAGAAAATCATAGAATCACAGAATCACAGAATTGGAAGAGACCTCAAGGGTCATCCAGTCCAACCCCCTGCCATGCAGAAACCCCCATCATAGTGTTTCTGACAGATGGCCATCCAGCCTCTTCTTAAAAGCCTCCAAAGAAGGAGACTCCACCACCCTCTGTGGCAGCATATTCCACTTCCAAACAGCTCTAACTGTCATGAAGTTCTTCCTAATGTTCAAATGGAATCTCTTTTCCTGAAGTTTGAGACCATTGCCCCGAGTCCTAGTCTCTGAAGCCATGGAAAACAAACCTGTTCCCTCTTCAATATGACATCCTTTCAAATTTTTAAACATAGCTATCGTATCCCCTCTCAGCCTTCTTTTTGAAAGGCTAAACATTCCCAGCTCCCTAAGCCATTCCTCGTAAGACAATTCTTCCAGACCTTCAACCATCCTGGTCGCCCTCCTCCGTACCTGCTTGAAGTTGTCAACATCCTTTTTAAGTTGAGGTGCGCAGAACTGGACACAGTACTCCAGGTGTGGTCTGACCAGAGCAGAGCAGAGTGGTATGATCACTTCCCTTGATCTAGAGCAGTGGTTCTCAACCTGTGGGTCCTCAGATGTTTCTGGACTGCAACTCCCAGAAGTCTTCATCACTAGCTGAGCTGGCCAGGATTTCTGGGAGTTGCAGTCCAGGAACATCTGGGAACCCACAGGTTGAGAACCACTGCTCTAGACACTGTGCTTCTGTTGATGCAGCCAACAATCACATTGGCTTTCTTGGTCACCACATATGAAATGTTTTACTTGGAAAGCTTTCTGGACACATCACTGCCTAAAGTAATCCAGGTCCTTGGATTACATGGGCTCAATGTGATGGGCAGAGTTGCCTCTGGCCAAAGGACCTCTTCTGAGTATCATGAAGTGGAAGGGAAGTGGACAATATAATGACCATGGCTTTATCTGCAACATAGAAAAACATGGTCAGGGGGCTGGAGGGATATGAGATTTAATCACCCACTGGAGTAAGAATGCTTGGTTTCTTTTAACCTCTAGTGTGTTGTGTATTGTTGATAACTCCTGGTCAGTCTGCTGAATTTCCCCATAGCCTTTGGTCTTCTATGGCCTTCTGTAAGCTTTACCCCCAGCAGCCATTGCATAGAAATGGCTGTAAGCATTTGAAAAGAGCAGAAGGTGTTAGAGACAAAGAGCCTTTTCCGACATCACTGGGCTTGTTTGTGTGGACTCAACAGCAAATTTTAGGGAGTTTCCAGATGGAAGGTTCCTAATAATTGAAAGTCACCGTGTAGCTGCAGCAGATGGGAAGTTTGCTGTCTAAAACCCATTTGTACGTCACTGCATGAATGCCACATGCTCTGCGGAGTGGAAGCCACGTGCATAGAAAGAAAGTGCACATCCCATCCTGAGCATATTGTTTTAAGAGAAGCTTCAGTTGTTAAGGTTATAAGGTGCTACCTGGTGACAGACACAAAGATAATGTTGTGATCTTTGTATCACTCATTAGGTAGCAGCTGCTCTCCATCCCAGGACCTTGGGGCTTCATGGTACTGTGATGAAACTGCAACACTGCTGTTAGGACTCTGCCATGATCTGAGTTCAGCCCATCAGGTTGCCGGCTCAAACATGACTCAGCCTTCCATCCTTCTGGGGTCATTAAGTACTAAGCTCATTGGGAAGGGGAAGCAATGTATAACCTCCATGTTTGCTTGCTTGCTTGCTTTTTTGTTTATACTTTTATTGTAAACCACCCAGAGAGTGCTTTAAGCACATTTTGCTCTGCTTTGGAGAGCAACCTTCTTGTCCTCTTCCTTGCCAGGTTCATCATAAGGCAATTAGGCTATTAATGTCATTGCTTGTCCAGGTCAAAGTGTAGCACATCAGTTCTGTTGTGTTGTGTTGTGGGTAGGTATACCATCTCTGTAGAAACTGCCCTCGTGAACCATGCCCAGCTGGACTCATAGGAAGGGGGGCATCCACATGTCTCGTTTTGCTATATTGTATCATGCTGCATCCATGTCAACCATTTGATATAATCAACCTTCTGTTGTATCTGTGGCTCTCTCTTGTCATCGGAAGATGGACTCATGAGGTTCTGGCTGGCACCAAATCTCCCGCTAGCACAGCAGTAATTCCATTCTTCTTCCCTGAAACCTAATTTTACACTGTGGGTTAGCTGGAACAAAGAACGGAAGCATCAACAGGAAACCATGGGAGGGTTACACATTGAATATGGTGTTCTCAGGATGAGAGGTGGGGCTCATTCGTTCTTTGGAACCATGCCGTAGCCAGCACGGGGATTATCTGTGTTCAGGAACATTTGCGCCATGAATAAACAATAAACAGAGCTTGTAAAAGTTACTTGCTTGGAGATGCTGGGAGTTATTGTCCCATAAAGTAACTTTCTTAAACTCAGATAATGTGTAGTCCCTTGAGTGCACAGTTTTCTTGAATACTGAAGCCTCATGTTTCAGCAATTCCCTCACAGTTAACAGCACAAACAATGGGCTCCAAACAAACTGGCAGAACAACTTTTTAACCCAGAAGGGAGTTTTCAGGGTGGTTCAAAGGTGTTGCCCTTCCTTTGTAGTGGAGCTGGTGTATCCATTCTACCCACTCACCCCATATACTACTTCTGGACTGCCACTCCTCCAGTGTACCTAGGGGCATTGCGCCATAAATCTGTCCATTCCTAAACATATTTCTCCTTTGCCTTGATATCTGTTAAGTTATAATGTGATGCTTATTGTCCTTGTGTTTTTAAAATCATTTATTCATTTTGGATACAGTACAGTATTATTTATTTGGGTTGAAAACTGTCCATCGTAGCTATTAGCTAGAAGGGCACTATAAAAAGTTCAGTCACCCAACCAATCAATCAGTCAATCAATGGCACATTTTAGAGTCTTGAAACAGGAATGGGGTGTGTGAGTGGGGATGGGTGCAAACATCGCCCAGGCTGCAGATTACGAATTATTTTGGAATGGGGGAGGGGAAACGTACATTAAGCAGTTATTGATCGCACCAGAGGTCTCTTTCTTGAATAATTTGACCCAAGAGGTTAATTGTGCAGGAGGTCAAGAGAACACTGAACCATGTCTTGTGTCACAATCCCAAAGGGAACTGAGGGCAGAACTGATGTGGGATGTTTAGTGTTCACAGCACACAGGATATTAGGGCAGATTGATAGGAAAATGATTCTTATGGCTCTACTTTGGGGTTCTTTGTTCTCCAATAATCTGATGGTTGTTTTTCTTTCTGGGTGTAGATGAAGCATCTCTGATTTTACATGTTAGTACTTTTAATCAGAGTTTTGGATGTTACCTGATTAATTGTTTTTCAAATTTATAAAAGTAATGTGACAAAAAAACTATACTTTAAACAATGCATAATAATGAGAACAAGATAAATTCATAACTCAGGTATACCATGTTGCACTTGAGTTATGAATTTGCCTTGTTTTTATTAGGTTTAGGTTTAGGTTTAGGTTTTTTGTTGCAGCGTCAAGCAAAACATAAAATAAAATGGAATAGCAAAATAGGATATAAAAGACATTGGATAGAAAGTTTAAAAGCTGGCATACAAGTAGTAAATAAACTTGTTTTTATTATTATAAAATAAAATAATTTATTATTTATTTATTGTTATAAAATAAAATTGTATTATTATAAAATAAAAGTTGAGGGATACTACTGTACTTTATAATGGAAATTCTTATATTACCCATTAATTCTCCAATATGAGGTGCTTTTTCTTGCTCAGGAAAACACGTGGAAAAAATATCTGGTTCCCTCTAGTGACTAATCCTGATTTTATATGCTGCAGATATGTTACAAAAATAGGGAAGATAATACCAAACAAACCTTCCACAGCTATGTAGGATTAACAGAGGGATGGCATGAACCCTCAAAAATTCTTATCAAAAAAGCAAAAGTGCCATTTAAAAGTATATATTGAATGTAAGTAGAAAACACTGCTTATTACAAATTTAAGTTACTTTATAAGTTCTTATACTATTTTCCTTGTAACTACTCATTATATTACTTCCAATTAATTATTTCCATTCTACGCCTTCCCCTTTGATTTTCCTTAATGGAGGGAACCATTGTGGAAAATGCTTTTTTTAAATGCTTTTTTAAATGCTTAATCGCCGCCCAGAGGAGGGAAACCAGGCGGGATATAAGTCTTTAAATAAATAAATAAATAAATAAATAAATAAATAAATAAATAAATAAATAAATCAACCTGTGGAAAACAGAAGTTTTACTAATCTGCAACCCCATCTCAAATCCATCCATCTGTCAAACAAACAAAACACTTTGCTTGGTGAGAAGTATTAGAGCAGAGATGAACAACTCATGGGGTGCGTGGAATGCATTGGTGTCACATCCTAACCCAGTGGTGGCGAACCTTCGGCACGCTAGATGTTTTGGACCACAACTCCCAGAGCCCTTTGTCATTGACAGTCAAGGCTCAGAATTCTGGGAGTTTTGGTCCAAAATATCTGGAGTGCTGAAGGTTCGCCAGCACTGTCCTCCTAACCTTTCCAGGGAGCCCCGGAGTTCCCCACCCTCATCCCATAGTCCCTAAACCGCAGTGACATGGCAGCAGCTGCAACAGAACCCTATGCAAACAAGATGTGTGAGAGATGAAGGCCCCCATTTCAAATTGAGTCATGCATCTAGGAAGCTTCTGGGAGAGTCCTCCATCTTCAAAACAAGATGCACGCTCCTCCTAAATCTTGTTTTACAGAGAAATAGTGTTTTAGTTTTAGTTTTGACACTTCTGGTACACTCCTTTCAATTATACAGTAATAGCAATGAAAGGAAGCATGAATCTGATTGATTTAAAATATTTTTACCCCACCTCTCTCCTTAAAAGCTCCCAAGGTCGTTTACAGAATTCAAAGGACAATATTTAAATTCTAAAAACAGCAAAATATATTTATTTATTATTTGCTGATTTGATTTATACACCACCCATCTGGCAGCCAAGGCTACTCTGGGCAGTTTTCAACAAACCCCAAACAATACAATAATCAGCTGTGTCAATTAGATCTAAACAGTAAATCCATAAAACAATATGACTTCAATTTAAAAACTCAGCAAGGCTAACATTCAACAAAGGAAAAAAATAACCAGTCAGGATGGCAGAATTGGTTTAGAGTCTGATGAAACTCTGCATTCTGCAGTATACAAATATTTTAAAAGAATTCATCAAATTAGTATATGTAAAATTTGTTTGTTTGTTTGTTTGTTTATACCACAAGACATCTAGCCCAAAGACTACCCTTGATGGCTTATAACAGGGGGTCTCAACCCAAGGCCCGGGGGCCAGATGCGGCCCCCAGGGTCTTGAATCTGGCCCCCGGGATCAATTGCAGACCCCCCCACCTTCCCCCTGCTTTGCGAGCAAGCCAGCCTCTGCAGCTGCTTCTAATGCTGAGGCAGTTCAAAGCGGTGGGCTATGTCACTTCCCCCACTCCCTCCACCCACTGCCCAGATGACTGGCACACTGGCTGGTGGGGCAGTTCAAAGTGGAACAGCCACGGCAAGCTCCCATGCTCCCCCCCACCTGCCACCCAGATGGTTGGGGCACCAGCTACAGCCGAGCAGGGCAATTTAAAATGGGAGGGCTGTGGCAAGGTCTCCCATTCCCTTCATGGCCCTGAGGCCCCATCCCTGCCCCTCCACCCCTCCCACCTGCCTTCCTTGTGTGGCTGTTTGCCCCTCCCTCCCCCTCTTTTTCCCCATGTTGGCCTTCTTCTTCTTCTTTTTTTTAGGGGGGGACTGTGGTTCGGCCCCCAGTGGTGTGGAGGGTAGGGTGGACTGGCCCACTGTTTGAAAACTTTGAGGACCCCTGGTTTACAACATACCAAAAATTCAATTACTGATTAATTTATTTATTTATTAATTGACTGACTGATTGATTAACTGACTGACTGACTGATTGAACTTTTATTAGCCCATCTAGCTAACAGCTACACTGGGCGGTTTACAAAACAAATAAATAATACTGTACATTATCCAAAACAAATAAATGATTTTAAAAACATAAGAATAACAATAAACATTGAGCAAACCACATAATAACTTAACAGATGTCAAGGCAAAGGGGGAAACAGCACAGAGATGGATTTATGGCACAGCACTCCTACAAGTAGTGTACATAGCAGTTTAAGTAAACAAAAACACAGCACAAATATCAGCAATCTAATAAAACAAATATAAGCAATAAAACTCATTGAAACATAAAATATATAAAGATAACAACTACTGTCCAAATAAATGATAATACAGGGATAAGAGTGGCCTTCTGCTAGATGGGCTGAAATAAATATACATTTATAATCTATATATAAATGTATATTTATAAATAGAAAGAAAGAAAGAAAGAAAGAAAGAAAGAAAGAAAGAAAGAAAGAAAGAAAGAAAGAAAGAAAGAAAGAAAGAAAGTGAAATCCCAAAGAGGTGGTAGAAACGGAATGGTAGGGTCAATAAGAGATGGCAATTGTTGATGGGTCCCTTCAAGGTGAGTGTAGACCCTGCACTGTGAATGGTCTGTCCTGGGCTGGTAATGAGCGCATGGTAGACTCTCCTATGACATTCCTATCCTTCTGGGGTTCTTTGAAAATGCTGACTGTGCTGTATTGTCTCTCCCTTTTGTCTCCAGGACAGTGAGCTCTTGACCTTTAACATCTCCCGGCATCAGTCATGGTGGAGTGAGAATGGGCCAGGCTGTGTACGGAAGGAGATGCCCATGGTTGGCCTCAAGGGCCTGGACAGCCATTCCTATGTTTCTGTCATTGGCTGTGCTTTGGAGTATCGCTACATTGAAGTGATGCACAGCGCCTTGCAGATTCTGGTGGCGGTGAGTATGATAGGGATGGAGCTCTCCCTCCCAAAGGACCCATGTTGCATGGTCAAACCTGGCCGCCGTCAGTTCTCTCCCAGCCTATTGCCATGTTTTGTTTCTTGTGCAGTGCTTGCACTTTCTTGTTAACATTCACACGATGTTCATGCGATGTGCATCGGTCCAGTGGTGTCTGTACCACGCCAGTGCCTTGCCAGTCAGCCTTTGATAGAGAAAATGGGATTGAAAGCCACAAAATCCCGTTCCTCTTTCCATTTACTACTCTCCATTAACAAACTGCTGGATAGCTTGGTGGTTGAGGTATCTGGCTGTAGAACCAGAGGTTGGATGTTCGATTCCCCTCTGTGCCTTCTTGACAGGTGCGGGATTCAATTATCTGTTGAGTCTCTTCCTTCCAGCTTTGCAGTTCTATGATTATTATGTTATTCACAATAGGCAACAAAGTAAGCAGGCATCGACAAGGTGATGGAGTGTCAACAAGAGAGAAAGAAAACAAGCTAATTTAATTCTAGCCTACATCAGCAGATGTATAATGTCTGGAAAACTGGAAAAGGTCCAGAAAATGACACCCAGGATGGCAGAATGGATAGCATCCTCCTAGGTTGTCTGTTCCACTGTCCAACCATTCTTGCTGCCACAAATTTCTTCATAATATTTAACCAAAATTTCCTTTCCTATAATTTGAATTAGTGGGTTGACGTCCTGTTCTTGGTAGTAGTGGGAAATACGGTCTGTACCAACAAATATGTAATAAACCTGAAAATATTTGAAGTTGGTTATAAAATCACACCAATCTTCAATTCTCCAAACTACACCTCTTCTGTTCCGCATCAAGTTCGGTTATCAGAAACATCACCATATTTGTGTCTCTGACTATCTTCTCTTTCTCTATGTATCAATCTTCCCCATCAATTCTTCTATGGAAAGTGGGGTGAATTACAGGATTTCTGCAAGGGAGATTTCTCCTCCATGCTTACATTAATGTTGCCCTATAAAATATGGCATCTTCCCCCAACCCACACCTTCCCCCAAGAAAGACCTGCAATGCTGAGAAAGTTATTTCATTTCAAATCACACACACACACACACACACACACACACACACACACACACACACACACACACACACACACACACTTATAGGGTTTTGGTTTGTTTTTTTAAAGAATTTTAAAATGAGCCTGACTGTGATTTAAATATGTATAGATGAGTGTCAGGCAGCTGAAGTTGGAGGATGGGAGAGAAAACCCAATTAAACAAAGGCCCTGACTGTTTTCCCCAGGGATATGATAATAATACGTGCTCCATCAGGAAACAATGCTACACCAATGGACCCCCTGCTTCCTTTTCTGCAGGCACCCGCTAGCAGAGTGCATGAAAGTTGCCATCAAATGTCACTGCCTCTGTGTTTATCCATACTTTCAATTATTTATATTTTTCATTAAAATGCCTTGGTAATTGGGACTGCCAGTAATTGATTGTTTCTCATTTGCTGTGGAATTAACTGAAACAAGAAGTCTACTGTCTTCATTAATGCCTCTGGAGTGGCTGAATTTTATAGCATCTCAGGGTGCTGAAACCTGGTGTCTTCAGATTGGCTTTGCTTTGCAAAGATATTTCTTATAATGCACACCAAGAGGGATGAAAGTAGTATGCATGAAACTTTAGTAGATCTTTTTCAGCTACCATGAGAAACTCACCACTAAATCTATGGCTGTGTAGCACTTGTGAATATTTCTCCCATGATATTTGAAACCCTTTGCGTAGTGGGCATTGGGGGGATCTGGTTTCATGTAGGGAAATGATGCTCACACATCTTCTCTGTGTGCCATCACCAAAACAATGGCCACCTGCAAAGCCCTGCATTATATTTGGGGTTGCATTGAACAGGGGGTTGGATGTGATGGCCTAACAGGCCCCTTCTAATTTCATGATTCTATGAGCCTATGAACATAAACCACTGGTGGCGAACCTTCGGCACTCCAAATGTTTTGGACCACAACTCCCAGGATTCCGAGCCTGTATTGCCCATGACAGAGAACTGTGGGAGCTGTAGTCCAAAACATCTGGCGTGCCGAAGGTTGCCTCTGCTGACATAAACCCCCTATGATTGCTCTAATTAAGCAAACATCCAGTGTTCCCTTTCTATTGCTGGTTTAAACATGGCCACAGCCAAGAGCTCTACACTATCTGTTTAAAGGGATAAGAATCCTTTTGGTGAAAGATGCAATCTACTTTGGTGATCCTGTAGAAACGGTGTGTCTCAGCACCGAACGGAGGTGTGCATGGTATAGACTGCTGTGCTATTTCCTTAATATAGTGCCTGCTGTGACGGCTCGATAAGGAGGAGCTCAAGATTGAGGATAATTCTCTTTCCTTCTCCTGTGCAGAGTTTAAATTTATTTATTTTTATTTGTTTAAACCTGTGCCCCATAATTACAATTTACTTATGCAGGCTACACATCGTCTCTCTTCCACCAAAAGCAAGCTGGGTACCCATTTTACTGACCTCAAAAGGATGGAAGGCTGAGTGAACCTTGAGCCTGCTACCTGGGATTGAACCCTGGGTCATGAGCACAGTTACAGCTACAGTACAGCAGTCTAACCACTGCACCACATGGCTGTTTGGTGGGGGGGGGCTCTTAACGGCCTGGGCAAAACTCTGGGGTTTTACTTACTTTTGGAAGCTCAAGAGGGCAGGGAGCAATCACACCCCCATAAGAAGGGAATTCCAGGGTGGGGTGGCCATTACTGAGACGCCTCAGCTTCTTCTTGGTGACTTCCAGGATTCTTTCAGAGTGGTCACCTGCAGCATCAAGGACTGGGAGGTGCAGGTGGGATGGAAGGACAACATGAGGGAGAGGTACTAAACCATAAAGGGCTTTACAAGTTAACACCAGAACCTTGAATTTGGCCGCGAAGAGTGTCTATATACAGTAGGACTCTGGTATTCACTGGGAGTTGGTTCCAGACCTTCCTGTGGATAATGAAAACCACGGATAATAAAGAATACCAAAAATCCCCAAAACTGTTGTTTTGTGACAGTAGCTTGCTTTACAGCTTCTGTTTGTGACAGTAGCTTGCTTTGCAGCAATTGAATTATTTACTTAATTTTTTTCTTCTGCCAACTGTGGATAACTGAATCAGTGGATATTAAGGTTCTACTGCAGCCAGTTGAGGCTCTGAGTCAGTTATAACTCTAAATGTCACTGAAGAAAAGCCTGGATGAGGGATTCATCTCCTTGCTACTGGAGAGGAAAAAAGTCTTTTTTTCTTTTCCTGCAGATGTGAAAGGAAGAAAAGCCCTTGAGGGAAATGGGGAAACAGGGCTAATTTTAATCAGATTCTGTGAGAAAACCGGCCATTCAGGCCTTACAGTCACGGTCTCTGGGGGTTAGCAGCAGCCTCCACTGTCTCTTTAATCTCATTTTAAGCAGTAAATTTTAGCAGTGAGACAAACCAGTTATTTTTGGGTGTGGTTCTATTGATCCAGCTGCCCTCAGTAGTAAAAGACAAAGAAAGAGAGAGAGAGAGAGAGAGAGAGAGAGAGAGAGAGAGAGAGAGAGAGAGAGATACACACACCTCGCCTATGCTCCTCCTCCTGAGATGAAGGGTATGACCTGTTTTTCTCTGCCTCTCCTCGGTTTTTGTATGAGGTGGGATAGGTTACAGGCGATACCTTTATAGGCCACTAATAAAAGTAAAAAACAAAGAACATTGCAAGCTTTTGAGTGCAGTCAATCACTCTTCTTCAAAGCAGGTCCTAGAAGTTCAGACATGGTCAAAGATGTGCTTTACCAGGAGGTTACTTTTAAAGTCCTTTGTTAGATGATGGCCTTAAAGTCCATGGGTAGATGATGTTGCAGCCAGGGCAGGAGTCTTATTAGAGGCAGGAAGTTGGAGGGCAGTTGTAAAAGCTGCTTCAGCATTGGGTTTCACACACACACACACACACACACACACACACACACACACACACACACACACACACACACACACACACACACACACACACACACACACACACACACACACACACACACACACACACACACATTCTTCAAACAAAGGAACATGGGTCTTAAGAGGGGGAAGCTTAGTGGTAATTATAAGCCCCCTTTCTATCTGTATATATGTGTAAAGCCCTCTTTAGCTCTAACACAAAGAGGAGTGCACACACTGCATCAAAGGACAGAATGCATATGCATAGATCTCCCTCACATTTGCTTCCCATTTTACCTTCCCTTGCAAATGGCTAACCCCAGTTCAAGGCTGATGAAGCTCTGCCCTTCAGGCATGAATGGGGCAGGGCCCACAAGTGATAAAAGGGGCCGACACTTCTGAGGGAAGCCAAAATGCCTTCACTTTCCTCTGACTGAAAGTTGCAATGGCAACAATTGTAGCATTAATGTGCTTGCCCCTGGCCCTTTCACAGGCTATTGACAAACACCACTTATGATTTTCTTCTATTGCTGTCACCAACTAGCCTCGCTAGTAAATTAAAGCCTTCAGATAGTTTTTAAGTTGAATAAAAATAAAAGAAGTTTATTGATTACAAAGTAGAATCAAAATCATTAATCGTAACGTGTTGAAGTATAAACAAAAAAAAAGAATATAGCTCAAACCCACTCAAGTTTGATACATGCACACCCAGTTCTTACGTTTATAAACTCTAGACACTCAGTTTTCTTCACAAACACTCTACATATCCTATTTCTTCTTTAGCCCTATCTGTCTTTCTCTTAGACAGTGCCAGTCCCTATCTGATCAAACAATGCTGAGCAGAGCCTTAAATCCTCTCAGGCCACTTCCCAGACTCTCCCATTGGTCCACAAACCCACTAATCAGAACAAACGCCTCTCATGCATTATTCATTACCACAGGGAAACGCCACGACAACGACAACGACACCAACAGTGGCCAGAATCCTACTGATATCAGCATTATTCTTGCTTAACTTGCAGCAACTAACTGATGAGTTACCTCATGGTGCAATGATTAAACTGCTGCACTGCAGCCATAACTGTGCCCACAACCCAGGTAGCCATCTGAAGATTCATTCTGCCTTCCATTCTTCCTTGGTAAAATGAGTACCTGGGGGGGGGATGTGTACCCTGCATAATTACTTGCAAACTGCCCAGAGCGTGCTTTAAAGGCTATGTGGAAGTTGAGTCATGGCAGCTGGACTCCTTTTCTTGTGAAATTGAAATATTTCACTGCTCATCCAAGCAGCGGACATATGCTCCAGAACCTCATCAAAGAAGTGAAGAAATTTAAGCAAACTGGTGTTGAACACCAGTAAGATTGCAGGCTGTGCTTAAAAGGACAGTGATGGTGATAACATAAACCTTTGGAGAAGGAGTACTTCAGATGCAGCTCAACGTATTGGACTCAGGTTCATGGCAGGCTGCTTTAAGGAGGCTAATACAATCTTGACTCTTTATATTTCTGCAGTCTTTTTCTTTTGCCTCTTGCTCCAGTTGGCACTTGGAATATTTCAGACAACAGAACAAAATATTCATGGAGTCTGCATTATAATAAATGAGACTGCTGTCTGAATAAAGCTCACATCAAATAAAATTGATTAAAATGTAAAGTGCCATGATGGCTCTGTCTATAAGGAAATAGAATCACCTTCATCTTACCTCTGTCCGAAAGTAAATGAATAGTTGAGCTTCATTTCTAGTTTGGCTCATAGAAACAGTAGGTTGAGGAGGCGTTGTTGATAGAGATGGGAACTTTTTTTGTTTCTCTCCCTCTCTCTGATAAGAAGATTCCAAGAGAGAAAGAGAGAAAGAATTTGAGATTTTTTTTTGTGGGGTGGGGATGGGGTGGGTGGGGGAGGAATGTGAGAAGAGAATGGATAGATTCACCAGTTCATTAAAACTAAATTGAGTGTTGACAACTTGATTGTGAGTGATGACAATCCTCCCAAAGTTCTCTAAGTACAAAGTACAGTGGACCCTCGTATAACAAACGGTTTGTGTAACATAAAATCTGTACAACATAAATGATTCCAGAGACAGGGGAAATTTGCCTCACAGAATAGCCTATGGGGCGAATCCGTACAACATAAAATGGTCGCAGTTAGGGATCACTGCATTTTCAATCCATTCCTAGGGGAAATTTGTATAAAGGAAAATTTGCTTAAGAGAATTTCGTTTGGAACAAATTAATTCCTTTATACAAGGTACCACTGTATTTGGAAGTGGTTTACCAGCCCTTCCATATGGTGGTCCTGGAAGACCATGTAGCTTGCTCAAGGCCAAATATGTGGAAGGGCACATAACTCCATCAACCACTAGCATTTTGAATGACTTCAGCTGACCCCTGTCCTCGGATTCAAACTGCCAACACTAAGGCGCCTACTGACTGAATCTGTAACCCATCCATCTTAGCTCTTTAAAAAATCTGGAGTTCAATACTTTTTGATATTCAATTAGCATGTCTTCCTTCCTTCCTTCCTTCCATCCTTCCTTCTGTACCAGAGTCACATGCCATACGGTAGGCAGGTGCAATCTTCTCCCCCACACACTCTCAATGTTTGGAATAGTTTCCATATCCATTGAATCTGGCTTCTGCAGGCATTTGAAAAATCCAATTCTTTTTTTTTAAAAAAGCACACTACCCTTAAGTTTGCAAATCTATCCATAAACAGGATAGAAAGAATGTAGGCATTTGAAAAATCCAATTCTTTAAAAAAACACACACACACACTAACTACCCTTAAGTTTGCAAATCTCTCCATAAACAGAATAGAAAGAATGTGGGGTGAATAATTATTTTGGAAATGTGAGAAACCAAGATAGATAAATGTATGCATACAGAGTTTTTCCGAGAGGGCAAAGCCCTATTTAGCAACACAAAGGCCTACAGACCCCCCGCCGCTGCCGCCTGTGAAATGGACTGACTGTGGTTAGAGAGATCCCATAATGAGGAACCCAGAGAAGGCTGGCTTTGGTATAGTGCTGGGTGCTGTTTTCCAAGGGCTCTGAAAAGGGTCATCTACTTCTTTGGCAATTATTAAGAGCAATAAGCAATTCATAGCGTTGGAAGAGACCTCAAGGGCCATCTAGTCCAACCCCCTGCCATGCAGGAACCCCATCACAATATTTCTGACAGATGGCCATCCAGCCTCTTCTTAAAAACCTCCAAAGAAGGAGACTCCACCACCCTTTGTGGCAGCATATTCCACTGCCAAATAGCTCTAACTGTCATGAAGTTTTTCCTGATGTTCAAATGGAATCTCTTTTCCTGTAGTTTGAAACCATTGCCCCGAGTCCTAGTCTATGAAGCAATGGAAAACAAACCTGTTCCCTCTTCCACATGACATCCTTTCAAATATTTAAACATGGCTATCATATCCCCCCTCAGCCTTATTTTAGAGAAGCTAAACATTTCCAGTTCCCTAAGCTGTTCCTCATAAGACATTTCCTCCAGACCCTCAACCATCCTGGTTGCCCTCCTCTGCACCCGCTCAAGGTTGTTGAATAGGGTTAATACAGTATATAAGCAATACATCTAAGTATGTAGAGATGTAACAAAGAATGTGTTTGTACTCTTCTCCCCTCCACCCCTTTCCTGCCTCCTTCCCTCCCTCCCATTTCCCCCTTCCCTTCACTCTTTCCCCTGTCCTTGAAATAATTTACACAAAAAAGGGCATTGACCCTCCATCTTTTTGTGTGTTCCCTTGATGTCACATGATGGTCCAGAGAAGAAAGAGAGTGTTGCTTTTCCTACTGTTGGCTAAAGCCTTGCTGTTTATTGCAGCAGCAAGTCATAACTAGAGTAACTAAGGGCGTTTATACACGACCCCTAAACTCCAGGGCAAATGGCTCCCAGCTCCGGAGCTTAAAAATGTTTACCCACCAGCTCCGGAGTTTACAGGAAATTAGGTGCGACCATGCCCACTTTAGCGCGTCCCAGCACACCTTTCAAGTACCTGCTCTTCTGTCCTGAAAATTCCTTGATGCGGTGTAAAGATAGTGAGTGTGGGGCTCTCCTCGCTTCTGTTTGTTGTTGTTTTGGCTCCCGCCCCTTTAAGAGCTACTTTACAGACACAGGAATCTTGCCGGCAAGAGCGAGAGGCAGAACAGAGGTGAGCCACGATCTTTTCTTCCTTTTTTTCTCTCCCTCCCCTCACACAGCCAGCACCCAGGAAGTGCGGAGTGGTGGAGACACAGGAAGAGCAACGAACCCCTAAGATCTCTGGTCCGAATTTAAGTGACCAGCGGATCTTAGGGGTCGTGTAAAAAGGCCCTAACTCCTCCCTTGATTCAGTGGGGATATGCTAGTTACAGGATTTCTGTTTAGTTGTTTTGGAAGGAAACTGGACAGGTCCTGGGAGCAAGGAGACACAGCTCATCCTGGCCACAGCTCTCGTCAAGACCTCTGCTAAGTCATTACATTAGGAACCTGCCCAGCAATGCCAGAAGCTACCACCAGCACTTTCTTCAGAGCTCCGTCTGTTTGAAGGACGCTCCGGGTTCCTGTCCAGATGATAGAAGAGCTGTTGAGAAGGTGCGTTTTTGATGGACAACGAGACCATGCTGAGGACCATGTTCTTTTCCAACCACAGTGGTTGCTGTCCGCACCAAGTTGGAGTTGAGTGCTGAACTTTATAAGTGACAAGTGCCCATATGGTGGCTCTAGGAATGAAGGAGGGCAGGCCATCTTTTTAAGATGCTGCGTTGTCAAATAGAGGTTGGAAATGTCCCACCATCAGAGGGAACACCTGTCTTGCTCATCAGAGGTGTCCATGACACATGACGGCTTCGAGCGCTTGTGAAAAGATGGCAGCTTTGACAGCAGATGTTATGGTGGAAACTAGAATGAGAGCCATTGGCATCCTGTATGTTACATTTCCCACCAGTTATAACTGCTAACCAGCAAAGGAAGTGCAAGGAAAGCAAAGGTTACCCTTGGCCATCGGTTCATCCCTGTATGTCCCAACAATATCTTCTTTACCCACCACTGGTGAGAACTTTCAGCTGCTAGTAAGAGATTTGGGGTACCCTCTCCCTCATATTATCTTCCTTCTTCACTGAGAATGGCTGTGTTCCATTGGTCCTTTGTTCTTTATCATAAAGGAAGCAGAATTCACCATGCAGCCCTAGAGGCATTAAGGCTTGGGAGAAGAGGAAGAACCTTGTGAAACAACCAAGCAAACAAATTTGACAGGGATATATGCAAAGCTCTGTATTTGGGCAGGAAAAAAGGCAGATTCTAAGGCATATGGCAGGTATTGAAATTCAGAGGGGCTCAAAAATTTGCTCGTGGAAAGGCCGAAGCACATCTGCTCCAATCATGTCTGTTTCCTACAGCTGTGATTTCTAGGGCAGAAGGAAACACAACAGGCAGGCTTAGTGGGAACCCAACATCATGCGCTCAAGACCCAGGTATTCCACTTCACGTCTTCTTTCTGCATATGCTAGTCTCACGGGACCAAGGCTTTGCCAATAGGATAGTGAAGCCCTGGTGCTAAAATTGCTAGTGGCCACTCTGGACGTCAACAAGAAGCAGGGCATGATAGCTCAGTGGTTTAGACCTCAGGCTGTGGAAGGATTTATTTATTTATTTATTTATTTATTTATTTATATTTATTGGATTTTTTTATACCGCCCATCTGGCAGCAAGGTCACTCTGGGCGGTTTACAACAATTAACACATTCAAACAATTCATACAATAAAACCATAAAATAGTAATACAATAAAAATAAAAATAAAAATAATATTAAATTGACATCAAACAATATATTATTATTGGCAGGCTAATCAGTTAGAAAAGCAAGATTTAATGGGTGAACACTGAAATTGCATTATATTTGAGGGAATGCCTGCTTAAATAACCAAGTTTTTAATAGTTTTTTTAAAGGCAGCCAAAGAGGGGGCCAGGCAGATGTCTGGTGGAAGGTTATTCCACAGGCGAGGGGCAACAGCAGAAAAGGCCCTATTTCTTGTTTTTTCCTTTCGGGCCTCTCGTGGTGTTAGTTGCCTCAAATGCCTAGCCTGGGAAGATTGGGTATTATGGGCAGTTTTCAATGGGAGAAAGCGCTCTGACAAGTAGTGAGGTCCTAAACCATTTAGGGCTTTGTATGTCATAGTCAAAACCTTGAAGTCGATGCGGGACCAAACTGGAAGCCAGTGCAGGGTGGCCAGCGCTGGGGATATATGATTGCATTTTCTAGTCCCAGTCAGCAATCTGGCCACCGTGTTCTGGGTCAGCTGGAGTTTCTGCATCAGCCTCAAGGGCAGCCCCATGTAGAGAGCATAGCAATAGTCCAGTCTTGAGACTACCAATGCATGGACCAGCGTGGTGAGAGCCCCTATGTCCAGATATGGATGCAGTTGAGCAATCTGCCGCAGATGGTGATGGGCAGAGCAGACCACCGACACTACCTGAGGGAGTTTGATTCCCTACTGTGCTTCCTTGTCAGGGTCTGGACTTGATTATCTACAGGTTCCTTTCCAGATATACAGTTCTAAGGCTGTTATACAATGACAACAATCCACTGACCGCTGTTTATCCTCCAACAACCTGGTATGCAGAGGCAAGATCCTTCCAAGAATGTTGGCAGGGTACCATATTTTGTTCCTTAAGATCTTCTGCAACTTCCAGTAACAGGGGAGGGAACGTGGGACCTCCTCATAGAAAGCATGTGTTCCTCCATTTCACAGTGTCCTTTTTTTCACATTTAAAATAAATCTCGCTTTTCTTCCAGATAAGGCATTGAACTGTCTTTCCCCTTAATCTCACAACTCCCTCTGCTAAGGCTGATGATTCATTACTGGTAATGATTGAGTATGTACAAAATAATGCAGGGCATGAGCAAAGTGGATAGAGGGACACTCTTCTCCCTCTCACAAAATACCAGAACTAGGGGACATCCACTCAAATTGTGGGCTGGGAGAGTGAGAACAGACAAAAGAAAACATTTTTTCACCAAGCGCATTGATAGTCTGTGGAACTCCCTGCCACAGGATGTGGTGATGGCATCTGGCCTGGATGCCTTCAAAAGGGGATTGGACAGATTCCTGAAGGAAAAGTCCATCACAGGTTACAAACCATGATGGAGATGTGTAATCTCCAGGCTTAAAACCAGGTTACTTCAAGGGCCAGATGCAGGGGAGTGGTATCAGGAGACAGATCTCTAGTCTCATGTGCTCCCAGACGCATCTGGTGGGGCCCCTATGAGATACAGGAAGCCGGACTAGATGGGCCTTTGGCCTGATCCAGCAGGGCTCTTCTGATGTTCGTACATTAAAAGTTCTTTGAATGCCCATTCACCAGTATTTCAGAGAAAGGTGGGTTTAGGCTAAGAATGGTTGATACCTAGTGCCATAAATACTACCCACTCAATTCCTTTTAACATAAGAACATAAGAACATAAGAAGAGCCATGCTGGATCAGGCCAAAGGCCCATCTTATGCTGAATAATCTTATGCTGAATAATTATGCTGAATAATAATCAAGTAGGTTTCTTAGACAAAAGCTCAGCTAAGCTTTTCCACTGCAGCTCTTCTAATCATCTCTCTTAATTCCACTCCACCTCTTTGCCATTTTCCTCTTTCTTTCATTGCTCTCTCTCTCTCTCTCTCTCCAGTTTCCAATTAAAATATTAAAAACTGGGTGCTTAGAAAGGAACTTTAATGTAGGAAATTGACCGTCAACTGAAGAATTTAATTTATGAAAGTCTGTTTCGTACACCAGTCCCTGGAAAGATGAAGGACCAGAGTTATGTGTGATGGTTCATTATTCATCGCACCGTTTTCCTCTCAAAGAAACTTTAATTTGAGTTGAAATCTCCATTTTGTTGAAAGAAGAAGGGGATCTGATTTCACGAAGCTCCGCATGAAGCGTGCCAGTTGAAGTCATGTATAATTCAAAGATTTGAAATTACAAGGTGGAATCTCCGCCTTTCAAAATGGTCAATTTACATTTCGAGGCAGTTCCACAGATGATGTTCAATGAACAACCTCTGGAAGCATAGATCAATGTCGTTTCATTAAGTGTTTCTTGGGAAGCACGCCTTGTATGTTAACGGATTCTGGATTTCCCTCTTAAAGGAGTTGATGGAAAACTTTGACCAGACTTGAAAAGTTTTCTTTTTGAACTATAGCTCCCAGAATTCCCCAGTTCACATAACCGTAGTGGTGCTTCTCATACCGTCTCAGTCAGCTATCAAAAAGAAGGAGTGCCTGAAGAAGAAACCCCAACCCCAGCATGAGTATAGGGCAGAGGTGGGGAACCTTTGGCCCTCCAGATATTTTAGACCACAACGATTCTGGGAGTTGCGGTCCAAAACAGCTGGAGGGTCAAACAGAGAATGAATCTTAGTAACAGAACAATAAACTTGATCGCTTTCAAAAGTAGGAGAAATGCTAACACAGAGAGAGAGAATATGTGTAAAGTGATTCTCCACAAATAATCAAACTGTTTCTCTTTTACATCTCTACATGGAATTTTCCAAAGTGCAGACTGAACAGAAATCAGGAATGCATAATAAAAACAACAACCGAATGCAACTACAATGAAGACAGCTTTTCTTTGTTAGGCTGTTTAGATGACATTATCAGGAAATATTTATCCATTATAGCAGCTCTACTTGACCTGACCCAGTGAACACAAACTTTCTGGATTCATTCTCATGTCCAAATACGACATCATTTCCACATTTCAGATTTTCTCTCTTCCCTTTCATTAGCAATGCCTCTGGATCATCTACCCAAAAAGTTTCAGAAATGCATTCTCTGTAGCTGTTGGAGCTGACCACCCAAGAATACAGTGGTACCTTGTATAAAGGAATTAATTCGTTCCAAATGAAATACTGTTGAGCAAATTTTCCTTTATACAAATTTCCCATAGGAATGCATTGAAAATGGAGTAATCCCTAACTGTGACCATTTTTACATTGTACAGATTCGCCCCATAGGCGATTCTGTTAAACAGATTTCCCCGATCTCCGGAGTTGTTTACATTGTACACATTTTTTCATATGCAAACTGCTTGTTATACGAGGGTCCACTGTATTGGAATGGTGTGTGTGTGGCAGTTTACCAAACAATAAACTTACTACTGGCTCTGAAGGGTCATACCCTTTTGACCATCCAAAGCTGTTTGTCTCCTACAGGCCTCATATCAGGGAAGGCAGGAAGCATAAAAACCCATTCAGTAGCCTCATAGTGAATGCCCCCAGCCCAGCATCTGTGCTGTTTCTTTAGAAGGTCAAGCTTCCAGAAGGCAAATGGGTATTCTTGAATGATTGACTGAGTGTTGAATTTTGGTGCCTTTTTGCCTCCCTTGCTTGCTCTCATTTCTGGATGTTCCATGAGGATGATAAGACATCATAGAAACCCCTGAGTTCATGTCCTATCTGGTATGAATCACTAAAATCCCTCAAACCCCACACATTTGAAGTGAAATGAGCAATGGTCAGCTGTTGTTCCTGAACTATGTCTCCCATCATTTTTCATAATTGGGTAGGCATGCTAGGGCTTATGGGAGTGTAATATGAAACTATTTGTGTGTGTGTGTGTGGGGGTTACACAAGAACGTAAGAAGAGCCATGCTGGATCAGGCCAAAGGCCCATCTAGTCCACCTTCCTGTATCTTACAGTGGCCCCACCAAATGCGTCTGGGAGTGCATGAGACTAGATATCTGTCTCCTGATACCACTCCCCTGAACCTGGCCCTTGAAGTACCCCGGTTTTAAGACTGGAGATTACACATCTCCATCATGGGGTTTGTAACCTGTGATGGACTTTTCCTCCAGGAATCTGTCCAATCCCCCTTTTGAAGGCATCCAGGCCAGATGCCATCACCACATCCTGTAGCAGGGAGTTCCACAGTCTCTGGGTGTCTGAATTTCGTTGTATGTGTATACTATGTATATACACACAATGACAATAAATAAATTAAATTAAAAATTAAATTAAATTAACACCACGCTGGGTGAAAAAAAATGTTTTCTTTTGTCTGTTCTCACTCTCCCAGCCCTCAGTTTGAGTGGATGTCCCCTAGTTCTGTTATTTTGTGAGAGGGAGTAGAGTGTCCCTCTATCCACTTTACTCATGCCCTGCATTATTTTGTATGTCTCATTCACACATTGCCCGGTCCTAGCTTAAATACTGCTACATTTAGAACTCAAGAAAGGTGTGGGGTTTGGATTATATGCAGCAAATTCTGGGCCAAAAAAGAGAGAGCGTTTTCATCTTCTGGTATATTCCAAGATTGCACCGCCATGACACAAGAAAAACTGTATGCTCACAACACATGAGCTGTCCTCCCAGTGCGCCCTTCCCTGACATTTTTTGCAATTCACTAGGCCTAAGTTGTAGATCAGGTGCCTGTCCTGTATGGATGGACTGCATTAGGCTTGGTAGGTCCAAAGTTGTCGACTGCTTCCCTTTTTAATAGAATTTTAATGGAATACATTTATCATAGAAAGTGTGTTTTCAATCTTTTGCACACTAGGCTTGTTCAGCACCTTTTGGATCCTAGCAGGCTCTTTCAGCACTTGGGTTTTTTCTTTCTTTCTTTTTTTCCTGCTCGCCTCTGCTCTTTTCTATTGTCCTAACTCTTTCCTTGATAGTTTCCTGTCTCTGTTGACCTTGAAGCATCTTCTCCTGTGGGCAAATGCCTTGATGGATGGTGGTATAATGCAGGGAGCCGATAGATCAAAAACTGCATGTTCCATGCTGAGACTATGTATATAAAATGTATTTGTGGTGCTGGTGGTACATGCTCTTTGTTGGAAAGTTTTCCAGGACAATTTTGAGGCAATTGAGGTATTTTCCTTCTTCTGTATGTACTGACACAAACATACAAAAACACATGCATGAAATGACTGCAGGGTGGGACATGAGTTGTAGAAATCTGGGCAGGATCCATAGCTTGATAGTGGCATGCATTGCTTCAGTCTATGCCAGTGGTTCTCAACCTGTGGGTCCCCAGCTGTTCCTGGACTGCAACTCCCAGAAGCCTCCACCACTTGCTGTGCTAGAAGGGGTTTCTGGGAGTTGCAGTCCAGGAACATCTGAGGACCTACAGGTTGAGAACCACTGGTATGCCATCTCTATTTAAAATAATATCAGGGCGTGATTTTATCTCTGCCTGAGCTAGTTGTCTCTCTCTGTGTTTGTGTGTCTCTTTGTGTTTACCTGTAGTTTCTAATTGTAATTAGAGTTGGGCATGAACCACTGGCTCAGTGGTTTGTGCAAGTTTGTTTTTTGGCCAAACTGGTGTTTGGTGCTACCCAGCTTCACCTCCTCTGGTGGACACCCACTCAGAGGCAGTGCTAGGATGCAACTTCTGAATGCCCCCCCTCCGGAGGAGGTGGAGCTATTCGACCGAAACCGAACCAGCACAAATCACCAAACTGGTAGTTTGTGCCCATCTCTCATTATAATCACATGTATAATGTTAATTATAAAATGATGTCAGAGTCAAATGCAACAACAGAACAACAGCCAACTCAAAACAATGGTCCTCCTGACAAAAACAATAGACAGAATCTACTGTTGTTCTCATTCAGTTTTCATCAAGAATCACAGCTAATTGCTGCTCATTGACAATGTGCTCGGGTACATCTTAGCCACACAGCCAATGGTGCAATATCCATCCCAGCACTTCATTGGGGGTCACTAAAGTTCGCTGCAAAAAGTTATACAAAAACACCCCTAGTTTTTAAGTTTGTTGTTTTGCCATCTTTTCCCTTTAAGGAGTGTTGTTACTCGGATAAAGAGTTTGCTAATGCAAAGCCCTCATTGTGTTAATATGGAGCAGGGTATGGGTGCCACTCACAGCAAGATTATAACCATAGCTCAGACATATGAGTCCCATTAATATACTTCCATAAGTATGATGTGTGCTACTTCTATATATCATTGTAAGAAGTTTTTTTAATATTAATACAGTACCTTAGAAATTATTTACAAAGTCTTCTCAAATAATTTCATTGCTGCCATTCCTCTGTGTCCTATTTCCACAACTGTGCTGAAACTGATGGTAAAACAACTTGGGGAAATTCTGGCAAGAAAGAATTTGTAGGATCACTCCACGGTTTTCATGATATAATCAAAAGGAGACACTGGATCATCATACAGGCTCTGGGAGAGACAGGGGGAGAGACAGACAGAGACAGGGCATGGGAAAGACACACACACACACACACACACACACACACACACACACACACACACACACAGAGAGAGAGAGAGAGAGAGAGAGAGAGAGAGAGAGAGAGAGAGAGATGTCATTGATTTGTTTCTGATCAGTGGTGACTAGAGATGGGCACAAAAAGAGCGATTTTTCATTTTCGTTTTCATTTTTTTTGTTTCGTTATGCAACGAAAATGAAACAATTTTTTTAAAACAAAACGAAAACAAAAACGAAACAACCAAATTTGCCATGTTTTTCGTTTTCGTTGCAGCAGATGCATTGAACTAAAAAGAATGCTAACAAAACAGCAATTTTTCGTTTTCGTTTTCATTTTTTCATTTCATTACCTAACAAAATGAAAACGAAATTTTTTGCAAAAAATGTCACGAAAACGAACCGAAACGGACCCCTAAATGACCAAACGACAAACGAAACACCATTTTTTTGAGTCGTGCCCATCTCTAGTGGTGACCTTATGAAATAATAGTGGGATCCAGTATGGTGTAATGGACAGAATTTCAGACTCAGGAGATGTAGGAGATGAAGGTTCAAATCAAGCTCACTGGTGTGAGACAGTAGTAAACCAGTCCTTGGACATTTCAAGACCCCTATTAAGGCCACTGTATGTCAGAAGGAATTTGGTAGCCCATAACAACACTCTGAATTAATGACTCTAAATGTCTTGTCATTAATAACCCTGCTGAGACTACAGACCATGGCTTCCTTTACTTGATCAATCCCATCTCACATTATGTCCTTTTTTCTATTGCCTTCAACTGCTTGCAGAACTATTGCTTCTTCCAGTGAGCCTTATCTTCTTTTGGTATGCCAAAAGTACAGCAGACTCAATTTAGTCACTTGCAGACTCTATCATCTGTAAGAAAAGAACACCAGTTATACAGAGTCTTTTCATCCCTCTCTTATACCAATACATTTTTTTCAGCAGACACATTTCCTATTGTTTAATTTCCTATTGTTTGAATTGTTGTAGCAGGCTAAATTCCTCTTTAATTTTGTATTGATTCATTTTCTATACTGTCTATCTAATTTAAATAAATTATCCAAAGTGATTCATGGATGAAGTGGTGTGAACAAGTCTTCTCTCCTCCTCCCCCTTTCCCTGCCTTCCTCTGCTCATTCATCCCCTTTTCTTTATTTCCTTTCACATCTCAGTTCTTGGCTTTCATTTTTCTATCTTTTGCACTGCATCAGGGAGGAGGAGGTGGGTTTTAAAAGACTTGCAAAGTAGTGCGAAAAGCAGGTTTAAATAACTGCAACACTCCATTTGTTACCATTCAAAAAAGGAAGTCACAAGCCTTCTTTTACTTGCAAGCAACAGAGGCAGAGGCGGTTTCCGTCTACTCTAAGCAATGTATAAATGTTGGTTTTGTGGAAGCAGCTACTAGCAATTTCTTGCAGCGCCTTTTAGAGATGGGCACGACCAGAAAATTTTCCGAGTTGTCGTTTTTTGGGACGGGTCCGTTTTGGGTTGTTTCCGTTTTTCGTGAAATTTTTCAAAAATTTGTCGTTTCGTCATGTTGTTTGTCGTTACTGCCGCGATTTAGCGCGACTTGACTTCCCAGAGCATGGGGTTAGGGGGTAAGGGCTAGGCTTAGGGTAACAGTTAAGGTTAGGGTGGGTTGGTGGGCTGTACTTCTGGGTGCCTCTGGCCCACTAAGAACACAGTGTACTGGCGTATGGGTTAGGGTTAGGGTTAGGGTTAGGATTAGGGTTGGTGGGCTTTTTATGCCCTCTCTGGCACCTCCAGAAATCTCAGCAAAACCTGGCCATGCGATTGGTGGAATGGCTCCAAAAATTTGCATGGTCCCATCCCATGGCCAGCCCATCATTGCGCGTGCGCAGGTGTAAAAAAATAAAAATAAAATAAAATAAAATAAAATCAATGGAGACATTTTGTTGCAAGAAAAACCCACTGTTGCTACTGTAAAAATTCAAGCATTTAAAATAGCTAATTTTCGCATGTTTCTGTGGGTGCTTTGGTGGGTTTTTGGACCACGATTTCAAAAAAAATATTGTGGTCACCATTTTGGATCCCCCCGCACCGCATGGCAAATGGAGACGCCGAGGATGCCCCCTCCCAGCCCGGTACCAGCAGCCCAGGACAGGGGGGGGGAGGCTGGAGTGGGGACCCCCCCCAGAAACCACCCCTCTGGTAGGTGCCCTCAGGCAGGCATATTTTCGCCTGCTTTTTTGGCCGGGAATCGGGTTTTTTTTAAATTTCTAAAACTTTTTTCTGTGCCGCTTGGCATCGCGTGATCGCTGCGATGCCAGGAATGACAACAACAAATCAGACCCAATTTTTCTTTTGTCAGTTCGAGTTCGAGTTCTGGGGGAGTAATTGTCGTTACTGTTTCCGTTGTGTAACGGAAATGAGTAATGGAAACGGAAATGAGAATTTCACCAAGTCGTGCCCATGTCTAGTGCCTTTTTAAAAACATCAAAAGGGTACAAATGCAGTGGCCACAAAGTAGCCACAGTGTCCAAAACCCCAACCCCTTAATAAAAGAAATACTGTAAATTGACAGCACCTTTCACATATAATTCTAATGAGACTTCAGGCTTGTGTTTATTCTTTTCCACACATTTCTCTATGGTCTGTACCCTGTTTTCCCGAAGGTAAGACATCCCCTGAAAATAAGACCTACTTACAGTTTTGCCTCTCGCTGAAATATAAGACATCACCTGAAAATAAGACCTCCCTGATAATAAGGCCTCCCCCGAACATAAGGCTTACTTAAAGTTTTGCCTCTCACTGAAATATAAGACATCCCCTGAAAATAAGACCTAGTACATCTTTGGGAGCAAATATTAATATAAGACACTGTCTTATTTTCGGGGAAACATGGGTAGTATCCTGAGTGTTTGCTTAAGAGAAAAAGTAACAACCCTAGTACAGTCATTACTTACACTGGCCTTAATACTAAGAACTAGAGATGGGCACGAATCAATAAAATGGCATTTCGTTTGTCGTTTGGAGGGTCCATTTCGGTTTGTTTCCATTTTTCATGAATTTTTGCAAATAAAATCATTTTTATTTTCGTTCGTTTCATTACCATTTCGTTAACATTTATTTCATTTTTTTTTTTTTTTTAGGATTTTAAGCAATTCACTCATATTGCAGTAACAGAAACGAAACGCACGACAAAATTTCCGGTGTTTCTGTTCGTTTTGTTTCATTTTAGAGACAAAATTCGTTTGTCGTTTCGTTACGTAACAAAACAAAAAAACGAAAATGGAAACGAAAAATTGTTCGTTTCGTGCCCATCTCTACTAAGAACACTGAAGGAGCAGTATTACACACACATAAGCCATGGAAAACCCTTAAATTTACTCCTGCCTCATCTTTCTTGTGTTTCCTAGTCACCCCTGTGCTTGCTTCTGATTGGACATGCCATGCTGGACTAGGGAAATCTTTGGCTGCCCTGGTAACCATGGCAATTCCTTAATGTTGCATATCCTTACTGGGGTTCTGGGAGTTGACGTTTGAAAACTCTGAAGGGTCCAAAGTTCCCCATCTCTGGACAAGATGGATCAGCAGTGCTTCTAAGAAATGATGCTAAATGATACCAATTTTTTTACAGCAAACCCAGAATGAAGTACATGGGCCCTTTGTATCCACCCTCCCCCTCACCCCGCCAGGCCAAAAGGGATTTGTGTGTCTCGTAGTGCCAAATGGCACTGGGTAAGGGACGGGGGTGGTGGTGGTATATGACCCATGTTTCTTTGTTCGAAGAACATGGATGTGGCTTAAGAAACAGCCTTTTACAACTGCCCTGCTTGCCTCCAATAAGAATCCTGTCCTGGCTACAACATCTAGCCATGGATTTTAAGGACATCATCTAAATAAGGACTTTAAAAGTAACCTCCTGGTGAAGAACATCTTTCACCATGTCTGAACTTCTGGGACCTGTTTTGAAGAAGGGTGATTGACTGCACTTGAAAGCTTGCAATGTTCTTTTTTATTTTTAATAGTGGCCTATGAAGGTATCGCCTATAACCTATTTTTGCAATTGTGTTTGTGATGGCCACACGGCTCAACTCCTTTTTGCCTTGAGCTAAATGATTATCTAATTTAAAAGCTCCTACACCATTAGCGAATGCCAGTGTGTCCCAGTGACGGCCTTCCATCTGGACTGCTGTTCTTGCTTCATTATTGATATCCTAGCATCTATATCACATGGGCTATTTCTCTACCCTCTCCTCAGCAGATTTAGGAAAGATCAGGTAACATTTGGGTTATCCTACCCCTAAATCCTTGAGATACGTCAGGTTATAAATAATCTGAGCAAATTAATAAATGGAAGAATCTATTCTTCTTATTACCCTTTCAAGGACATCTGAAGTTATCACTGTCAGCAGCCAAGGGTTGTATTTCTTGGGCAGTGATGAATTTTTAATCATATGTCAGTCGGCTAATGTATTTTGATACTCAGCTTTCCTAAGTGTGATGCCGTAGGCAAACAATGACACGGAAGGATATTTTGTTAATCACACCAATAAAATTAGGTAAACAATGCTTCCTCTTAGTTCATTGGAAGCCATCAAGGTTCCAACATTCTATATCTGATTTTAGTCTCAAGGTCCTTTTATGGAACAAAGGAAATCAGGATCTCAGCATTTATTTCACCTGATGATACCTGCATAGGAATAAGAGGAGGGCGGTTAAGCAGAACATCTTTTCTCAAGATATTTGCAAACCCTGAATCTTGGTTCTTCAAAAATAAACATGGCAAGAGATTGTGTTTCAAGTTGACTTTGGGTAGCTAAGGACAAAGTGAGAGGGTGATGTAATACAACGGTGGATCAATCTATGCATTTGGGGCTTTATGATGTCCAATCCTTGTTACCTTTCTGGAACGCAAGGGATGTGTGGGGTGATTGTTGGTAAACATAGGGATGAGATTTATTCTTTAATCCCCTCATTTGGTGGTGATTCCCTACACCCAGGCTGAATTGTGGGACTAGGAGCTATTAAACCAGCAGGAGGTAGAGCAGACCTCTTCCTTCCTTGCTATGCCCATGCAGGTTCTTTGTACCCTTAGACAGTAGTACCCTGCAGCACCATGGGAGTTGTGAAGATTCTCTGCAACTCACAAATCATTGAATCACAGAATCATAGAATTAGAAAGGGCCTCAAAGGCCATCAAGTCCAACCCCCTGCTCTGTACAGGAATCCAAAATCAAAGTACATCTGAATGAGCCTCATGGCACAGTGGTTAAATGCCTGTACTGCAGGTAAAACTGTGCTCACAACCTGGGGTTCGATCCCAGGTAGCAGGCTCCAGGTTCACTCAGCCTTCCATCCTTCCGAGGTCAGTAAAATGAGTACCCAGCTTGCTGGGGGGGGCACTGTGTAGCCTGCATACTGTAATGAAACTGTAAACCGCCCAGAGACTACTTGAAGTGGTATGGGGTGGTATATAAGCAGAACACTTTTGATAGGTGGCAGTCCAGTTTTCTCTTGAATGCCGCCAGCATTGCAGTGCACCCCACCTTCCGTGATGATTGGTCCCATTATCATACAGCTCTAATAGTAAGGATGTTTTTTCTTGATATTCAGCCTATATCTGGCTTTCTGTAGCTTGGGCCCCTTATTATGTGTCCTGCACTCAGGGGTGATTGAGAACAGATCCTGCCCCCTTCTCAGCATGACTGCCTTTTAAGCAAAAATGGAGTCCAATCTCCCCTTGCTCGTCTTTTCTCAAGGCTAAGCCTTCTTCTTTCAGTCTCCCCTCGGAGATCTTGGCTTCCAGTCTCCTGAGCATCCTTGTGGCCCTCTTCTGAATCTGCTCCAGTTTGTTAGCATCCTTCTTAAAGTGTGATGTCCAGAACTAGATAGAGTACTCAAGGTGAGGCCTAATGAGTTCTGAACCGAGGTGAATTAGCCCCTCACTGGATTTAGAGACTCTAGTTCTAGTAATGCAGCCTCAAACAGCATTGACATTTTTTTGCACCTGTATTGCACCGTGCACGAGGGGAAGAAGGTTTAATAGAGGCCTCCTCCACACATGTGTCCCCATTGAACTATGGGACCAGCAGTTTTGTAATGCTGAAAATCCCTTTTTACCCAGCGTGTTGTTAGCCTATGGAACTCCCTGCCACAGGATGCGGTGATGGCATTTGGCCTGGATGCCTTCAAAAGGAGATGGCACACATTCCTGGAGGAAAAGTCCATCACAGGTTACAAGCCCTGATGGAGATGTGTCATCTCCAGGCTTTTTTTTTTTTAAAGGGTACTTTAAGGGCCAGATGCAGGGGAGTGGTATCAGGAGACAGATATCTAGTCTCATGCGCTCCCAGAGGCATTTGGTGGGGCCACTGTGAGGTATAGGAAGCTGGACTCGATGGGCCTTTGGCCTGATCCAGCATGGCTCTTCTTATGTTCTTCTGTTCCCATCCTAGTAAACACCTACCGCTCAAAAAGTGTACAGTACTGCACTGTTCTCTGAGTTGGTGTCATTTTTCAGCACCATGGCTAGTTCCATGGCTACCTGCCTCTCCCCTTCTCCAACAGTGGCAAGGATGCATTGGAAGGAAAGCCATTAGGAATGGTTTGGGGTTTTGAGCTTCTATTTATCTTGGTTTGCTTATGAAAAAAATATGTGCCCAAGTCACTTCCACATCCTTTGTATGCCCAGAGTAGCTTGAGCCTGACTGATGTTCCAGGTGATGGAAATGTTCTGTTTTCCCCTCATCCACATATTTTTTTTTCACAAGCAAACCAAGCCTCTTCCTAAAATGTCACACATTTGTGTGTCTGCAGGATGATAAAAGAACACAGGTGCCACAGATGGCCAAGACAACCTTTTGAAAAACCTTTTGAAAAGGTTGTCTCGGCTCTCTGGAGACAAGTAGATCCTTAACCTTATTCCAGCTACCAAATGGATTGAGATGCTGGTCTTTGCTGCAAAATCTTTAGGGTTGCAGATGCCTTTCAGGGAAATGTGGGGCTATCTCAACCTCTGCTCACTAGGTGAGCTATACGGTGAAATAGCCTGTGTGTAGCTCAGAATGACCTGAGCAATGGATTTTACTGATTGATGTATAAGAACATAAGAAGAGCCATGCTGGATCAGGCCAAAGGCCCATCTAGTCCAGCTTCCTGTATCTCACAGTGGCCCCACCCAATGTGTCTGGGAGTGCACGAGACTAGATCTCTGTCTCCTGATACCACTCCCCTTATATCCTGATAACATTTCCCTTATATCCACTTGGAAATAAGCTACAAATATTCCAGGTGGCTATCCTTCTCATGACTAGCCCAGAGATTCTTAGTACCCCCTGCCCACCGAAGGGCTGCCAGCGACTCAGGGCCATGGCTTTAGGTTTTCCAGTCGTGATAAAGATTTGCCTGGGGAAGTTAATTTAAGTGAAACAGTTTCCCGTTGCCTTCCTCTCTGCCATTACTAGCCATGATCTCAGCCACTCATTATAGATCAGAAGCTGCTTGAAGCTGACCACTCTGGATCAGATGCTTCAGAGGGAGGGGTGGACACCATTAGTCTGGCCTCTCCACTTGCCCTACCCCAAATAGAAGAAAATTACAACATTTCAATCCCATAAGGTGCATTGACAAATACAGTCTGCTGCAGGTTATTCTTCAAGGAAAATAGATTGGAAGCTTGGACCGGGGCATAGAATAACATTGTGGCTTAAGAATTTAAGCCAATGGTTCACAGTGAACACAGCTTCTCTATTTAGTGTAGCTTTGGATAAACACCAGATCATGCTACTGATCACCAATGTTCTGCAACGACATGGCACTTGAAGAAGAAGGTGTATATCCCAATGGATTTTGTTGTGTGTTGCGTCATTACAATCGTGACCGGCTCTTCGTGACCCCATGTCCATGGAGTTTTCTTGGCAGGAATACTGGAGCAGTTTGCCAGTTCCTGCTCCAGACGCCTACAGCACCTGGCATTCTCTGGTGGTCACCCATCCAAGTACTAACCAGGGCTGACCCTGCTTAGCTTCCAAAATCAGACGAGATCGGATATGCTTAGGGAATCTAGGACCTAGGACTATGCAGAAGGAGATGGAACTCTGTTAGCCTCTTGGGCCACCAGGTCCCAGGCAGATTTGATAGCAGGGATGCCACCAGGGCAGCATCTCCCTCATCTTGCAAGGAAACACACTGGTGCAATGAAGAAGGCATTCAGTGTCTGCCACTAGACTCAGGTGGTTTTGAGCCTGGAAAGCTACTGCATAAACAGAGTTCTGTTAGGCAGCTTGCAGAGTTGTTCAGTTGAGGATTAATCTTGAGCTGTCACACACATAACTGAGTTGCTCTTTGCATGCCTGGTGGCAAAATGTTCAAGAGTGGTGAGAATTCTCTCTGACCCCCACCACCACCACCCTGCTTCAGCCATATGCCGTAGTGGCTTGGCTCTACTCACATTGTCAGATGATTCCAGTTTGGGGCAAAAGGTAGGACACGTACTGTACCAATCAATACGTTTGCACCCTCCCCTTTCCAATGTGTAATTCAGCTCCATGGAAAGAACCAAATACAGGAAGCTGTTTGGAGAACCAAAGTCCCTCCAGTAGCCATGACTCAACTCCCAGTTAAACGAACCTGGATGACTGAGAATCTTCACAGACGTCCCTGGGTACATGCCACTCTACTCTTTCCTGAATACCCCAAATCCCTTTTCTGAAGGGACTGCTTCATTTGGCCTAAGCAAGGGTAGGACCAAGATAGGCAGAGCTATCTTATTTTCTGCAAAGCATTTATATTTTCCCAATCGACTCTCTTTTGCCCAATATATATTTTCCCAGGCAAAATAGACAGGAAAAACTGTGTACTATGACTTCTAAAAGCCTCCAGCAGCTATGCTTTATTTGTTAGTTGTCGGCACTTCATGCAACATTTGATACAAAACTAAAAACTGCAACCAAAAGAACACACTAAACTCCACAATTGTCCCAGAACTCGACATCATTGCCCAGTCTTCCTTCCTTCCTTCCTTCCTTCCTTCCTTCCTTCCTTCCTTCCTTCCTTCCTTCCATCCATCCATCCATCCATCCATCCATGGCTCAGGATCAGAATATTGGCCCCTAGATCCTCCAAAGTTGCTCACCCATCACTTATGGGGTTCATTGCTACTGTCACAACATCACATCATAGTTCATTTAGGAGGCTTCAAGAGAAATGTTGATGAATTAAACTTACTTACTTACTTACTTACTGACTTACTGACTTACTGACTTACTTACTTACTTACTTACTTACTTACTTACTTACTTACTAGTGCAGAGCTCTATTTGGGGTGGTGGTGAACAGTATGATAAAGTCAATGGAAAATAGCCAGTAAAAACAAACAAACCATACAATCACAAACCCCTAGAATAAACGGCTAAAAGAACATGATGTCGGAATTAAACCACAATGGCCCAATGTTTCCATAAAAAGCACCAGGGCAGGAGGCCCAAAAGAAGAAAAGCCTCTTGGAGAGCAACATCTTCAGCAACCTCGTTAAAATGGAGAGGGAGGGGGGCAGATGCAGCTTGACTGGCAGCTGATTCCAGAAGGTGGGTGTCACCACCGAGAACGCCCAAGTGTTTATGGATGGTTTTCTGGGATCCTTCATAGTAGAGGAGTATCGCCTGGGGGGATCTGGTCGTGGTGCTGAATGATCTTGGGTAAAGAAGCTCTGGCAAGTAGTGGTTCCCTAACTTTTTCTGACTCATTCTGTGGCCACTAGGTGTGCCCCCCAATATGATGCTGTGGGGTAAGAGAAGAGAAGGAGGAGACCCAGCCAGAGCAGCACTTCTCTGGATACTGTGGAGGTTCTGACTGGGTTTGGTGCCTTCCAGTTGTGTTGTGGAGTAACCTTGAAGGGCCTTATAAGTGAGCCTTCAATGCTTGAACTTGACCCAGGGCACAACCAGGGACCAGAATTTAGCAATGACAGATGAGCAGAGGGGTGGGATCATCTCTGCCACAGGTTGAGATTGGACCTATGCTTTGGAATAAGTAAGAGCCTTTACACACGACCCCTAAGATCCGCTGGTCACTTAAATTCGGACCAGAGATCTTAGGGGTTCGTTGCTCTTCCTGTGTCCCCACCCCTCCGCACTTCCTGGGTGCTGGCTGTGTGAGGGGAGGGAGAGAAAAAAAGGAAGAAAAGATCGTGGCTCACCTCCGTTCTGCCTCTCGCTCTTGCCGGCAACATTCCAGTGTCTGTAAAGTAGCTCTTAAAGGGGCAGGAGCCAAAACAACAACAAACAGAAGCGAGGAGAGCCCCACATTCACTATCGTTACACCGCATCAAGGAATTTTTACTTCCAAAGAGCAGGTACTTGAAAGGTACGCTGGGATGCGCTAAAGTAGGCATGGTCGCACCTAATTTCCTGTAAACTCCAGAGCTGGTGGGGAAACATTTTTAAGCTCCGGAGCTGGGAGCCATTTGCCCTGGAGTTTAGGGGTCGTGTATAAACGCCCTAAGAATGACCCCAGAGATCAGCCGAACAATCGATTGGAAGGCTTTTCAAAGCCACTGCAGGAGTGGACGAAACGGTGGCCAGCCCAGGGTGCGAGAGGCTGCTACGGACGGACGGGCTTGTGGCTGTATATCAAACTCTAGTGTTGGGGGCCAATTATTTGTTTTCCGCTGTGAACCCAATCAATTTGAACAAGGAATTAGAATCTAACAATTACTCACACTGCAGGAAGACAGGATGATGCACGAGGAGGCTCTGAAAAGTGAAGTCATTCATTTTTAATAGAAGAGAAGCATACATCACATCACTGAAGAAAAGGCAGGATAATGAGGTTTCCATGGGAGGAGGGATTAGGGAATGTTTTTGGCCAGGAGGGGGTCTCAAAGGGTAAGGGGAAGTTGAATAATGCTTTTCATCGTTTGGGGAAGGAATAAATCCTTCCAAAACCAAAAAAACCTCTCCCAAAAGTAATTCTTTTGAGCCTCATATTAAGAGTGGCAAACACTGAGGAAGAGAAAACCCACTTGCTTCTTTCTCTTGGGTGTGATGGACCTCAGGGTGTTCAGGACAACAGTGAAAGCAGGTGGTTTGGAGAAGGCCAGGGGTTCATTTGTCTGCCTAACTGAAGAAATGATGGTCCAAATCTTCTTCCCTTGTTACAGTGGGGTCACAGAAGCAGCATAACCTTTGGAAGTATATACAGGTAGGCCCAAGTTTAGCAATCACCATCAATGTTATTAGTTACATACCGGTACTGGGTTGGATGACTCCGTGTGCAACTGATGATGTCTAGAGAGTGATTTCTAAGCTGGCTAGGAGACTATCGTTGGACATTCACAATTATTCTAGTCCTCATTTTTGCAAAAGCACGGTGTTGGTTTTTGGTTTTGTTCGGTTTTGTTGCAAAAAAAAAAAAAGTTCTGAAGTGTAAAAAATGCACGAAAACTCTCATAATATCACCCAGCATCAAGTTAACTTTTTAAGATTATTTGTTGTTAAGCAGCGAGAATGAAACACAGGCAGACTTCCTTCCATTTAAAAAAAAAAGCAATGGAAATGAAAGGATCAAAAAATACAACACACATGTGATGTATCAATCAGCAATCAAGCAAGCATAAGCAAAAGGCTTATGGGAATAGTATGTGCTTTATTTTCATTTTTCATTCTTTTTTTTTTGAAAGCACAGATTAGAGCCTTTGGAAGGATATTCATGATATTCACCCATTTCTTTGCTCTTTTCTTTTTCCAGCTGGTGGGTTTTGTCTATGCCTGCTATGTTGTCAGTGTCTTTACAGAAGAAGAAGACAGCTGTAAGTATTCACCAGCCCTGAACCTGGGCTTGGATTTCATCCGATTTCCTTCCTCTAAGGAACTGTAAGCCGTTGATGATCAATATAGGATTTTTGAGGGTTGTAAAATCAATAATGGAGTCACAGGTGTGTGTTCATCATTACTACACCATCAGATGTTGACTTGTGTGGGCAAAGCCCCTTGTTACAGTTCTAAGATCAGAAGTGGAGTTTTTCTATTGCTTGGTGTCAACACAGGCTTGAAATCTTTGATTTATAATTTATTACAGGGTTTGTAATTTGCCTTGTGTGGTACATTGCACTGGCTAGAGTCCAGAAAATGTAGTCATATACAAAGGCATTGCATTAAAGCCACATCACACTTCTTAACAACATGGTTGTAAAGGAGACTAGTCAAACATTGGAGAGAAGTGAAAATGTTAAAACGAAGTGCTGGCTGAATTTTTATTTAATTGATTATTTTAAAAGATTTTTATCCCATCATTCTCCTTAAAGAGGACCTAAGGCAGGGTGCATAGTTAAAAGACCACTTTTAAAGCGAAAAGCACTCAGTATACTACACAAATATTAACAAGGACCACACAAAAAAATGCTAAAGAAGATCAACACACATTCATAGTGGTAAGGCGCCCCGAGGTACAGTGGTTAAATGCCTGTACTGCAGGTAAAACTGTGTTCATGAACTGCCTAGTTCGCCTTAATGGATGCGCCAGCCCTGCTCATGACCTGGGGTTCAATCATAGGTAGCAGGCTCAAAGTTGACTCAGCCTTCCATCCTTCTGAGGTCGGTAAAATGAGTACCCAGCTTGCTGGAGGGGAGGCAATGTGTAGCCTGCATGATGTAATTAAAAACTATAAACTGCCCAGAGACTACTTGAAGTGGTATGGGGCGGTATATAAGCAGAACACTTTGCTTTAAGGCACGACAAATAATGCCTAACCAGTCAATCCCTAAAGGAAAAGCTTGCCTGATGAAGAAAAAAGTCTTCACCTGCTTGTGGAAGAACAGTAAGGATGAAGTGGGCCTGACCTCCTGTGGCAGGGAGTTCCAATGTCTGGGAGCAGCAACAGAGAAGGCCTTCTTCCGTGTCCCCACCAAACAAACCTGAGAGAAAAGCCTCATGTGATTATCTCAGTACCCAAGCAGGCACATAAAGTGAGATGTGGTTTGTGAAGTGTCTCTATCAAGTGTCTCTATCAAGTGAGGCCTTGATAGGTTAAAACCAACTGAATAATTTTCAGTGATGCAAAATCTTGGTCATTGACAACAAGGGAGGGCCACCTGCAGAGAATGTAATCTGTGGCTGAGACAGAGCTGGTTTAAGGCATTTTCTTCCCCAAAGGAGGAACACAAACCCAACCAACATGGCCTCCGATTCCATGCCCAAAAGCCACCTGTTGTATCAGCTGCCAAATCTTTTTGTAAACAGCCTTGCGCCATGATAACGCTCTCCCAGGTGCCACAAACAAGACGAATGCACATGAACGGAGAGGGCAATGAAAGAGAAGTGTGCAGTTCCCTCCACCATTTTGTGGCCACCGCCCAGCGTCCTGTGGCTACTGCCTCACGGTGGGAGGGCCGGGTGCGCAGATGGATGCAGAGCAATAGCTACCGTTCAGTTTGCTGTGCCTAAGATGGAACAGACCCTAAGATGGTGTGATGGGGGTTGGAGGCTCTT